>JAVANC010000019.1:41650130-41714249 GCA_033319125.1 Parnassius glacialis | reverse complement strand
TTAAACATGATTTTGTTGTGTCCATGTTCATCTTAAGACCTATCCGTTGGGAGACACTATTGAGGTCAATGAGCATAGTGCTTAGGTCCTCCAGCGATTCCGCCATAAGGACTATATAATCGGCAAATCGTAGGTGAGTGATATACTCACTATTGATGTTAATACCGTATACTTTCCAGTCCAGAAGCTTGAAAACGCCTTCCCAATGAAGCGGTGAAGAGTTTCGGCGATATGACGTTACCCTGTCTTACAACTCTCTGCAATTGGATAGGTTTCGTACTCTGGTTCTGTACTCGGATAGTCATCGTAGCCCTACAGTACAAGCACATCAGCACTTCGATATACCGACAGTCAACTTGGCACCGCTGAAGGGACTGCAGCACCGCCCGAATTTCGACGGAATCAAAGGCTTTCTCATAGTCCACATACGCCAGGCATAGTGGCAAATTGTACTCCTCGGATTTCTGTACAACTATCCGAAGGGTGTGTGTGTGTGGTCTATGGTAGTAAAGCCTTTTATAAAACTGGCTTGTTCGGGATACTGGAAGTCGTCAATCCTGCATGCGAGACGATTCGTAATGACTCTCGAAAACAGCACGTAGACGCGGTTCAGAAGGAAAATCGGTCTGTAGTCCTTCAAGAGAGCTTTGTCGGTTTTCTTGAAGAACAAGACCACCGCACTTCTGCTCCACGCCTTCGGAGTAGTGCCACTATGGAGAACGGAATTATAGAGCTTCTGAAGGACTTTAAGTACCGGTTTTCCACCCGCTTTCAGAAGCTCCGCTGTAATTCCATCCTCGCCTGGGGCCTTTCTGTTTTTAAAGTGCTGGAGAGCCATTCTAATCTCGCTCAGACTTACGTCCGGGATATCATCGGAATAGTGTCGGATAAGACTCGCTCTTGGATCGTTACTCACACTTACGTGTGGCTCCAACGATAATGTGTACAGCTGCCTATAGAACCTCTCAATCTTACTCAAAATCTCAGGTGTCCCGGAAACGACGCCGCCACACTCGATATTCAGCTTCGACAGTTGGCTCTTTCTGGCAGACAGATCTCTAGCAAAGACTTTGGTGCCCTGGTTCCGCTCAATCGCTCCCTAATACGAGAAGTATTAAAGTTGCGTAAGTCCCGCCGCATGCATTTGGAGATCTGTCAAAGATAAACAGGCAACTGAACACAGTTTGCCTGTTGCTGTCAAATGCTGTCAAATCTACTGAAGACTGTAGCTTCATATCCCGTCTAACAGAGATTAAGAGTGTGATCGAAGAGTTTTTGTGTTCTTCTGCGGCGGGTCTTGCAAAACTTAGCTCCGACCGCATGGACAGACAGGACAGGACACGAGCTTGTCATTCATATCGTCTACTGCATTGCAATCTTCTAGGCACTGAAAACGGTTTTGTAACTCTAACTGAAAGGTTTCGGGACTCTGGAAGAGAGTACGATGAGGACGGAGTGTTTACTTCATTAGACGAGACCTCTCCAACTTATCGTTTAGGTTCAGTGTGCCTCTAACCATTCGGTAATCGCTACCAATTTTCACCCTCCTGATTACTGAGACATCACTGAACAGTTGTCGTTTGGTCGTCATAATAAAGTCAATCTCATTTAAATTAAATTGCATCACTCATTATTATCATTAATATGAGAACGATGTAGAAACGTACGATTTGTCTTTGGCAGATCGCTGTAAATTTGTCTCAGTAATATGAACATTAGTTTCATTGCCCGTGACATCGATCAATTTAAATCATCATAAAAAATCCGTTAGTCCTTATATTTCGTAGCTGGTTTTTAAAATACTTCAGTTATAATTCTTTCATACTCTCATCGTCATAACCCTTGTATTTTTATTATAATAATCGATCTCAAAATAATATATTTTTGATAATAAAGCTTACTAAACGATAAATTAAAAAAGTGTGTTAAATGACTAGTATGATCTAAAATGCGTTTAATGGAAAATTGAATTTTTGTTTGTGAAGACGACCATCTATCACTTCTTACGCAATTTTCCTTATAAACCCATATTTTTCGGCTAAATTGATCCGAGTAGCTGACTGTTCTACGGAATCTACCTTCTCCCTCGAGTATGACAGCCGTGAAGCTATATGTGAATGTATATTAAAAATATAATAAACGAAAAATTATAACTGACAATTTTTTAATTTCTGATTTTTTTCTTAAATAATGAAAGACTGTCAGATACCTAAACTTTATCTTAAATGAGCCTACTAGTCTACCAGATGGTAAGGGGCTATTAAAGTCCATCTTTTTCTTCTTCTTCTTCGTCAATATTTATCCATCAAATATTATTAGGGGCTTTTGTTTTTTTTTTCTTCTTAAACGATAACAGTCTATCACTATAACAAACTGATTGGATATTGTATTGTCATTATTATTAATAAATTACTACTAAACTAAAGCAATTTTCCAACAGCTTGCAAACCCCTTTAAATGCTAGTTTAAAAGATATTATTTGGAATATAATAATACTTGCAGCCAATATTACGCGCATAAAACTATATCACCACCCGAAACATAAAAAATATGAATGTTTTGCTTATTCTCTATACATTTATTTTATAGAATACGGGTGACGAACGTGCACAGTCCACCTGATGGTAAGTGGATGCTGTGACATATATAAATCTACGTTTATTCTCGATTAAGAATCAAAATGCAGATGAATTGTCACCCCTGAGCATTTAGATGGAATGCCTCGTTACCTACTGAAAAAGGGTCTCCGGTTCTCCACACTCACCATACGAATCACAGCAGCATTAAACTGCTATCTTACGTTGGTATTCTGTGAGAGCGTGGTCGTATTAGTGATACCAGCAGAGGTCGTACTTGGATGAACGCGTATGATGGCAGTTAAAACAAGCACCAAAGAACTGACCTTTTACCCTATAGTAATAGATATTGCCCTGTAGTAATAAGTATTACCCTATAATAATAAACATTTTGCATGTATAGGCAAAGCCATTACTTTCGAAGTTGCAAATTGAATCATTTTGAAATAAACACGACGTTCCCCGTTTTAATGAATTCTTATCTCCAGAGTACATACATGCTACGTCAGTCCTCTGAGAATTAGCGGATTAGAAGAAATAAGCCTATCGTCAATGAACTTAATTAGGATAACATGAAAATTATCAAATAATTCATATCTATAGTGTATGTTGTGATTAATATCAAAATAATTTCTTTTGCTATAAAATTTTCGCTCTTGAATCTTTGAAAATTAAAATATTTCATAAAAAATACGGCTTAGTAAGGCAGTGGCTTTGCGTTCAGGTCTAGATGTTTGTCGTTGTGCAATTTATTTACACAAACTGCCTCCACGATACAGGATAAAAACATCGTGCGAATAATGTTTTAAAAAAACATACAATCTCCCTAGTAAGAATCAGTGATCATATAATAGGTACAGAAAAAATATAACATTATTATTAAACACAATTTTTTAAGTATTTTATATATGAAACTAGCTGTCTCGGCCTTGTCTATTTCCCGGATTTTCTCATTGCGGTTGGTGGCAAATCACTCCGAATTCACTCGAGACTTTTAACAGTGTAATTGTGAAATTTATTTTTAACTCTCCTACAAGTACAACACTACTCCTATCGGGTATACATTTTTTTTAGTTTTAAGCACTTAATCAACTTATTATATTCTGAATATGCGTCATGTTATTCCATAAATTTCCATTATTATTAATTTACAAGGTGTTAGAACCCCATAGGATATTCCGATTAGGTGGTTGAAGTAACAAACCGGCTGACATTTGTCACTTCATCTTAATAAATAAATCTCTATATATAAAAATCAATTGCTCCCCGTTATAGTCTCGTTACTACTTGTAAACGGCTAAAACTATTTTAATGAAATTTTTGGTGTACATTTGAATGGGTATCATAAATATTATGGGTAAGGCTTAGATTCACACTCGGATCTAGTAGGTGCCGCTTATATTAAGATTTAGAAATCACGCATGCAAAGCCGGGATGGATCACTTTGGCTTTGCGTAATCGTTCCGTGCTTAGGTGATAAACCCACATGCAATCTACAAATGAAAATTACCATTACCGTTACAGCCTGTTAAAATCCCACTGTTGAACATAGGCCACCCGATAGATTGCCTCAATCGGTTCCCCATAATGTTTTCCGTAGTTTCGTAGTTTGGCTCGCGGATTGGCAACCTCAGTTTGTTTATTATTTAGGTGTTGGTGGTAGCAAAATTATACTTCATTTATAAATTTCAATAACCATTGATTACATATCAATATATTACATAATAATCATAATAATTATATTACAAATTATTTTCAATTAATACTGTTGTATTAATTGAAAATACAAAAAGCACAAAAATGAAACACACAGTAAAAATATTCTATTATTATATTGTTTACACAACAGTTGGCAGACTTCATGAGTATGATGAACTTTTTTTCCTGAAGTTCACTTTCCTACCTAACCTAACGACAAGGCCTGAACCGATTGTAAAGAATATTAACAAAGAGATAAACAGCAATGCCATGAGTGATTTAGACTATATTTAATCCGAATGATTTGGAGATTTATGAATAGTTTTAAAATTGATAAAGTAAATATTTTGTGATAATTATGTTATATCTAATTACCGTCATATTAAATAATCCACCCAGGCAAAGCACAAGTTCGCTAGTAAAATTATAAATCTATTTTAGTGTTCGATAATGAGAGTTTTAATTTTACCACAACGCACTTTAAAAGTTTTCATGGATTTCTTATCTCATACAATCTCTAAATCACACAGAGCTCTCTCCACGATTCGGAAAAATATATATTTATGGAGCAACATTTTGAGCATCGTTCTTTATTATAAATTCATGAAAGATACGGGAACGTTCGATTTGCTTGCAGCAAAGCGGTGTGAATATTTAACTTCAAAGAGTCTTGCTGCAGCACGACTAGGATAAGATCACGCTCACACAGGAAACAACATGAAGCAGCAGAATAACGTTGTTCGTATAGTGGATGTATTTTCTACGTAGTAGAGCCACACTGCAGCTTTATTACGGTAGTAGCACGAATGGGTCGACTTGAACCGGGAAACAGAAACTGAAACAGATTTTATTTTATTCAATATAGATTATAAAAAATACTTATTGAAAATTAATATTTTGTTTAATTACTACTGGTTCGAAAAAACCCTGTTCTGCCGTTTTGTCGAAGAGTAAAAAAAATGTTTATTTCAATAGCAATGACAGTTGTTTTGTTACAATTAAAGGTTTGGGCCAAACCTATTAAGTATTATATATACTTGTGCCAGGAGGCCCCGCTCTTCCATAACTAAGTTTGATAGTTTTAAAATTTGAAAAAAAAAATAATAATTAAAGAAAAACAATAGTCTTAATAGTATAAGTGTGTGCAAACATGCGGAGTTTGTGTGTGTGTGTGTGTGTGTGTGTGTGTGTGTGTGTGTGTGTGTGTGTGTGTGTGTGTGAGTGTGTGTGTGTGAGCGTGTATTTGCGGTTGTGACTGTGGGTGTGTGTGCGAGAGTGTGTGTGTGAGTGTGTGTATGTGTGAGTGAGTGAGTGTATTTTTAATTCAGTTTCATGATTCGTCATTTCTAAAAGCCATTTACTTACTATAATGGATGAACAGTGGACTGTATATTTATTTCTGACTGATTACTTATTGACTGATCTGAGGTTAGCTATACTAGGGGACTGCTTGAAGAAAAGATGGTACTTTTTACTATACTGTATTACACTATTTACAATATTCGGCACTATTAAAATAAACTATCTAAGATGTACAGAGAGAGGTTTTCAGTTGTGGAGTCTTGATCTGTTGTCTTGAGTCTTCTTTGGAGTCTTCTCGAGTGCCGCTTCCGAAGTGAAATGAACAGCTCACAGACCGAGACGCCCTTCTTATATCTCGCAAGAAGGTGTCTCAGTCTGTGAGTAGTGCCGTGCGACGATAAATGAAGCCACACGCGCGCTGATTGGTCGCCGACATCACTGGATCGGCGCCACTGGTGCGCGGGGGGTAGCGGGGTACGATGGGGCGACGGGGCGGCGGGTCTCTAGCTGTCCTCAACATCCTCCCCCCGGCGTAGCTCGCGAGCCTCATCTTCTTTCGGGAGGACGGGCGATCTTCCTGACCGGCCGCCGCAGCAATCCGCCCCTGGTCCGCACCTCCACGTTGCGCACCACGCCGTCTGGGTCCGGGAAAGGTCCGCGTTACAATTCCACGCGGCCACACGTTCCTTGGCAGGCTACCGTCTGCCACCACGACGAGATCCCCTTATTGTAGCTGTCGCTGCTGCACATCCCGTGAGTCCCGTGCGCAACCAGCTTCGGCAGGTACTCCTTCATCCAGCGCTTTCAGTACTCGTCGGCAAGTCTTGCGCCGCTCTCCACGCCCGACGATCACTAGGCGTGCACGGCGCGGTTACTGGAAGGCTCGATGGTCCCAGCAGCAGGAAGTGGTTGGGTGTCAGCGCCTCTTCCTCGTCGATGTCGACCGGTACGTGTGTCAACGGTCGAGAGTTCACCGTGTTCTCGGCTTCTGTGAGGAGCGTCACCAACGTCTCCTCCCGCGGGTTCTTCTGGTGTAGAGTGGCTTCGAGCGCGGTCTTCACTGAGCGCACGAGACGCTCCCATGCGCCTCCCTGGTTCGGCGCCGCCCGGCGCGATGAACTTCCAGTCTGTCCGCCGAGTCAACGCGTAGTCCCTTCATCAGGGGTGCCCACTCCTCCATTGCCCATCGTAGTTCTGGTGTCCGCCCCATGGAAATTTGTTCCGTTGTCAGAGTAGATGACCGTGGCCACCCACGCCTAGCCGCCATGCGCCGCAATGCCGATATCGCCGAGTCCGTCGTTAGGGAATAAACTATCTCTAGGATATACCGCGCGCGTCGTCAAACAAGTGAATAACGCTATCCACCGCTTTTCATGCCTACGTCCTATTTTTACCGTTATAGGCCGAAATAGTCGATTCCGGTGTAGGCGAATGGTCGTGCGAATGCCCCTAACCGTTTAGGTGGTAGATCTCCGATAACCGCTGGCCGTGGTGTCGCCTTGCGTACCCTGCACCGCAGACATCTCCGCTCCACTTCTCTTACGGTCGGTCGTAGTCGATGTATGTGATATCTCATGCGTAGGTCGTTCAATACCCGTTCCCTGTTGGCATGGCTTGCTTCCTTATGCGCCTTCTCCACAAGCCAGCTTTACAAATTGGTGGCGTCCGTTCAGTATGTGGGCCTCTTTATTTGGCTGTCCACATCGGCTGCGTCGATCCGTCCTCTAGCTCGCAGTATGCCATCTTCGAATATGGGGTCGAGCTTCCTTAACGCGCTGCCGGTTGCCAAGTTCTTCCTCGCTGCAGTCGGACTGATGTCTTCAGCAAAGCTCTGTTGTTGACTGGCGCTCTATCCACATCCGCTCTGCTCTCTGGATGTGGTCCAATGTTAGTCCGTGCGCCTTCCCTCTCATGGCATCGACGAACTGTAATATCCGAGCGGTGGCCCTGACCAATCTCTCGTAAGAAGAGAACCTCTCGATGTCTGGCAGGTGTGGAGCGTCCCTGGTGTCACTCTGGTGCGCAACGACTTCCTCCAACTCGTCATCTTCATCCCCTGCCTTCTCTTCCCGACGTCGAGGCCATCGATCTTCATCTTCGTACAGGGAAAGGCGGTCCCGTAAACCATTTGTCGCTCTCTTCCTTGTACGTATAATTTATGCACGTTGCCTGATCCGCGATGTTGTCTGCGGTCGGTATCCACCTCCATTGCTCGGGTGACGTCTTCTCCAATATCTCCCCTAATCTATGAGCCACGTAAGGGGTGTAACGCGCCGTATCGTTCTGTATCCAGTGGAGCGCCGTAGTGGAGTCCTGTCCAATACACTACCCTATCGCTACCACTCTGTGCTCGCCTTGCACGAATTCCGCGAGTCGCGCGCCTATCAGATTTGCCTGCAACTCTAACCGCGGTATGCTTTGCGCCTTTATCGGGGCGACTTTCGCCTTTGCCGCCACTAACCGTACCTTAAACCGTTCCGTCGCGGTATCGTATTCGCCAATACGGCCGCGGATGCGTACGCACGTTCGCTTGCGTCATTAACACGTGAAGCTGACGCTCTACCCACTCCCCCCGTAGGAGCATATCACTTAGCAGCCGCAGTCGTGATACTTCCTCGACGACTCGCAGCCACCTCTGAAATTTCTCAGCTGCCTCCTCGGGTAGTTCGTCGTCCCATCCGACCTTCTTCATCCGCCACAGGTCTTGCAGCAGGATCTTGGCGGTGATGGTGAGGTAGCTCAGCAGTCCCAGCGGGTCGAAGCTCGACATGACTGCACTTAACACCTCTCTCTTGGTCGGTGGCCTCTGCAGCGTCTTCACTTCGTTCGGTACCCTGTTCATGGATGTGTTGAACGTTAAGGCTCTTCATCGGCCATCCATAATAGCCCTAGGGTTCTGCCTGGGCTGTCTTGTCTCAAGCCTACCTCCTTAGGCTTGCTTGCTAGTAATTCCTCCAGCTTGTCTTCTAGTAGGGCTGCGTGGTTCGAATTCCCAGCCTGCTAAGGTGAAGCCGGCCTGCTGGTGTACTTCTATAACCTGCCTCACAGTGTTTACCGCTTCCTCTACCGTAGCATAACTGTCTAGGTAGTCATCCATGTAGTGACTACGTACGATAGCGTTAAGTGCCAGCGGATGTGTCACTGCGTGTGCGCGCGCGTTATGATCCCTAACGCTATGTGCGAGAAACGGCGAGCTCCTCGCACCGAAAATCATTGAAGTCATAACGTATTCCCGCAGTGGGCTGGATCGCTCGTTACCTCGCCACAGAAACAATTGCGCGGGTTGGTCGCGACGGTCTATCTTCACGCGTAAAAACATTTCCCTAATATCCGCGGACCACAGCTATTTTGTTCTCCCCCTAATCTAAACAGTATGCCCGGTAGGTTCCGTAACAAGTCGGGGCCGTCAAGTAAATAATCGTTCAACATTTACCGGACGCACGCGCTGCCGCGTCGAAAACCACTCTTGTCTTCCCAGCTTGTTCCGATTCCGTACTGCGAAGTGGGGCAGGTACCAGCTCTTGGGGTCCTCTCTATCTGTCCCCTCGGCTTCCCTTGCGTATCCTTTTGCCAGGAGGTTGTCTATTTGTGCTGTATAGGCGTCTCGAAACTCCGGCGATTTGTCCATTTTCTTCTCGATCGTCCGCAGTCTTCGAGCAGCCATCTCGTAGCTGGGAGGCATCCGCACGTCGTCGTCCTTCCATGCCAGTCCCACCTGGTATTGCTCGCCGACCTTCTTGACGGTGCGCTGGAATATCTCGACAGCGCGCTCCTCTTCCCGTCGCGGCCTACTCTTTAGCGAGATACCGATGGAATCGATCTCGTACTGGCCGTTTAAGGAGTTCGTTAACTCCTGGTCCTGACTGGCGAACGTTCGAATGTCCCTATCTAACCGTCCGCTACTGCTTACGATGTGTAATACGGTTTCACCGTCCTCCCTACACGTGAATCGCGGCACGGTTCCCTGTATCACCCATCCTAATAACGTACGTGCAGCTATAGGCTGCCTTCGACGTCCTATCCTTAAATTACGGGTGATTATTAAATGCCAGTTGTCGGCGCCTAATAATAATCTCGGTTTGGCGTCCTCGTAGCAAAACCGAGCTCAGTAGGTCGCGTAAGTGTTCACAACCGTAACACTCTTTATTTACCGACTGCGAACCTATCTGTAAATTTGTTACTGTACGCGCATTTATTCTATACATTTCGCTGCGCGTCTTGCCACGTATGCCTATAATAACTAGCCTGCTATCGGGCCTCGCGCTGACTATTGTTTACTCCTCTAATATTCAGCGGCTTTACCGGTCCTTCCGCTCCTAATCGCGCGCTAAGTCGTCGTCGATCAACAAAATAGTCAAACCTTCGTCAAGCAACGCATACGTATCTATTTCCCTACCGCGTGTCCACGTAACGTAATGGGACACACTTTCAATAATACGGACGAATTACTACCAACGTTAGACGCGACGAGCACGGCCTCATCCGGTTTTGCCGATGTCTCAGGTGCGCGGGTCTTGCGGGGTGTGAAGGAGGGCATGGTTGCAGCCGTCGACGCCGCATTTCTTCGCTCTACATTTAAATCGTCGGTGTTTACTATTCAAACAGGAGAAAACACACCCCCTCTTCCTTTACCCAATTCCACTGGTCGTCCACACCCATTTGCGCTAACTTTCTACACTTAGCGATCACGTGTTCACCCCCCGCAACACATACAAGAGGCACTACCGGTGTCCTCCTGGGCGGTGAACGTTTTTACGTCGCGGGCCCTATTCTCTACGCGGCGTGTTAATACAACTCGTTTCGACGGCGGGCGCCTCTCGTCCTACGGGCGATTCCTTAGTCGGCGCTACGGACGTATAGGCATGACTCAACGCACGGTCAGCCTCTCTCATCATGAACCTGAGACAGTGTAACGATGTCCGGTTCGTCTGCACTTCCGTAGTGCTCCGCATAATCGCACCAACGCGACCGTAAGTGAGGGCTTAGTTTACTAGTTACTTCCCTAGTCAGCATTGGGATTTTGTAAATACCCTTTGCCGTCGGACGTTCTGTAAAAATACATACTATATTTTGTAATTTAAATCGCGAACGAATTCAATTCCTGAGCGTTTGACCCGGGCGCGGAAGGCGTTTCAGTTCTTCTAACGCTCGATCGATAATTACTTCCGGGCGGCCCGAAACACTGCTCTAGATGTTCGCAGAATATCTGCTGGATCCTTCGCGGTAAACAGCAGTGCCGATACTACCTCCCTAGCTTCACCGCGTAGACAGTTTCTTAACCTTGCCATATTTTCCGTATTGTGAATCCATATAAACGCGTAGATTCCTTCATCGCGGCTTTGAAGGCTAACCATTCTGCGGCCGAATCGTTAAAAATAGGCAAGTCGCTGCGTCTGCTTCGACGGCAGCGGGCCTGACTCTAATCATATTCTCTAGAGCTTCCGCTAGTCGCTCAATACCCATCTCTTTCCCTCGCGGAGGTAAGCGACCTATCTCTATCCCTATCTCCCTCTAGCCTTACGCTGTGGCGCTGGCGTCCTATGTACACCTACATCCCTATGAGCACGGGCGACGATAATCTACGATCCGCGTGGCGATGTGGCGATGGCGATCTATGTACACCTTATAACACCTTTTTTGGGCGTTACTCACCGGCTACGGTCATCGGAGAGTAAGAGACTCGAGTATCAAAATAAAAAGTATCCCAGGGCCCCTGTTGTTGGATGATTGGTAAATGAAAATTCAAGTTACATATACAGACAAAAAGTAGTTTATTTCCTTCTAAAGTTCATACGGATAGCACCAAATATCAAGTTGTCACTTTAAAATACACTGGGAACTGAGGTTTTGACTAACCTGGTGGATTACACAATATTACACTGTTTATGGTCAATCCCGCGAAGCATTGAGGTAACAGATGTCCTCCAGGTGTACTCCGGTCGCGGTCTCCAGACCGCTCAGTCCCAATATAGCCACCAGTTGAAGCTGCCTCGCCTCGTTCACATAGTTAAACTTGATAATGACCATACTCAAAGTAAGGACTAAGGACCCATTTATGGGATGATGTGTTTCAACACATTAAACTGCCTTTAGACATTGTGTTTAAGGGCCGTACGCCCAAGTACTCGTCACTTTAAATTCATGTTCCGGCGTTTCGATTCAAAAATTATATATGTGCGTGTCCGATCATTACAACGGCTCGCTCAAAAAGACTAGGCCTCCCTTGGGCTTCGTGCCACCGTCGATCCGTGGTAGGATTTGTCAATTGCATGCAATTAGCTAGCTCGATTAGTCAATATACGTTTCTAGTTACTTCGGACTAATGACGTTAGATGGCGCACTGATGTCTATTCATCGACTGTAATAATTTAAATAAGCTAAAATAATGTACACGAAAATTTTCGTGTTACACATCCCCTTTGCTTGGGTTAAAAAGTTCTTCGTAATGAAGATACTTATTCCGAAGACATCTCGTGCCACCTGCAGAACAACGCCTGAATACCAAATACAGTGAAGAAGTTGTAATGTGTATCTAATCCAATCTGACTAAAAATATTCGCACGGATAGTAAATTCCAAGTCACCCATGCACCGACAACTAACAAGTACCAAGCCATCACTTAATCACTTAA
Source organism: Parnassius glacialis (assembly GCA_033319125.1). NCBI lineage: Eukaryota > Metazoa > Arthropoda > Insecta > Lepidoptera > Papilionidae > Parnassius > Parnassius glacialis. The sequence continues at coordinate 41,702,042 of JAVANC010000019.1, read as the reverse complement.
TTACGACGTTTAATCTTACACAAGGCTCATTATTACTCTACTTATTACCTAATTTTCATTTCTGTATCTGTATACCTAGTAACATTATATTCCACTAAACAATTTAACCTCAAAATGTAATTACCTACTTGTGTTGTTGACACAAAAAAAATACTACCACAAATTTACCTACTTGTGTTGTAATTTAGAAAATACTACACTAATTGTTATACCTATATTAATCTAATGGTATGCAACTTTATTTACATTTATTCCTACATGTTTTTTTTGCTATAAAATACAACTACCTATGAATAATTACGTTCCCGAATCCTACGCGCGAATAGTCTATTAACATTCATACGGTGCGTGACGTAACATCACGAGACAGAAACGAATACCTACAGTGCACTAAACCTGCACACGATGTTTACGTTTCGACTTGCCTTTTCTCTAAGTAGTCGAAAAACGAACGTGTTCTTGTTTATTAAGTTGAGTAGTTAAGTGATTTGCAAATCGTATTAAGTATTAAGTTAAGTTAAATATCTAACTCGCATTAAGTTAAGTGAATTAACGTTTAATCATATTAAGTTAAAAGAAACGACTTAAGTAATGCTACGCACTGCCTGGTAGGCATTTTGTTATAAAATGTCCAGAGTGCGGGCATAAAAAAAACAAGTTCTTATCTAACTCGCGCCGATGTTCACAACATAAGGTGACCTACTAGTTATGTATCGCTCGTTCATCAATACAATCACAGCTTATTTATCTCAGAAAGTTCACCGGTGGAAATAAATTTTGAAAAATGTTTATTATTCTTACATTCTTTCACTCAATCATACTCTTCACTCACATTCTACAAAACTATTAGTCATATTGTTTAAGGATGTCTTTTATGTGAAAATTACCTAGTGTCTTACCTTCCATGCTGGTTAAGGTATACACTAAAGGTGATAATTTCGCTGTTATGACACATTTTTGAAATTTAGGTGCTAGTTTAGCCGTAAATCTCTTTGAGGCATTAGATAGGTAATGGGTACGTTTATATACAATCTGACCTACTTTTAACTCAACATGTCGTTTTCTTAAGTTATAGTACTTTTCATTTCTAGAATGAGCATTTTTAATATGCTTTTGTACCTTTTTAAATATGGTGTCTAATTCCGCAATTTTTTTACTGTATGCTTGTGGTTCACCGAAAGTTACTTGTGATCTTTGAACTGGCTGAGTGCTATATAAGCTGTGTAACATTCCATCTATTATGAATTCCCGTCCATGCACAAGAAAATACGGAGTAAACTTAGTGGTATCATTCACGGTTGAATTAAGTGCGCATTGCAACTGTGGGATGTTCTCGTCCCATCGTTTATGCTCGGTACCTACATAACATGATATACCGTTAACTACGTTCCTAATCGCTCTTTCGGCTTGATTTACCTGTGGGTGATAACGCGGGTTATAATAGATATTCGGTACGTTATATTTATGTAACAGTTGCCTAAACTGATTAGACACATAATGTGGGCCATTTTCAATATAGATAGTCTTACATACGCCATGTACTAGAAACACTTTCTCTTCTATGAACTTAGCGACCGCAGCGCCTATTGCGGTCCGTATAGGATGCAACATGACATACTTGCTAAAATAGTCTGTACATACAATTAAGTAAATATTCCTATTGCGAGAAACCGGAAATGGGCCTAGCAAATCGCAACATATGGCTTCCCAGGGTTTGTTAACCTCCTTCGGGTTTCCCATTAAACCAGGTCTAGCCGTGTTGACTGGTTTGTATTGTTTACATATCTCGCATTTTTTAACATATTCTTTCACATCTCGGTACATGCTGGGCCAGTAATAATTAAGACTAAGACGCTTGTGGGTTTTAAAGACACCCAAATGAGCACTAACTGGTTCATCATGACATTTCTTTAAAATACCTAACCTGTCTTCCTCGGGTACCACTAACTTCCAATTAAACTCCTTCGTTAACTCATATTTATTTTTAGAGTGCCTAAGCAATCTATCGTCTTTTACCATGAAGTGGGGATATTTGCGAGGGTTGGCCTGACAATCTTCGTATACATGTCTATACCACGCATCACTGGTTGCCGGCGTAGCGATTGCATCAACTTGAATCCTACTTAGTGCGTCTGGAATAACATTTAATTTACTTTTTCTGTGTTCTATTTCGAAATAAAATTGACTCAATTGCATGCTCCACCTGGCTAAGCGATCTGATGGGTTATTTAATTTATAAAACCATAATAACGAGGCGTGGTCGCTTATTATTTTACACTTTGTACCTTCTACATAAGATCTAAATTGCTCTAATGCGTATATCACGGCCATAAGTTCTCTCTCCGATGTGGAAAAATTAATTTCATTTTTGGCAAGAGACCGACTGCAGTATGCTATGGGATGTTCTACCTCGTCACAAGTCTGAGTTAAGACTCCGCCCACAGCCACTGAGGAAGCGTCACAATGGATAGAAAAAGGCAAATCAAAGTTTGGACATTTAAGTATCGGAGCAGACACTAAAGCGGTTTTTTAAGTGGTTAAATGACTCATCTGCCTCCGTAGTCCATTCAAAGCGGACATTTTTGCTAGTTAATTTTTCAACGGTTTACTAATTTTCTAAAAATTGTTAATGAACCTCCTGTACCAGCCTGCCATGCCTAGAAACCTTTTAACCTCTTTAGCGGAAGTAGGAGTTGGATAATTCAATATAATATCTACCTTTCCCGGATCAGTTCTAAGTCCATGTTTGTCAACTAAATATCCCAAGTACTTAAGTTCTCTACGGCAAAAGACAGACTTATCCATGTTTATAGTCAAGTTTGCGTCCCTGAGTTTTGCGTAGACCTTATGCAAGAGCTGCACATGTTCTGAGAAAGTGCTGGATATTATGATTATGTCATCTTGGAAACAGAATACTTTGTTGTTAAATTCGGGACCAAATAGCCTATCCATTAATCTCTGCATTGTGCTTGACGCGGAAACAAGGCCAAACGACATTACATTGAATCTAAATAACCCCGGCGTGACATTGTGAACGCGGTCTTATCAGCTGATTGCTCGCTATCATAGGGTATTTGCCAATACGCAGCGGAAAGATCTATTGACGTTAGGTATTTCGCGTCGCGGAGCTGATCCAATATGCTGCTTATATACGGGAGAGGATACGCATCGGGTTTGGAAACTGCATTTAATTTTCTACAATCTAGACAAAGCCTTAGGTCCCCATTTGGTTTCTGAACCATTACTACAGGTGAGTTCCAAGCTGACTGTGAAGGTGACACAACTCCCAAACTAAGCATTCTATCCAATTCTTTTTCAAGTGCTTGTTGCTTCGCAGGTGATAATGGATAGTACCTTTGCTTAATAGGTTTACTATCCCCTGTGTCTATGACGTGATGAATTAAATTGGTACGTCCCAAACCTACTTTAATTGTGTTAATTGTATTAAATTGTTGGACTAAATTATCCATGATTTGTTTTTGTTCTATGGATAAAGCCTCGTATTCTTCAAGGCCTTTATTAAGAGAAACCGAATTTATGCTATTACTTTTTGGTGACTCCGACTTTCGATCAAACTTTACTTCGGATACAAGGTCACTCCCTAAGTCAAACACCTGCCAAAAATCAACACCTAGAATTATAGGTGGAGTTATTTGTGCAACAACATAAAAATTAATCACTCTGAAATTATTGTTAAATTCGATAGGTAAGGACATATACCCTAAGCAATGCAATCTCGTACCATCAGCAGTTCTTACGTAATGCTCAGTGTCAAACCGGTTGAGTTGAAATCCGTGTTCTAAAAAGATCAAATGCGCATTATTTCCAAGAATGCTACAAGTTGCACCCGAATCTAATAAGCCAAAAGCTTGTAAGTTCAATATTTTTAATTTTAAGTATGGTCTTATATCACTAGTATTTTTTTTAAACAGAACTACCTCTTCATTATTGGACGTATAAGACTATTTTTATTAAAGGTGTTGGATAGTTCCGTGTTAACTAGTTTTTTGAATTGCAATTACTACAATCTGTACGCTTAACACCTTTTAATCCACACTTAAAACACACTAACTCTTTCGAATTGCATTGATTAGTGAAATGAGTGTTTAATCCACACCTAAAGCATTTCCTATCCAATTGCCTCGAAGAGCCAGCTTCATTCAGCACAGAGACTTGTTTACTGTGAGATCGCGGCGTTTGTTTATTAAAGTCCGCTGTAATTTTAAAGTTATTCAAGTTAGGTTCACTAAATTGTTCCGCACGCGATCGCGCAATTTCTAACTGTTTACAATAAAGTTTAAGTTTGTCTACAGAGGTTATATCATGTAAAGCTAAATCTTTCATGTACTCTGGTCTAATGTTATGCATCAAGATTTCGAGTTGTTGTCTACTCGACAACGGGTGAGTGAGTCGCGAGAACATTCCCTGCATAATGGAAAGATAGACTACTATCGTTTCGTGTCTGGCCTGTGTACGCTGCCTTATTTCATTTAATAGTTTATAGTCTAAATCGGGAATATCAAAGTCGTCCCTTAAGTATTTCAATAATTGTGAATATGAGTGGATATTATCCTTATTACTTCTAAACCATCATAAAGCAGAGTTTTCTAAAAGATCAGAAAAAGCTGAAAGTATGCGAGCTTCAGTAATGTTGCGAGCCTCTTTAAGTTCCTCAAGCCGTTCAATAAATACACAAACACACGTGGTTCCGTCAAATTTTAAGTTAAATGTATTTAGGTTCAAGGGTTTATCTTTCACATAGATCACGTTAATTTCCACTTTCTGGTTAGACGGCTGTGCCTGGGTTTCCTTGTATTCACTATCCGTGTCGCTATCTGCACCGTCTATGACACTCAAAATGCGAATCAAACGACTACGAATATCTGACAAATGCGAACTACTTTCAGAGATACGAGCCAGCCTATCCATCAAATAATTTGCACGACGAGACAGTTTAAGAGTCAAATTGCGATCATCTACTTTACCCGCCTGCAGCTGGGATTCCAGAAGTTTGACCTTTGGGGTGCAGATCTCTAGTTCAGAGGCTATACTGGGTGACTGGAGTGGTTCACACTTCATGCTTCCACGGCGTGCAAGTTTGTACACCTGGCGGATCTACTCCCTCACTGCATCGGTGGTTACATTTTCATCTGTGGAAACGCCAATAATGGCGAGTTCATATCTGATTTATCTTTATGTAATTAGTCTATATACTTGTGGATCGACATTTTGTTAAAATATACTGACGGTTACAAAAAAGTCTTAAATCGGTTGATATTAAAAATATCTACTTAATATAGCACAAATATTTTTATAATGTTAATTTTTAATTCATTTAAGTACATATAAATCAAATTCAAGTTAAACTTTCTTTGTTCTTAAGCTTACTTAAATCTACCTACATCAAAAATATGTTAACATTAAATTTCACTAAGTTTTCATATTAAATGGGTTTTTAACAGCTTAAATAGTTACAATTAAGGTTAATTCATCTACTAACATCCAGCAACTTAAGGCCCCACGTTAGGCGCCACTTTATAACACCTTTTTTTGGGCGTTACTCACCGGCTACGGTCATCGGAGAGTTAAGAGACTCGAGTATCAAAATAAAAGAATCCCAGGGCGCCTGTTGTTGGATGATTGGTAAATGAAAATTCAAAGTTACATATACAGACAAAAAGTAGTTTATTTCCTTCTAAAGTTCATACGGATAGCACCAAATATCAAGTTGTCACTTTAAAATACACTGGGAACTGAGGTTTTGACTAACCTGGTGGATTACACAATATTACACTGTTTATGGTCAATCCCGCGAAGCATTGAGGTAACAGATGTCCTCCAGGTGTACTCCGGTCGCGGTCTCCAGACCGCTCAGTCCCAATATAGCCACCAGTTGAAGCTGCCTCGCCTCGTTCACATAGTTAAACTTGATAATGGACCATACTCAAAGTAAGGACTAAGGACCCAATTTATGGGATGATGTGTTTCAACACATTAAACTGCCTTTAGACATTGTGTTTAAGGGGCCGTACGCCCAAGTACTCGTCACTTTAAATTCATGTTCCGGCGTTTCGATTCAAAAATTATATATGTGCGTGTCCGATCATTACAACGGCTCGCTCAAAAAGACTAGGCCTCCCTTGGGCTACGTGCCACCGTCGATCCGTGGTAGGATTTCGAACTAACACGAAAGGTCAATTGCATGCAATTAGCTAGCTCGATTCGTCAATATACGTTTCTAGTTACTTCGGACTAATGACGTTAGATGGCGCACTGATGTCTATTCATCGACTGTAATAATTTAAATATGCTAAAATAATGTACACGAAAATTTTCGTGTTACAACCTACATCCCTATACGGCGACGGTGATCTACGATCCGCGTGGCGATGTGGCGATCTATGTGTAGGCGATAGAGTGCGGCGTTGGACGTGCGACGGCGACGTAACCCGTACACGACGATCCACCTGGTTCATTTCTACGGCGACTCCACTGTATCACCCTCTGTATCGTTTCTACGCGACGTGGTTGAACCTCATTCGCTACCGTCCTCCCCTGGGCATCTTCACTGTGGTCGTAACCGGTTACCCTGTTCGGTAGGGTCTGCTCTAACTCGATGCGGGGCGCGGGCTGAGACGGGCGGCAAGGCGACTCCCCCCGCACAGTCTCTACGTTCTCTAACCACCTATCAACGCGTACCCTATTTTCAACTAATACGTCTTCGTTAATACTTTCCCTATCTGTTTCTTCTTGCAGTTGCGCGACGTACCTAGCGTACTTCTTCTTAATAAGATCTTCTTCAAGTTGCAATTGCTTCCTCCTAATTGCAGCAAGTTCCTCCGCGGCGTTATATTCAATTTGTTTTAACCTAGCTATCGCGCTAGCTGTCGACCGGGCTGAACGAACGGAGCAGACCGACGGAGCTCGAGGTGCGGGCCTATGTACGACGTCTGTTACAGGCGCGACGGTACGTACTATCGAACTAGTTTCTGTAGACGGAAGATCTTCAATAATCGCGGCGAGTGTCTCTGTGCGCGGCGCGGATGTGCTAACCTCTCCCAAGCGATCGGTCGTAGACACGGACATAGCGGGGCGCGAGCGGGGCCTGGGGCGCGGGCGCGGTGGAGGGCGCTTGTGCCATCGCGAAATAATCGGACGGGGACGCGGGTGCTTCTTCGAATATACGCATTCCTACCGGCGTGTCGTCCTCGTTCCGTGCCTTCTGGCTTCGTGTCTTCCTCATTGTCACACGTTCCGGTCGTCTTCAAAAAGACGTACGTATCGTCTTCAAAAAGACGCACGTATTGGATGTCGTTCCCGCCACAAGGGCGTTACCAGATGGTCACAGTTTGACACCGTTAGGGAGCAACCACCTGGCCGCGTAAACGCGGTTAAAGAAACAAGAAATTGTCTGGAAACAGACAATAGACGTATGTGACGTAGTCGTAACAAGAAACAGGGAAGAAATTAGTACCGACGATCTTCTCTCTTCGTCGACGAACTTCTTTCTTCTATAATTATGTTCTTTCTTCTGTAATTGGCTTCTTTCTTGTTTCTTCTTACTTCTTGCTTCTTTCTTCTGGCTTGAATCCGGCGGCGATGGACCAAGAATATAATGGATGAACAGTGGACTGTATATTTATTTTGACTGATTACTTATTGACTGATCTGAGGTTAGCTATACTAGGGGACTGCTTGAAGAAAAGATGGTACTTTTTACTATACTGTATTACACTATTTACAATATTCGGCACTATTAAAATAAACTATCTAATATGTACAGAGAGAGGTTTTCAGTTGTGGAGTCTTGATCTGTTGTCTTGAGTCTTCTTTGGAGTCTTCTCGAGTGCCGCTTCCGAAGTGAAATGAACAGCTCACAGACCGAGACGCCCTTCTTATATCTCGCAAGAAGGTGTCTCAGTCTGTGAGTAGTGCCGTGCGACGATAAATGAAGCCACACGCGCGCTGATTGGTCGCCGACATCACTGGATCGGCGCCGGTGTGCGGGGTGCACGGGGGGTAGCGGGGTACGAAGGGGCGACGGGGCGGCGGGTCTCTAGCTGTCCTCAACACTTACAGTTTCCTTTAATACAGACGATTTTAGTTGAAAAATACCAATTTGTCTATTTAAATTATTATAAATGTATACAGAATATGCAGAGTATTGTCGTTTGGCAAATTTCGTTTTTACAATATTGGCTATTGCAACTCTATGATTTCTTCTCTTATGTAGTAGTAATTCAGACCTAAATGGTAATGTTTTGTGCAATTTTAGAGAAGTCAATAAAATGTGCAATTTTCTCACAGACAGGAGTTCACAAAATTTGTAGAGTTCTTCAGTGGGGTATCTAAAGGGTTTACAGTATATTATCTTAAGGAGGCTGCGCTGACTTCTTTCAATTTCCAAAAATTTTGTTTTTGTTGCACCTCCCCAAACGGGGATGCAGTAGCCTATTATAGATTGTGCCATAGTGATGTAAATTTGTGTGATTAATTTTTTTGTTGTTACATGTCTAAGTTTTTTAAATATCCATATTAATTTTCTTACTCTGTTGCTGGTGTAGTCAATGTGAGAATGCCAGCTTAGTCGCTGGTCCAAAACAACACCTAGGTACTTAATAGATTGGACTCTATCAAGCACCGCACAAGAACAGTTGGCAGTATCTTTATAACTACACTGATGAATTCTTAGAGCAATGTTGCTAGCAGGTTGTGTTCTATTGGTGATCGTAAAACATATATATTTTGTCTTAGATTCATTAAAAGTGAGGAGGTTATGCTGAAGACAATTATTAACAGATCTAAGACCAAGTTCAGCGCTCCTAAAAACTGATTCCCAAGTTGAACCCGTGAAGACCAATGCAGTGTCATCAGCGTAGGAAAATACCCGACAATTTTCTTAGTTCATCTTCGTAAGATCATTTATGTAAATGAAAACAAGGTGAGAAGAGTAAGAGCTACTTTTTACATTAACGTTTATATGGCGTTCAAAACAGATAATTCTCTAAGAAATATCTCTAATAAAAATGATAAGTGCGATATTCGTCAAAATTCGGGTGTTTAAAAACTTGTTTGTGACAAATGGTACTTCGTTTATGTGGGTCAGATTGGTCTCAACTTCGAAAAACGTTATAAAGAGCATTTAGCTGCATACAGGAATTGTAATCGCGATAAATCCCATTTTGCTAAACATCTTCTGGAGACTGGACACAACCTAGCCAACGACCACTCCTTTCAAGTCTTACATACGTGTAATAAAGGGCTGCGACTATGTGTGCTGGAACAATTAGAGACATTAAAAAGTAATAATAGTAACGTTGCACTGCTGAATAAAAGAACAAATTTTTTTTTTATAGAATTAGGGTGACAAACGAGCACACAATCTGAAATCATCATTATTTTGATAAAACTAAATAAAATTAAATTAGGAATGAATGTAAGGAGTAAATAATAATACCAAATATTGATTCCAAGACTATCTTGTGGCACGGCAGTGCCCCCGCCAAGTCGAGCAAAAAAGCGGCACGGCCGTACCATCCTTTTCTCAAAGCAGTTCAGGCCATTTTCGATCCCCTATAACTTCGTTGCGGATAAAACTAGAAGTACTTTAGATTTTCAGTAACCAAGCATGCATTGTAAAAACATGGCATATATAAAATTTCATTTATTTTAAACCAGTAGTTTAAGAATTATAACTAGTCAAAGTTTCTTCATTTTGTGACTCACTGACAGGTGATCATTAAAACTCTAAGGAACTTCTAGCAAACGTAGAAGTTTCAAATTTAGAATACTATTAGTGTTAATTGTATAAATTAGGGAAAATCTAAAATATTTTGCAATTTTCGTCGAGTTTTCTAGATACACTAACTGCATAAATAACTTTGTAATCCTATATAAGTATATACGATCACAAAGTTACATTTGCAGTGAATGAATCAGTGTACCTGTATATTATGTATAATATAATGGAATAGATAGATGTAGATACGTACTTAGATATAATTATGTTCAAAGGTAACTTGTAAAATGGTCAACGGAATGAAAAAGCAAGAAAAGGAAATGTCTTAAGAAGTATCAAAATCCCGGAAAGTATTAAGTAAACTAAATTGTCCGAAAATCCGTAGTTGGTTTCAAGAAGTACATGGTATCAGAAAGGAAAAAAGAGTAGGACTATCTACAAAAACAAATAAGATGCCATCAAAAACATAACTTGTAAAAAAAAACAAGTTTCGCAACGAAGTTCTTCTACCGTAAAAAGTTGTGGTCGGTTAATTTATTCAGTCCCTACTTAAGGGTCCTTCTGTTTCAAGTTATTACGTAATTGGCTAACCTAACATCATCTTATAATGAGAATATCAATATTAAAAATCTTTTATGTTTTAAATACATTGACTTGGCAATCGCACTAAACAATCTAATTTATTATAATATGTATTACTTGTGAATTGTGATTTGTGCCGTGTAGTGGCGGTCAAGAATATCCACTACCCCATATCCTCCCGTGGGTGTCGTAAAAGGCGACAAAGGGAAACAGGCAGGAGATGGAAAGCAGCATCTTCCTGAGAATAGCCACAATTTCAATAAAAAAAACTGCGGTTGCCAACCCGCTCGCTAAGCGTGGAAACTATGGCAAATACCCCCCAATGACTAAAGCAACACACAGACGGCCCACAGTCCCCGGCGGCCCTTTTTTCCTGGCTATGGTGGCGACCATGGTAACGGCAGGGCAGGGGGTGCTAAGAATCTCCGGTGGAGGTTCGGTTGCCACCTTAGACAAATCGACCTGGCAACGTACAACGCACGCACCCTAAGGACTGACGAGAAGATCGTGGAGCTGTAAGAAGAGATAGACAAGTTGCGCTGGCATATTATAGGATTATCCGAAGTCCGAAGAGAGGGGGAGGACACGGTAATCCTCGAATCCGGCAACTTGCTCTATCACCGGGAGGGCGACCATCTGTCCCAAGGAGGTGTCGGATTTATCGTCCACAAGTCTCTCGTTAACAACGTTGTAAAGATTGGGAGTGTGTCGACGAGGGTTGCGTACCTTATACTCAGAATCATCAAACGGTATTTGCTGAAGGTCATACAGGTTTACGCACCAACCTCGGCACACCCCGATGAGGAGGTGGAGGAAATGTATGAGGATATCTCTAGAGCCATGCATTCCACCAAAACCCAATATACGGTGTTAATGGGAGACTTCAATGCAAAACTAGGCACAAGAGAGAACGGTGAGCTGAAAGTAGGGAAATTTGGAATAGGGCAACGAAACCCAAACGGCCAGCAGCTGGCCGACTTCATGGAGACAGAGGGACTCTTTATGATGAACTCTTTTTCCCAGAAGCGGCCCTACAGGAAGTGGACCTGGTCGAGCCTCGACGGTTCGACAAAAAATGAGATTGACTTCATTATGACGACCAGACGACAACTGTTCAGTGATGTCTCAGTGATCGCGAGGGTGAAGACTGGTAGCAATCACCGAGTGGTTAGAGGCACACTGAACCTAAACGTTAAGTTGGAGAGGTCTCGTCTAATGAAGTCAACGCTCCGTCCCCCTCGTACTCTGTTCCAAAGTCCCGAAAACTTCAGCTCGAGTTACAACACCGTTTTCAGTGCCTAGAAGACTGCAATGAAGTAGACGATATGAATGACAAGCTCGTGGAAACTGTCCATGCGGTCGGAGCTAAGTTTTGCAAGACCCGCCGCAGAAGAACACAAAAACTGTCCGATTACACTCTTAATCTCATAGCTGTTAGACGGGAGATGAAGCTACATTCTTCAACAGACTTGACAGCATACAGGTACCTGAACAGACAGATCTCCTAATGCATGCGGTGGGACTTACGCAACTTCAATACAGCTCGAATTGAAGAAGCGATCGAGCGGAACCAAGGCTCCAAAGTCTTTGCCAGAGATCTGTCTGCCAGAAAGAGCCAACTGTCAAAGCTGAAGACAGTGTGGCAGCATCGTTTTCGGGACACCTGAGATTTTCAGTGAGATTGAGAGGTTCTATGGGAAGCTGTACACGTCATATTTGGAGTCACACGCAAGTGTGAGTAACGATTCAAGAGCGAGTCTCATCCGACACTTTTCCGAAGATATCCCGGACGTCAGACTAAGCGAGATTAGAATGGCTCTCCAGCACCTTAAAAACGGTAAGGCCCCAGGCAAAGATGGAATTACAGCTGAACTTCTGAAAGCGGGTGGAAGACCTTTACTTGAAGTCCTTCAGAAGCTCTTTAATTCCGTCCTCCATGGTGGCATTACACCGGAGGCGTGGAGCAGAAGTGCGGTGGTCTTGTTCGTCAAGAAAAGTGACAACGCTCTCTTGAAGAACTACAGACCGATTTCCCTTCTGAGCTGCGTCTACGTGCTGTTTTCGAGAGTAATTACGAATCGTCTCGCGCGCAGACTTGACGACTTCCAGCCTCCCGAACAAGCCGATTTCCGAAAGGGCTTTAGCACCATAGACCACATACATACCCTTCGGAAAATTGTACAGAAGTCCGAGGAGTTTAATTTGCCACTATGGCTGGCGTATGTGGACTATGAAAAAGCCTTTGAAGCCACCGAAATTTGGGCGGTGCTGCAGTCCCTTCAGCGGTGCCAAGTTGACTGTTGGTATATCGAAGTGCTGAAGTGTTTGTACAGTAAAGCTATGATGGCTGTCCGAGTACAGAACCAGAGTACGAAACCTATCCAACTGCAGAGAGGTGTAAGACAGGGTGACGTCATATACCCGAAACTCTTCACCGCTGAATTGGAAGACGTTTTAAGGCTTCTGGACTGGAGAGGATACGGTATCAACTTCAATGGCGAGTACATCACTCACCTTCGATTTGCCGACGATATAGTCCTCATGGCAGAATCGCTGGAGGACCTCAGCACTATGCTCAATGACCTCAATAGTTTTTCCCAACGGATAGGTCTTAAGATGAACATGGACAAAACAAAGATCATATTTAATGTCCATGTCACACCTATGCCGGTAGTTATTGGGAACACTAAGCTCGAAGTTGTTGACGAGTATGTTTACCTGGGACAAATAGTCCGACTAGGTAAGTCCAACTTCGACCGAGAGGTCAATCGACGGATTCAACTCGGCTGGGCAGCGTTCGGTAAATTACGGCACATCTTCTCGTCAAGTATACCTCAAAACTTGAAAACTAGACTGTATACCCAGTGCGTGTTGCCAGTGATGACATACGGAACTGAGATGTGCTCCTTCACTACTGGCCGGATGAAGAAGCTCAAGGTCGCTCAGCGAGCTATGGAGAGGGCTATGCTCGGAGTTTCTCTGTGTGATAAACTCAGAAATGAGGATATCCGCAGTAGAACCAGAGTGACCGACATAGCCCAACGGATTAGTAAGCTGAAGTGGCAATGGGCCGGCCATATAGCTCGAAGAACCGACAACTGATGGGGAAGAAAGGTTCTCGAGTGGCAGCCTCGTACCGGCAGGCTAAGTGTAGGGCGTCCCTCCTCTAGATAGAGTGACGACCTGGTAAGATATGCAGGAAGTCGATGGATGCAGGTGGCTCAGCATCGTGCTTTTTGGCATTCTTTGTGGGAGGCCTATGTTCAGCAGTGGACTTGTGAAGGGCTGTAACGATAATGATGATGTGACTTGTGAAATACTTTGTTTTCATGTGATGGTCAAGTAAATCTATTTATTACACATATGCCAATTACTAACCATCTAGGTACAATAATCTTTTGGGAATTCAAAAGAATCCTTTGACAATTTGACATAGAGACACAGATACCGGAGTGACTCGAAAAGTGATCGAATTTTAATAAATTTCAATTAATTAGTCGAGCTCCAATTTAAATAGCAGATGTAGAATAATTAATACTCCATAATGCAATTGTCTGAATAAGTATATTTATTTCTGATGTAACATTACATCAAAGCTAAAGTAATTTATTGATTTGAATCTCAATTTGAAAATGCAGGCAGAAGCATCGTCGAGTCGACTCAACAAATCAAATTTCACAGCTGCAGTTAGTTTTGCCCGTTACGCGTACATGACACAGTTAAATCAATAAAGGATTAGTGTAGTTTAGCTTGACATCGGAGCTTAGCCTGAGTGCAATAATCAAAAGCGGCGCTCAATTTGAAATTTTATAACGTTGGCTATACCAGTTCGAACATATTAATTTATGAAATTACCTCTAAAGAATAAAATACTTCGAGAAAATGTAAAGCTTCCTGTGGTCAACAAAAACTTCAAACAGTAAAAATATTAAAACTTTAGATACCATCCATTCATCTTGTTTATTGGCGGTCCACTACTGTGCGATTTATTAGAAGTTTTCTTCCTCGCACAACTTCCTTGTGGAATCGCCTACCACCAGCAATATTTCAGGACCGATACGACATAGGGACCTTCAATAAAAGAGACTACGCTTTTATAGAAAGGCATTAAAGTACCCGCAATTCCTATATGATTGCAATTGTTCATAAGCAACGGTAGACTATTACCATCAATTGGGTTTGTGCCGCATGCTCAACTGCATCTTCTTCAATAAAAAAAAGATCATCAGAATTTTCTTTAATTTCCCACAGTCTCATTGTACGACATCCACCAAACAAAATGGGGTGATTAGCGTAGTGTTATTTTAGGTATGTGAAAGTAATGTGTTTTCTTACACCTCCAAATGGAAAGTACTAAATTATTAAAATTATCTCAGAAATCAGTCTTGTGCGCCTTTACCCATATTTTCAATTTTACTTTTACCCTAAATTTAAAAATAGATTGAGAGTAAAGAATTTATAATATAACCTACAGTTTAACTACATTCATTACTGTTTATTTTTTCCTCATAATATCAAAGTGGAAGGGACACACTTTACTTGATAACAAAACGGTAACATTCCTATATATCTCCATGTTAATAATGTTGTACACGGAAACCTTCAAGAAATAAAGATTATTTTGTGACAATGAAATGATGGAAGAAACTCTCAATCGCATCAAAATCTATTAAGAAGTTTAAAAGTTTTAAGTGAGTACATAGATAGACGCAGTACGCGACTATGTATATTTAATTAAAGTGTTAAAAAATACAGGTTACATAACTACTGAAACACTAATCAAAATATTATTCTTCTTCAACAAGCCTACTGGACTTTGGTCTTTTCCATTATAAAAGGATTTGCCCTTATCATCATGCCATGTATGCCACAAAATACAGTCCTTCTAAATTTGATCTAATTTCACAGGAAGGTACTCAAGTGGCAAACTCGAATACGCTACACTGTGCATACCGATGCAAAGTGTGTGGTGGCCCCCATTAGATTAAGTGACTACCTGGAAAGATATGCAGGAAATTTTGGAATACAGGAATTAGGTTTGAAGCAGAAAAAATATATAATCCACATTTAAACTGTTTAAATGGCAAGAAAAATAGAAAAGCAAATAATGAACATTTTTTTATAGAATAGGGTGTCAAACGAGCACACATTCCATCTGATGGTAAGTGGTTGCTGTGGCCCATAGACGTCTACATTTATCCTCAATAAAGAATCAAAATTCAATAAAGAATCAATACTCAAGCATCAGTAGTCTAACGGCAGGCCTCGGCCCGCACACTCGAAAGGTCGTGTGTTCGAATCCACCATTCGACCACTGTTGTGAACCACTTCTAAGACAAGCATTTTAAGCTTACCAGAAGTGGTTAAAGGGAATATTAGTAATTTTTTTAAAAAAAACATTACTAGTATTTATTAAAAAAAATCAGATGCGTCGTTGCCCGTGAGGACTAAGATGGAATGCATCTTTTCAAGTAAAATGGTTCTCCGCTTCTCACCATATGAAACACAGCAGTGTGAAGCTGCCATTTTACGCTGGTATTCTGTGAGAGCGTGGTCTTTCCCCAGTCGAGCCGACCCATTCGTGCTGCAACTATACTACTAATATAGCTGCAGCATAGCTCTACCACTTACAAAAAAGAAAAAAATATTAAAACCAAAAATTATACACGTTAGAGTTAAAAAATAAAAAGCATCCTAAAGCTGGAATCACATTTTCCATATTTTTAGACCAAACGAAAAAAATCTCCCGGGGCTCACATACTACCCGAACTACGTTTGTTGAATTAATAAAATGAATTCCGCCTTCAAAATCGTCTAGTTGTCGACAATATCACTTACTCGATTATGTAATGTAATGTTAATGAAGATTAATTATATGAAGAACAACAACATTATAAAATGATTTCTTATATTTTTATAGGACCCGTCATAGGTTTTGTACGTGTAAGATTTATGCTGCAGCTATATTATGGTTGCAGCACAAATGGGTCGCTTCGACCGGGGAAGGATCAAAGTAAAATAGCAGCTTATTGCTCCTGTGTTTCGTATGGTGAGTGTAGAGAACCGTTGACCTTTTTACGCTTACGAGGCCTTTCATCTTAGTCATATTTGCATTTTGATTCTTAATCGAAAATAAATGCAGATCTCTATGGGCCATAGTGTCCACTTGCAAGCAGGTGTACTGTGTGCTCGATTGCCCCCCTTATTCTATATAAAAAAGTTAAGGAGCTTAAGCGCTCGCTGTAAATTTTACAGTACGTAAAGATCCCGGGTTTGTACCCCTTCGGCACCACAATTTGAAGTATTGATTTACCACGGGCTTGACGATGAAAGAAGACATCGTGAGAAAACCTGCATGTCTGGTAAATAAAATAAAATATTTTGGAAGATATGTGAAATGCGCCAACATGTATTGTGACAGAGCGGCGGATTCATCCCGTAGCTGTACACAGCTACGGGATGCAGGCCGTTACTTTTTTAACCTTACTTAGTCCTTTAACCACTTTAAATTCGTGGTAGATCCATGCCGCAGCAATATGATATATTATGTGGCACGCATGGCTTGGCTCGACCAGGGAAGGACTACGCTCTCACAAAATGCCAGCGTGAAATAGCAGCTTAATTCTGCTGTGTATAGTATGGAGAATGTAGAGAAACGGATACCACTTTTACACTTTTTAGTCCTCAGGGTTGACAACGCATCAGAATTTTGATTCTTAATCAAGAGTACAGGTAGGTGTCTATGGGGTATAGGCTTATCAAATAGTTGTACTTTGTGCTCGTTTATCACCCTTTTACTATTAAACTAAAATAATCATAAGACATGTGGCCGTAGGAAGGAAAAGGGGAGATTTCCCGCCGGGCAAGGTGTTCTGCCCGGGGAGCAACCAACGCTCCGATTGTTACGACGACAGCGCCGCCACAGACACTTTGAGTTCTGCATATATTAATGTATTTTAATCTTAATATGCGTAATTAATATTGTTGATTTTTGTGATTCAAGTGAAGTTAAAAATAAGGTTTCATTTAAATTGCATTTGTTGAGTGAGTTTGTAAGCATCAAAATATGTGACATAAATGGCTGTATGTTTTGATTGTGCAGCATGATTTTTTTAAAATTTGATACCTCTACACGTCTGAGAAAATAAGTCTTGACTGACAATTAAATAGACCGACATCAAAGTGATCCAATTAGGTATTTTCGCGTTATACAGTAAAATTATATGTTTGTAGAGCACCTCCCGCCCCGCCCCCCTCAATTGCGTGCTACTACTCCCAATACTATTCCTCACAACCACTACACTAAGAAACACTGCACTAACAAATACTAAACTTAACTACACTGCACTAGGAGTAGTGGTGTTGGTATTTGTGGTGGCGAATACAGTTTACGCACTTGAGGGAGAGCGGGAGGTGCTTTTGAATATTTTAAGAATTATAATTTTTAACATCTTCAATTTCCGCAAAGTAACGCCTATTTAAGGTCACGCATGACTGTATTAATTAACCATTAACATTAGTTTAGTTTAAGATATCGGAAGCTTCAAAATCTATTTCTATGTCTGAACATCAAATCAAAGATGTAGATATCATTATCGAACCTATTCAAATCTGCAGTCTGTGCCGTCTGTAACTTTCTCTCAGCATCTTTAAATTATTTAGGGTTAATTTCGCTAGTTAAGTTTGACAGCTTTGATGCAAACTGAATGAGTATCGAAGCGGGATTTTCATAGATATTTGGCGATTTACTTCTCTGAAAATGGCTTTAAACTCAAATTTTACGTGCTTGCGTAATACAAATTATTGGTATTGTGACTCATCGGGGTCATAAATCATGAGAGGATATGGTTAGTTTAAACATTTAACATTTTCTTCGAAATATTCTAAAATTATTGTAATTAATTAAAATTATTGCATATGGTAAAATATTGGGACTGTGTGTACTTGAACGATCATACGTGTAATTACGTGTATTTCTTATTTTAAAATGATATCGTCTGGCAAATCAATTTAATTTGAGGCATAACTATATTATAATGAGTATATATATTAAAGTATAAGTTTTAAAATTGTTATAAACATAAAATAACATACAATATATAATAACGGGATGTTCATCGTAAGGGCGAATTGCATCAATCCTAATTTTCTCTTTTTGTTGAATTTCGGCTCCGTACACAGATGCTTAGCAATGAGTTACAGGGCTAAGGGCCGTGGGTTCGAATCCCGCATAAAACAAGTATTTGTATGGCCTACAAGTACAAGCAGTTGTTTAAATGCAAGTGGTCTTAGTTATCGTCATAGTCATCATCATCGGCATCGTCATCGTCTTCGTCATGGTCATCGTCATTATCATCGGCATCGTCATGGTCATGGTCACCAGCATCGTCATCGTCATTGTCATTGTCATTGGTGTTGTCATCGTCATCGTCATCGTTATCATCGTCGTTAATGTCATCGTCATCGTCATTGTCTACGTGTTCGAAATCGTCATTGTAAAGGTTATGATGATGATGGCGATGATAATGATCTGAATGATGAGAATGGCACGGAGCTGACTGAAACTGAATCTTGTATGGTTTAACTTACAATTTTTTACATGGGATGCTGCTATGAAAATCGATACTTAGACTTCTTTCTCAACAGACTTCAAAGTAAGGATTTATTTTAATTCGACTGCATTTTTCTACCGACTTTAAAAAATAGGAGGAACTCAATTCAACTGTATGTTGTTTATGTGTCTGTTACCTCAGAACTTTTTTCTAGGTGAACCGATTTTGATGATTCTTTTTTATTTGTAAGCTGGTGCTTTCCACGTGGTCTCATATAAATTTGATCAAGATCTGATAAGTAGTATCTTTAATATTATTGTATTGTGTCTAGTCTCTTTGGTAATAAGTATGTAATGACTTCGACTACATTGATGATGTTCTCATTCTATTTATATTAAAGTCAGTTGTAAAAAAAATTAGTTTTAACACTTGTTTGTTATATAAAATGTCTTATTACTTTCATTTTAAGTTTATGACAATAGTTAAGTGCTGATAGGTGGCGCGGGTTGGTAATGTGGAGGCTTCACTTATTTTTTGAACTATTATTTCGGTTGGTAACAACAACCCCCCCCCCCCCCTAAGCCTTTACGAAATGAGACAATTTTGGTCTCATTAGACCACCGTAATCTTTCTATTTTAAAATGCATTTAGTTTAATTAAAAGAACTAAGAGAATTAAGAGTAACCGACATAGCCCAACGGATTAGTAAGCTGAAGTGGCAGTGGGCCGGCCATATAGCTCGAAGAACCGACAACCGATGGGGAAGAAAGGTTCTCGAGTGGCAGCCTCGTACCGGTAGGCGAAGTGTAGGGCGTCCCCCCACAAGATGGAGTGACGACCTGGTAAGACATGCAGGAAGTCGATGGATGCAGGTGGCTCAGGACCGTGCTTTGTGGCATTCTTTGGGGGAGGCCTATGTTCAGCAGTGGACTTGTGAAGGGCTGTAATGATGATGAAAAGAATTAAAAACGCTCAAGGAAGTTTTAAGTCGAAAATATAGATATATGGATCTTAATAACCAATATTTCTTTGAGATAAACGCACGGCTACTTTTTCATTATACATAATTACTCATGCCTGTCACCAAGAGGGGTAGGCAGAGACTACTGACTTCCATTTTTCATGATCCTGATACACCTCTCTCGCCTCCTTTACATCCTATCTACTCTTACACGCTTGTCGGTTAATCTAATATGGCCCATTTTCAATATATTGCCAATTTGGTCGATAAACCTTCGTCTAGGGCGTCCCTTCATGACTTTGTCGTTCACCATTTCTCATTATATCTACAACATTTCCAGAAATTATATAAAATTTGATTATGTGTACAGGGTGAAAAACGTTATAGCTTTTTATATGACAATTTATTGCTTCACAATCCTCTTAAGTTGCGAGGTCGCTTTCCTCTGTCGGGCCAGGGCTTATTTTTAACTAAATTTAAAAATTACCTGCTTAAGCTTGACCATGAGTAAGTTCATTTCTAGACGTGGGTTGCACACATAGTAGAGAGGCACATCAGTATTGCCATCAGATTGTAACTCCTACAAAAAAAGTTGAGGACTACCGATTCGTAAAGAAAAAAAGACTTTCGACTACTTGAAAAGAAGAAAAACCTACCCATCAAAAAAGAGAGAGAGAGAGAGAGAGGGCGCGGCACGTTACGCATTAGCTCCGCGGAAAAATATTCAAATAAATAGTATTTCTTCAAAATTCTTTACCACAGCATTAAAAAATTATAAAGACAGACAAAATTATTAGTGAATATTGTTATCTCGGAATTTTATTCATAAAAAAGGAAACAAATACGAAATTTAGTACAGTGGTATGTGAAACCCAGTGAAAAATTTCTGTTTACATGTGAACTATGAACAAGAAAGTTAATTAAAACAACTGCAAAAAATTTACCGATGTGAACTTTTCAAAGTGAACAACCAATATTTAAATATAATCGGTTTCTTGAAGTGAAATAAGTGTACACAAATTCAAATAATAAACAAAAATAATGAAGGTACTTTATCAGCTAATAAACGAATTTTGAACCTAGAAGTACCCGAAATCATCGACCTTGATATTTACTTAACAACTACTTGCTTACTTTCGCCACTGTGAGTGAATCGCTTACAGCGTCGTGGCCGGTATCGGACTGCTCATTGTACATTCTTGCAGCTGCGAGTTCAAACCTAGGGGACGCCTATTGGATTTGTCTTTTTCGTTTTTTCGTTTCGTTTGAGGAATCCTTCAAAATGGCAAACACATGCGCTGGTTGTTTACAAAAACTTCCGACGAGAGAATATTTAACCTGCTCACTTTGTAAATCAAGCTATGATTTATATTGCGCAAATGTTCCTCTTGTGCGATTTAATAACACGATGAGCACTGAACACAAACAAAATTGGAAATGCCAGGCTTGTCGTTAAAAAATGCCCAAAACTGGAAATAAAAACACACCAGTTTGCACCCAAAATGGCCCTTAACCACAACAATCACCAACAACTGAGGTTAATGTAACGATGAGAAGGAAGCCAACAACAAGCTCGTATGATACAACCATGGTCTATGATAATGATGAAAGTATTTTGGGGAATACGTGTACGGAGAACAACTTGAAAAATACAACTGTCAAATTGACTCACTACTGCTTACCCAAATAGAAGAACTTTTAGAAATAAAACTGGAGAACAATAAGAATACACTATTATCAGAATAAAAAACTATGTTATTACAAGAAATTTCAGCTACAGTAACAAATGAAATATCACTACATATAATTACTATATCTACAGAACAACATACTATAAAAAAAGAAATTAACGTACTAAACACACAAATAAAAGGTTTCCAGAATGAAACAAATAAATTGCAGTTAGAAATAAACGAATTACAGCGAACAATGTCACTACAAACAAAACAGCAAGCAGAGTGGTTGTACAATTTCGAAAATAATAGGGAAATTTGTTCTATATGGATTGAATGAAAACTACTGGTAGACTGAACACGAATTGTATAATCGTGTAACTTACATATTTCAGAATTTATTAAATATTAATTTGGAAGAGTATATAGAAAGTATAAATAGACTTGGAAAGAAGGGAAATAGAAGACCACTTGTTATCAAACTAATAAGAAAAAAATGGTTTATTATATCTTTGAAAACAAATTATATTTAAGAAATACAGGACTTACCATCACTGAACACCTGGACGAAACTTCACGCCAGATAGCTATTATTTTTATAGCTACTACTATTTTTAACAGTGGTAGAACCACGCAGCAGCTTTTGCTGTCGCACGGATGGGCCGGCTCGAACCGGTGTGGTACCACGACCTCACAGAATACCAGCGTGAAGTAGAGGTTTACCTCTGCGTTTGGGGAGTGCAGGTGGCCGGAGGCCCTTTTTACTGGAAATGAGGCATTCCATCTTAGTCCTCACGGGTGACAACGCATCTGCATTTTGATTCGCAAACGAGGATAGATGTAGATTTCCATGGGCCGCAGCAACCACTTACCATCAGGTGGACTCGAGGCTCGTTTGTCACCCTCATTCTATAAAAGAAAAAAAAAGATACTGAAAAGTTAAGAAATTTAATTCGTAAATCCAGAAAACAAAGCCATCATGCTATACTGAGGAATAATACACTTTTGATTAACGGCAAGGAATATAAACACACTAATAATGATAAGTCACATGTCGATGTCGAAGTGAACGATACATCGAAAACAGGAAACCTCACACATCCAACTTAGCGATTACCACTTGGCTGCAGCGTTCCACAGAGAAAAATATATCGGAGGCGGTTTATGCATATTACTAAAAAACAAAATCGAATACGTTGAACGAACGGATATCATGTATATGTCTATTGAATATATTATTGAAGTTTGTACTGTTGAACTTTCGAAATTGGATATGTTGTTAATTAAATTATACTGGAACAGTAGAGATACAGACATATTTTACAGTCAACTTACTTACTTACTTACTTACTTATCGTCACGCACAATCCCTGACGGGGTAGCCAGAGAGAACAGATCGCCAAGTGTCACGATCCTTACATACCTCTTTCGCTTCTTTCAGATTCATCATCTTCTTCATACATGCACGTCTAGGTATCCGAGTACTCTTGACCCTCCCCTCTTCGAGCAATTTGCTCACATGGTCTTCGAAAGTTAGTCTCGGTCTACCTCGACACCTTTTAATATTAACTTTCGCGCTATATATTTTCTTCACCATTCGGTCTTCACTCATTCGCTCAACGTGCCCAAACCATCGAAGCACGCCCTTATCAATTTTTGTGATAAGGTCATCTTTCAAACCTGCCATATTGCGAATCTCTTCGTTTCGCTTTCGGTCAGCCATGGTGACGCCGCACATTTTACGAAGAGATCGCATCTCCACTGCATTCAACTTGCTTTTATGCTTCTTCTGACATACCCAGGTTTCGCTGCCATATAACAAAGTCGGTACCAACACTGCGTTATGTATTGCAAGGCGTGCACTCTTCACTACGCCTTGCCTTTTGACTAACGCAGTCAGGGCACCATTGACTTTGTTCCCAGCAGCGACACGCCTGTCCACATCTAAATCACATCTTCCATCCCGGCTAAAAGCACTCCCCAAGTATACAATTTCATTTACCTGTTCTAGACATTCCTGATTTACCCATATTTCACACTTCGTTCTCTCTTCGTCCCTTTCAAATACCAGAACCTTAGTTTTATTAGCATTCAAGCGGAGACCTTTAATTTCACATTCCTCTTTCATACACGTGACTAATGCCTGCAGTTCTGCCTCTGATGGTGCAATAAGCACTGCATCATCAGCATACAGCAGACAATTTACTTTAATGTCACCCAATTTCACACCCAAACAGCTATCTTTCAGTTTCTGTAAACAGCTGTCGAGATACAGTATGAACAGCCAGGAAGACATGACACAACCCTGTTTTACGCCCGTTTGGACGCTAAACATGGGTGACAGGTCATGCCCTACCCGCACACAGGCTTTACAGTCACAGTAAAGTGACTGCACAGCCCTTAGCAATCGACCATCCACACCATACCCCGGCAACAGTTCCCACATTTTCTTCCTTACAACCTTATCAAATGCTTTCTCAAGATCCACAAAAGCACAGAAAATCCTCTGGTTAGCAGCCAGAAGCTTTTCCGTGATCATGCGGAGAGAAAACATTTGATCCGTGCATCCTCTTCCAGGTCTAAATCCGCATTGTGCCTCCCATAGAAATCTTTCCGATTTCTCTTGCATCCTACGTGTCAAAACCTTCGAATAAACTTTACTTGCTAAACTGGTCAAGCTGATCGCCCGATAGCACCCGCAGTCAAAATGTGAACCTTTACCTTTATATAAAGGCACAATGACTGCGGATCGCCAATCATCCGGGACATCCCCCGTCCGCCAGCACAAATTGCACAGCAGATGAAAGCTGTCCCAGACGCGAGGCCCACCATACTTGACCATTTCAGCAGTAACTCTGTCTAGTCCCGCAGCCTTACCACATTTCAAACTTCGAATCGCATGTTCAATCTCTTTCATACTGATGACCTCAGTGTCATCGAGGTCCGGGTCTGGCGTACCAGTCTCGACGTCATCCCCGGATCCCTCACTAAGATCATCACACGCATACATTTCTCTATAAAATTCGCTCCATCGCTGCATGACGTCCGATTTTTCTGAGAGGACGTCATTAGTTCTCGAAAGCACTTTGTTCATTCTTAAGGCCGTCGCATCACTTCGGGTCCTTCCAACCTCTTTCCAGAAGAGTTTGGAGTTCTCCTTAAAGTTGTGCGACAACCTTTCGTCCGCTTCCATTCTACACCTTTCACGCACTTCCTCAATCAATGCTTTCGTGTGAACTTTCTGCAGCTTATATCTTTCTTTCATCTTCTCTCTCATATCCTTATCATAACTAGAGGCCAAGTAGTCTAACCATGCTTTCTTCTTCTTCTTTACAGCTTCATTCACTTCATCATTCCACCATGCATCTCTTCTTTTACTACTGCCTCTTTTAATCGTTCCACACACTTCTTCCGCTGCACTTACCATTCCATCCCTAAGGTTCTGCCATGTTCTTTCAACACATTCTTTTCTGCCATCGATGTTGTCAAGCTTTTCGGCTACCCTCGCATGATATTTGTCCCTAGTATCCGCTTCCTGAAGCTTCCAGCTTCGGATGCGACAGACCGACTGTGGTTCTGTTACTGCCGTCCGGTAGCGCCAACCCGCGAACAGACCCCTAAATCTAGTAATCACTAGATAGTGATCCGTTCCCAGGTCAGCACCCCTGAACACTCGCGTATCCATCACCTGTTTTCGCAGTCGGTCATCCACCAGGAACAAATCGATCATACTTCTCTCATTCTTTCTTTCTCTAGTATACATATGGATCTTCTTGTGATTAAACATAGTGTTTGTCACAAGAAGACCCTTTTCCTTGCATACCGCCAGTATAAGCTTGCCAGCATCATTAACCCTTTTATCGCCAAACTTTCCAAGCACCGACTCGTACCCTGGTCGAGCGGTACCAACCCATCCATTCAAATCACCACATACAACAATTCTTTCGTTTCCCCTAGCCAAATCTAGAACTTCTCTTACATTTTCCCAAAACTCCTCCAGCTCAGCCCTGGACGACGACGCTACCGGCGCATAAACGAGCGAGTTCTGATGATTGTTTTGATTTTACTAATGTATTTAACATTAGTATTAAAATCGCCACCAAAAATATTTTTTTTATCTTTATATTTTTTTTTGATATATTGAAGAATTTGATTTAATTGACTGTAACTTCTTTAAGTTGGGACTGACGAAGTTACAGTCAATTAAATCAAATTCTTCAATATATCAAAAAAAATATAAAGATAAAAAAAATAGTTTTGGTGGCGATTTTAATACTAATGTTAAATACATTAGTAAAATCAAAACAATCATCAGAACTCCTAAATACCATGCTAGAGTCAAATTTTAAGCAACTTATAAAAGAACCTACCCGCCTGGAAAAATGTATAGATTTGATATTTACAAATTTCTGTTAAAAAACGTAAGTACTACGGTATTAGAGTTAGGCTTTTCAGACCACAAATGTGCAATGTTACAATCAAAAAATGCTCCATCAGAACAAAATAACAATCCGTATTTTTATATATGTAAAAGAATATACAATGAAAATAAACCTAGCAAGCTAACAGCATAGCAAAGTGGCGAAGCAATCAGCTTTGTAGCGGTTTCTAACGGAAAAAAAAATCAAAATAGGAGGTTCAGATGCCTGGGTGATCAGTAATCGAATGCTGAAAACAGAATTTGAAAATTCGAAACCGTTCTCGAGATAATCGAGGGACAGACGGACAGACGGACAGACGGACAGACGGACAGACGGACAGACGGACAGACAGACAGACGGACAGACGGACAGACGGACAGACATCGTGAAATCAATAAACCTAGCAAGCTAACAGCATAGCAAAGTGGCGAAGCAATCAGCTTTGTAGCGGTTTCTAACGGTTGCCGTTGAGCAATCAGTTTCAAAATAGGAGGTTCAGATGCCTGGGTGATCAGTAATCGATTGCTGAAAACAGAATTTGAAAATTCAAAACCGTTCTCGAGATAATCGTGGGACAGATGGACAGACGGACGGACAGACGGACAGACGGACAGACAACGTGAAATCAATAAGTGTCTTCGCAAGCTTCGCCACTTAATAAGTGACTTCGCAAGCTTCGCCATTTAATAATATAAATAAATTCAAACAATATTTACAAAATACAAACTGGCAAAAGTTCATTTCAAATAATAAAACTCTTGACAAAAATTACAATTCACTAAATAAAATTTTACACGACGCACCAGAATATTGTATTCCATATAAAATTTTAAAAATTTATAATAAACAACGATATAAATCATGGCTAACAACATACAGTACCTATTAAAAAATCTTGTAAACATAAAAGATTACTAAAAATTCATGTTATGTATTCGAAAAATAAAATTTTACAAACAATATGAAAAATATTTAAAAAAGGTTATAATAAAATCAAAACAATTACAATCAATTAAAAGAATGAATAAAGCAAGTAATAAAATTAAATGTATGTGGCAAATAATAAATGAAAAAACAAAGCATGTTAAAGTAAAAAAAATATAATGAAAATATTAAATCGCATATCAACATTAAACCAATATCGGACCCGCTTGAGGTTTTTAATGTTTTTAATGAGCTGTTCGCGTCAGTCGGGAGCGGTGCGGTAGGCAGTGCGCCCACGCCACGTGGCCGCCATGTTATGCGCCCCTCCCTGCACTCGATATTCCCACACCCAGTGGATGAACGAGAGGTAATGTCATTGGTGCGACAATTAAAATTAAAATCTAGCTTCGGTGTTGATGAGCTACCGTCCACTCTTATTAAAAAAATGTGCCGAATAAATAGTTCCGTCGTTAACTTTAATCATAAATCAAATTTTTTCTGATGTTTTCCCTGACCTACTAAAAATTGCTATTATAAAGCCAATACATAAAAAAGACAATAAAACGGACCCCAATAACTACCGATCCATTGCACCCTTACCCGTAATTTTAAAATTTTTTGAAAGAGCCGTGTTCAAACGATTATACTCATTTTGTGAAACGTACAATATTTTCGACGACGCCCAAAATGGTTTTAGAAAAAACCGCTCGACAACCCTAGCCACATTTAAATATTTTAATGAAGTCTTGAACATATTAAACGATCAGAAATACGCAATAGGAATTTTATTTGAAATGACAAAAGCATAAGAAAAAATTAAATATTACATTCTCTTAAATAAACTTTATGATATTGGTATCCGTGGTGTAGCTCATAAGTGGTTTGCTTCCTTTCTCAGCAATTATAAAAATAAGTCATATGTAACGCAATTTGTGAATAAATAAATAAATAAACTTTTTTACTTAATTCGTTATGTGTGAAAATGCAGATACGCCTCACCTCTAAGTACTAAAATAGACTTTAAACCCAAAAAAGAATCTCCAGTTCTTTATTCTGACCATAAGAAACAGCAACATTAAGTTCCTATTTTACGATGATACTCTGTGAGAGTGTGATCCTTCTCTAGTTTAGCTAACCCATTCTTGCTACAACCAAAATGTTGCAGCACATGGCTCAAATTCCACCATGTATAAAATTCACGATTCTGGTTAATTTTACTTAAATTTATTAAGAATATATTCAAATTTGATTGATATAAAGTGTCGGGGAATCAAACAAAGCAGCAATTGATTACTTTTTTAAATACTGGAATTTACACAGAAAACAATAAATATTACAAACATTAAAGAGTACTTAGAAAATAAGCATCGTAGATTTATAGAAATTAAAAATTGTAAAACACGATTCACATTGATAGTTTTTAAGAAAACAATAATGGGAAACCGTATCAAATGCAGTCTCGAATCTCCTCGACGAAAAGGTGAATTGTATTAAGCTCTGTAGACATAGAAAGCATAGAATAGACCAAGAAAGCTATTTGGGTATTTTTCAATGTACTGCCATTAGGGACGGTGTACTTTCTGGTGGAAATTAGTAAGTATATAGTATGCCTATACATGCTCAAAGGAAGATTTTACCACGTATTCTACCTTTAATTGAGGATTGAGGAGAAGCACCGAAATTTTTAAAAGTACCATTTTAAAGTTTTTAATAGCTTTTTGTTTGCCTATCTGTCTACCTAATTATCTATCTACCTATCTGTCCTATTTGTCTGTCCGGGCTAACCTTCTGAACGGCGAATTGGTTGTGATGAAACTTCACGAATAGATAAAGAAAAATGCCAGTAGTTGATCTAGGCTATAAACCATCAGAAAATATGCAGCTTTTTGGAAAATTGAAATTCTAATAAATTGAATGGTTTTGATAATTTTCTCATAGATTTTAGAAAATTTGTAAAAAAGTATCGAACAAATTATTTTTGCTCGCAATTTTACATAAAACTATATGTGGTAGAGCCACGCTTCAGCTATATTATGGTTATAGCTCGAATGCGTCCATACCATGGCAGAAGGTAAGTGTAGGGTAAAGGAGAACCACCTTTACTGGAAACGAGGCCTTTTATCTTAGTCCTCAGGGGTGACAACTCATTTCGATTTTCAGTCTAGGATAGATGTAGATGTTTATGGGCCACAGCTTCCATTTTCTATCATCTGGACCGTGTGCTCATTTGGCACCCTTATTCTATAAAAAGGTCCTTTTACACAAATAAGGTCATCTTCTATATCATAGTATTGTTTCAGAGCAAAATCGATTTTGACCATGTTTTTTATTTATACGTGACTCAACTTGGTTGGGCAGCGTTCGAGAAATTACGGCACATCTTCTCGTCAGGTATACCTCAAAACATGAAAATAAGACTGTTTAACCAGTGCGTGTTGCCAGTGATGACCTATGGTACTGAGACGTGGTCCTTCACTGCTGGCCGGAAGAGAAAGCTCAAGGTTGCTCAGCGAGCTATAGAGAGAGCTATGCTTGGAGTTTCTCTGCGTGATAAACATAGAAATGAGGATATCGCAGTAGAACGAGAGTAACCGATGTAGACCTCGAAAAATCGACAACCGATGGAGAAAAAAGATTCTCGAGTGGCAGTCTCGTACCGGCGGACGAAATGTAGGGCGGCCCCCCACTAGATAGAGTGACGACCTGGTAAGACATGCAGGAAGTCGATGGATGCAGGTGGCTCAGGACCGTGTTTTGTGGCATTCCTTGGGGGAGGCCTATGTTCAGCTGTGGACTTGTGAAGGGCTTTAATGATGATGATGAAACACAGTGACTTATACTCTTAATTCTAAGAGAACAAAGACTTTTGTAAAAATTAGTAAAGGATAAGGGTGACAAACTAGGACACAGTCGTGTGTACTGTACAGTGTGGGTGCTGTGCAACATAGATAACTACATCTATTCTTAATTAAGAATCAAAATGCGGATCCATTTTCACGCCTGAGGAGTTCTCCATACTCAACATTAAAAACACAGTAGATTTTATCTTCAATTGTGCTGCTTGTTCAGTGACAGCGTAGTCCTTCTCTGTTCAAGCCAACCCATTTGTGCTGAAATCACAAGTTTGCAAGATTTAGCATAGCTGTGAATTTCAAAAAGCTGCTTTTCAATTTTTTTTAATTAAATGAGTGTATTGATATATGTACATCTTGACAATAATGTACAAAATGCTATGACACTTGCCCGTTTAAGCCTAAAGCAACAGATTTTACGACGTTTTACTAATAGAGACGGTTTACACTAAATGTAAATTTAGGTCTACATTTTAGGGTAGAAAGTACCTACGCGGGGATCGTGCGGTCCATGGCCCTTTACGGGGCCCCGGTGTGGGCGCGTGGTTTGGCGCGGCTTGCCGTCCATCACCTGAACGCGCCCCAAAGGGTGGTTGCCGTAAAAATGGTTCGCGGCTACCGCACGATCTCCCGCGAGGCGACGAGCCTCCTTGCCGGATTGCCGCCATGGGATCTGGAGGCGATAGTCCTCGCGCGCCTGCACAAATGGCGCGCAGAGGCACTATGCCGGGGGGAAACCCCGCTGCCGAGGCAGGTTGTCGCGCAGCGGACAGACTTCCGGCATGATCTCATGATCTCATGGCGACATGGAGAGAGCGACTGTCACAACCCCGTGCTGGGCACGCCATTATAGCGGCGATAAGACCCCTCTTTGAGGAGTGGCTTGAGAGACGCCACGGCGTCCTCACCTTCCGCCTGATGCAGGTCCTCACCGGACACGGTGTGTTCGGGAGGTTCCTGCACCGAATCGGGCGGGAGGAAACGCCCGGGTGCTCCCACTGCGAGGATCGACCGGAGGATACGGTGGAGCACACCGTGGAGGTGTGCCCTGCTTGGGCGGAGCACCGCCGTGTCCTCGTAGCGGCGATAGGCGGCGGCGACCTCTCGCGTCCGGCCCTGGTCGAAGCCATGGTCCGGAGCGATTTGGAATGGGATGCCGTCACCACCTTCTGCGAAGCAGTGATGCTAGCGAAGGAGGTGGCGGAGCGAGAGAAGGAGAGAGCAGCAGCTTTCCTTCCCGGCCGCCGCGGGAGACGCCCCGGGCGTCGGGGGCTACGTCGTGGCCCCCGGCCACCGTAGGCGCGGGCCTGTGGACGGCGAGCAATGGGTAGCTCGCCGTCCGTCCGTCTAACGACGACAGGCCGTGTCGACGGCGCGTTTTGGTTCCACGCGCGCCTCAAAGAGCTGTCAGCAGCGTGAAGGAGCCCGCAAGGGCCGACGCCTGCCGGGGCTGCGGGCTGTTCGAAAGAGAAACCGCGGCTCCGGAACGTAAGGGCACTGAAGGAACACGGATGGTTTTTAGTCAGTAAAAGTCTGACACTCCCTTCCGCTCCACCCAGAGCGAAAGGCGTCATTAGATGATTTTCCATCCGCAAAAAAAAGGGTAGAAAGTACCGTATTCAATTCACATGCAGTGTTGCTGACTATGATACAAAAAACTACCGTATTTCGACGGAACTTCGGTATCATTAACTATTTTAAATTTTTTCTACTTGTTTGATTACTGTTTCACTACCGTAGTCTAGAGTCAAAAGATATTATAAACAATATTCACCATTTTTTCATGTCAGAGCAACGGTGCACGAATGGGTTAGCTTTTTTTTAAATAATCGACGATAATAAGAAACAATGAAAAGCGCTAGCGGAAAAACGGACAAAGACACTAAGTATTATTTTAGCGTCACAGTCACAGTCACAGGCAACGATACATCGCTTACCATACCTTTCATAATCGCTTATGCTTCTCATCACAATACGTAGTACAGGGTGGGGGGTGGGGAGGGGGGGGGGAGACGCAGCTATTCAGAGATAGCAAACCTGTTTTGACATCGCCCCACATCAATGATCAAAGTTCAAAGTAATTTTGTTCAAAGGAAAATTGTTTATATTTATTGAGAACATATTTAAACGGTTATAACTTGTAAAATTGTTATTCCTATTTACTGTGCATAAAATCAAAGACTAGGTTAATAACCGGCCAAGTGTGAGTCTGAGTCGCGCATAAAATGTTTCGTACCATCGTACGGTCTAATAGGAAAGTCCCTTTTAATTTTTTATTTATTATAATTTTAATTATTTTTTTATTATAGTGGCAAATGAAATACATATTCTGTGAAAATTCCAACTGTCTGCCTATTACGAATCATGAGATACAGTCCCCTGAAAGACAGACTGACGGACGAGTAAGGAGGGACAGTGGTAATAGAGTCAGTCCGGTTGGTTACCCTTTGGGCACAGAACCCTAAAAATTAATATTCTGCTAAGGACAATCTGATACGTAATTGATACTGATAAACAACCAGTAAACAGGTAGATTATCATATTAATACAAATTACAGAAGACAAAAAATTATACAGTAGATGAAACAGAGATCAAAACTGAAGTGGAAAGAAGGCCAAAAGGTTGGTATAATCTTACAAAGCATGCCCTAGAAATAGATTTCATATTCTTATTACTTTATTTTCAGTGTATAAATTATAATATATTTATGTCATATTTTTTTAGAATTAATCAAATTCTAGTATTAAAAAAGCGCTAAAATATTTAACTTCGGTCCATATACATTCGGTATTTTGTATCAATTTCGTTGGTTATAGTCACTCATTCATCTCTCTCATCATTCACACTCATCTCTCTCGCCATTTACCGGAAAAGGCAGAACAACGCCTACCGGGCCAGTTAGTAAATAAGCTACGAATATTTCTTATAATAGATTTTGTTTTAAAAGAAATATTCGTAGTTAATTGGCGTTTCACTGTGTATTTAATTCTTGTTAGATAAATTTAATTAAAGTGACAGATGTCCAAATGCTCTGAACTGTGTACAATTTGATCTTCGAATCAATGGCACTTACTTTTAAAAGACAAGGGCAGTCTGTAACTATTCATAAAATTAATATATATCTCTCAGTTTGTTAGAGTAAGTTTCCATAGTATGAACAAAGTTTATTAATATATATTTAGGAAAAAAAAATATTTGCTAATAGACAATAAGGGCTTCATCATCATCATCATAACCATTATCTTTAGATTGCTACATAGGATGGATATGGGCGATAGTTGACATGCTATTCTTCAAAACGAAATAGTTTCTAAATCAATCGCATTTCCTCATAGCAAAATTTCATAAGAGATTGTGCAATGGAAATAAGTTGCAGAGCTTAGTTAGTATGCTGGTTTAGATTTATGGGGGCCCTACTGAAGCTTTTCGTAAATAGTAATTCCAAAAAAAATTGTATACTGATGCCTATCTGTTTTTACAATTTTCCTCTGTGACCTCTGACTACACGCACGAGGTGATATGGGGGATTGGATTATCTAACACTGCCACTACACGGTAAGGTTTAACTTTACAATTAAATAATGAAAAATATGTTTATCATATTCATAATGACGATAATCACTATCACGATCGCTACAGCTAATCACAAGTTCACTGTTGTACAAAGGCCTCTCCCATAGATTGCTACAAAGTACGGCCCCAAGTCACTTACATCTATCATCATTATCATCATTCAACCCATCACAAGTCGCTGAGTATTTACGGCTTGGAAGCGCAATAGTCAAGCGTTTGTCAGTAGCAGTAGCAGTTAAATAATATAAAAATTCATATAAAAAACGGAAAAAGTATATATTCCTAAACGATTTACAAAATATCAGCTACATGGTTGCGACCGACGCCTGTTGAATATTAAAATAAAAGCCTGTCCCTCATAATCTGCTTCTTGTCAACGTTATTTCTTATAATATAACAATGGGGTCTTTATTTCTATATAATATTTATTCATGGCTTAATAAAATTAACACTCAGCTCAATATAAGGCTGTTACATGTTTTAAAAAACAGACAGACACTTTAATTTTATTTATATGTATTGCGGTATAAAGAAATCGACTACTTCATATCATCCCGTGATGTTGTGAAAGGCAACGTAAAGAGATAAAATAGATGAGCAACCGTATATTCCTCAAAACCGTTACTGAAAACAAAAAAGTTATAAAAGATATGGGTAGCGATTTGTTGCTGGATATTGCGGCATTATGTTCACTGTGTAAACTGATTTCTCTGTGCTTTGGCACACTGTACATGGTGATTTTTCGGAGAACTTGGTGGGAGTGGCCGGGGGATGTTACACTGTAATTATTGATTCCTTTGCAAAGTATGTTTTGTTAAAGCGTGTGTCTTCTAAGGATGCTAGTAGTACCGTGCAGGCTGCAGGATGTACAAAGGGCTGTTTGTCTGTATGTGCTTGGTGCAAACAGCCAGTTATCCGGTGCATGTTGTCATATGAGATGGCGACTGGCCGAAGGGACGCTGTCACTCTTTGAGCTAAGTGTCATCATATGAGATGACAGGTAGAGAGCCAATTGTCCGATGATGACTGGTCGAAGGGACGCTGTTGCTCTCTAAGCTAGAGTCGAGGGCTGGGTTGTCCGATTTAAGTCATACAAAATAATACATTTGATAGGAAAAAGTTGGTAACCGAAATGAACATTCTATGCAAAGGTAAAAGAACAAAACCAAAATAATGCATTACTACCGCGCTCGTATAACTGAACATTGAAGTTGCTGTTCAGAGACATTAACATATTAATTATACAATTTTTGAAGACAATCTCGAGTTTGTTACACACAATATAATTTATAAT
Source organism: Parnassius glacialis (assembly GCA_033319125.1). Lineage (NCBI taxonomy): Eukaryota > Metazoa > Arthropoda > Insecta > Lepidoptera > Papilionidae > Parnassius > Parnassius glacialis. The sequence goes on along the minus strand of JAVANC010000019.1, from coordinate 41,667,470 downwards.
TTACTAGCAATAAGACAGTAAAATTTTTTTTTGACATAAAATTTAATCTCGAATTGAAAGTTTATATTTATTAAGTCTTTCATAATAATTAATTATTTACGTTTACGCGAGCACTACACATTTAAATAAAATGAGTACTATACATTTAAAAAATATACGGAACAAAATGCATAAAAACTAGTTTTATTTAAATACTACGTTTTACCCAAAATATTTTACGTGAAAAGAACGTATATTTATAATAGTTAAACAAAACTACTATCTACTATCTAGCATGGAAGTCAAATAGTCAACGGTGTTCATAAACAATATTTACGAGCGACTATTTTCACGAACGAATTTAAGAAATGGCAATAATTCTCCGAATTCCATTTCATCTTCGACATTGTGTCAACTGTGTGTGATGTAAACACAACTATGAACTGCTTTCTACATAAATCGATCCAATAACCATTAAAACTTATCTCATTTAGTTATCACCGATGTTATTCGATTTGATAGCATATATGATTTGATCGTATGAACCTCTGACAAACGACTTGAATCGAATTACCTCAATTACAAAATTACGATGACATGGAAACGGTATGGAATTTTGCAAATTAATTGTTAATCTATACTCATATACATTTATTTAAATTGCCCGTTTGTAACATTAAAAAAAACTTGCTTCTATTAAACTCAGAGGATTATTTGCATGCAGCTAAGACACAAATAAACATTTTGTTACAAATGATCCGACCCATTCGTGCTAAAACCATAATATAGCTGTAGCGTAGTAAAAATATATAACCAATCGATTTTAGGACAAAATAGTTTTTCCTAAGCCTATCCCAGACGAACTTCAGCTGCTCCTATAGATTTATGAAATTGGCTTTTTTAATAAAATCGGACTTACAAGTGACCTGATGGAAGATGGATAGTATGGACATCTTCATAATCAATTTCAAACAAATAAGCCTAGAGATGCGTTGTCACTTCTCAGAATTAATATGTCACCTCACAACGTGTAATTATACTGGCTTTCTATAGCCTTATGACCGAAACCGCACCTTGACTGCTGGTGTGCGGCAGAAATAGGTAACAGAATGTTACTTCCCCATACCAACTCCTAGGCACAATAGGAAATCTGCCAAATAGTAAAGGAACCAAGTAAAAGGCTACTTTTTTATAGAATAAAGGGACGAGCACAAAGTCCACCTGGTGGTAAGTAGTTGCTGTGGCCCGTAAACATGTACATTTATCCTCGATTACGAATAAATTGCACTGTTGTCACTCCTGAGAACTAAGATGGAATGCGTTGTATCCAGCAAAAGCGCTCTCCAGTTCTCTATGCTCATCATGCAAAAAATAGCGTTAAGCTGCTATTTACTGCTGGTATTCCGTGACAGCGTGGTTCATGATCGAGCTAACCCATTCGTGCTACATAATATAGCTGTAGCCTGGTTCTACTACGTATAAATTAATTTAAATAACAAAACTCTATTTAAAACTTCTCTATATTAATTGTATTTACGAAGCGGAAAGGTGAAAATAATTGAAAAAGTTTACTCTGTAGCAACACGAAGGAGAGCTATTAATGTCACCTTTCTTAAACTTTGCTGTTCTTCCAAGCAATAGCATTAATGCTTTGTGAAAGAATGGGAAGTAATTATTAAAGTATAAATCGACTTCGTCCTCAATTTTAAAAGTAAATTTACTGCCTATATAGATCCCAAATTACAGCCTAGATAGCCTATTTAGGTAACAAGTACACCGCACTTCTTCAATACTTGATGGCGGACTTCACAAATAATCAAAATATTTTTATTCTTTAGCCGTGCAGGCGTATGATGTTTCCCTCGCCGCCGAGATGTGATAAATCAGTACCTATAATTACAATAAGCAATTTCCCTGGTGCCGACGGCGATCAAACCCGGGTTAATCGTGAGCTGTGAAATTTACAGCAAGTATTTCCTCACACCGCTACCTATATAATATCTCGTGGGTGTCGTGAGAGGGGACAGGGGAAAATGAACCAGGAGGTGGGCAAGAGCGAACCTGATACGAAATAAAAAACTGCGGCAGCCAACCTTCCTACTCTAGCAAACTATTTGGCATTCTATGGGGGAGGCTTATGTGCAACAGAGGGTTTTTTTAAAAGGCAGTAACGGTAACTGTAACTTAGTTCTTGAGCTACTGATGACCTAATTAGTAACCGCCGGCAGGTCAATGTAGGGTGCTCTTTGGGAGAAAACAACTCTTCCCTATTCTTTTTAGATAAGACTCGCCTTGCACCAGGGCCTTTAACTCCACCTACGTTACAGACCCCTTCTAGTCCATAAGGCGAAGGCCGTGTGGCCAAAAGAAATAGGCACTCAGAAGTTTATAGATCTGCCTCTGAGCACCGCCGCAGTGGGTAGGAAAAATGGTACATATTAATATCTATCCTTCTCTCCCCACTACCAAACCAATCAAGCCAAGACGACTGTTATACTAAGACGATGTCAAAGATTACGCCGGAAGAACTGCACAGAACATAAATTAATGTTAAAAATGACCTCCAGACTGAAAATTCGGTCAAGCGGGCCAGCGCAACGAAGAATAATCACCTGCGCAGGACAGGATTATAGTGCCCCAATCATTTAGCAATATGAACTACGTACTAGAGAAGCTATTTCAAACAAAAAATGTGCGCTACTCTATCTATGTCTTTGCGCATGCGCAGTTGATATATTATTACCTATTTATTCACTTGAACAACAAATAATTTTACTTACTTGACCACTGAATTGTTATTTACGTCCAGGTTTAAACTTAAGTTTGAAATCTCGTATTATTAGCGCCGCTCCACACTGCATGAATATTGAAGCCTCACTAAGTGACACGAAAGTATTCATAAGGTATACGGATTAGAGTATAGTTCAGTTTAATATAGTGAATGTTCGGAATGCAAAATATAGTGCGTGGTACATATATTTCGATGACCCCAATGAATGAACAAGCACTCTCTATGACCTCACTTTCATAGTCCGGTGTGACGGCACAGATGATACGATTGAAAAGAGATCGATCGAAAAGAAACGAGAGAAAATTGTTATATTAGTTTCATTTTTGTCGATCCGTTACTATTCACTGCTGGGCATGTGCCTCCGCCGTTGTAGTGATTTGCCTTAATAGTCACGCTTGTCGGATTGACTACCGTAGTACCAGACGTGAGCACCTTTGACGCAGCCGCCCGTCGCCGGTCTGAGTATTTTATATCTATCGCAAACGAGATAGTTAAATATTATGTATTTTGTCTATTATGAAGGCATGAGATTTTTTTGGCATTTCAATTAAATGTGTTAGCAGCCCGCTGCTATTTGAAATCTGCCTATCCTCTCGGAGATTATAGGCGTGATGCTATAAATGTTTGTAAGTACTAACTAAGTAGTCTGTATTATTACTGATATAAAGATTACTTAATATTTAATTAATAATTAATGAGTACTAACAACGTTAAAAGTAGACAAAAATATATAATAATTTTTGAATATCGATCACAATAAATGAACTGTACAAGGAACTTGTCTAAAAACACTTTATTAATACGGAAATATATATACTTATATTTTCATGCGAAAAAATTTACTTATTGAAACTTTTAGGAAATTAAGGTGAAACAAATAGTGGTATGTGTAGCTACGAATCCCGTCTTGGTCATTGTGCAAAGCCATAATTAGCAATGTTCTACGTTATTGACAATTAAAACTTTACAAATTTTGTTCGAGGAGTTTCGTTGATGAAGTTTTGATCGTTGTTTTTGTAATTATTATTTATTTTACAAAAGAAATGAAAATATTGGTAGTTATTTTACAGACATATACACACATTTTGTAAAATAACAGCCAATATTTTAATTTATCCTTTCATTATAGAAGTTCAGAAACTAAATGCAGGTAGCCTCATTATGGGGACATATGCCATTGTTATCACACTCGGCGAGCGGGTTGGCATTCAATGTTTTTTTTTATTAATATTGAGTTGTTATCAAGAAAATGCTGCTGCCAACTCTAGTTTCAGCATAATGTCATTATTACATACTACTGTTTTAGTATTCCTATGTCGCCTATTTCAACACCCACGGAATGATAATATGATATTATTAGGCTATAGTTTTTTACACCGCAACTATACATCACCAATACAACCTCCATTCTTTCTATTATTTATTATAGCTTTTTTATTTTTACTCACTAACTTCTCAATATAACCTTATGTTGTTGTTTCTGAAAGGCAACAGTGTAGCCATCTCGTTTTCGATATAAGATTCTCAATCTGGTGACTGCTCTGCAGCCTTCTTTGTTTGAAGTAAGGTGTTTGTGTTTATGGGCTGCATTAGCCACTACCATTGAATGGCCTGTAAGATAGTTTTTCATTGAAGTTTCTAGGATAAGGCCTTTTTTAACATGAGGAAATGCCTACGCATACCTGCCTCGCGGAGGCAAGGATGGGTTTTGTCGGACCCGCACCGACTACAACCCCTTGGTGTCCCACCTTCGCCGCATATTGGCAGGGCCACGGGAACGCTTTCGCACACATCCGCGGCCCCACCAGCGCCGGCCGCCCCATGGCAGCCCCTTCTCGGGGATGACTTTTCCTCCCCACACTCCCTCTCAGGCAAGGCGCACCAGGAACACAAGGCACGCCCCCCTCCTCGGCCTCCAACTCCACCTGCGTATCGGACCCCCCCCCCCCCCCCCCCCGAGTTCGATACGCGGATGCCATGGGGCCAGAAAAATCGAGCGCGTAGTAGCACCCGCTTTCCCGACCCCAGCGGTGGATCTGGTCTCTGGCTCCGCCGCCAACCAAGTTTTGGCCGCGGAAGGTAGGGAGAGCTGCGCCTCGCAATACCGACACTCCTCTCCACCCGCGGCCCCACCACCACCGCATCAACGGTGCGGCCCCGTTTGAGTCGCGGAGGATAGGGCGAGTGGCGCATCGCCATACCAACACTCCTCTTCCTCCGCGACTCCACCTCGGCTGCAGTGGTAGGGGGAGAGAATACCCCTCTCACTGCAGCCCACCAACACACATCCGAAGTGAGCTCGCCAAGCTCACTCGGAGTGGCCACCTCGGGCCGGCCCTACACCTCGGGCCAGCCAAGGGGTTCCTCTTTGTTCACCGTGGGTGACCAAGCCTCGGCTACTAAGCCCCCCACCCCGCCACAACCAGGCGGCAACTCGTTCGGAGGGGGTTCTAGGATAAGGCCTACTCTTACGTTTAATTATTTTATAGAATAATGTGATAGACGAGTACACAAACCGTTTGACGGTAAAAAGATGCTGTGGTCCATAGACATCTACATTTACCCTCAATTAAGAATAAAAATACAGAAGCATTATCACCCTTGACAACTAATATCGAATGCCTTGTATCCAATGTAACGTTCTCCGGTTCTCTACACTCATTATACCGAACACAGCAGCATTGAGCTGTTATTTTATACTGGTATTCTCTGAGACCATATTATAGCTAGACAAATTCGTGCTGCCATCAAATAATAGTTGCAGTACGGAGTATAATATAAACATTCTATTCAATTCAAAAGCGAACGCCGAAAGTAAACTTAACTTCACGTTGAATTAATATAGAAGATATTGGTTACTATCGCCCCGAGGTGTAACAAATCAAACTTTGTAAGCTCACTTCTTAACAACTTACGATCGCTTTATTGAGTTTGTAAGTGACTGTGAAACTATCAGGTTGACTATAATATCAACATCGATTATTTTTCTTTACACAGTATAAATCAATCCACAACGCTCTTATCTATTTATGTAGCCAAATACTGTGTTCCGGTCTGACGAGTATTGAAACCCAGTATAATTACAAGCTATGAGATATTCCATCTTAGATCAGGGGTGGTAACGCATCTGTAGTCTACTTTTTTATAATTAGATGCAGATGTCTATTGGAAAGGGTAGCAATACATAGCTTTGTTTATTACTAAAGTGTTTTAAGAGTTACTAATATTCCATCCATTCATTACAGCATATAAAGTTCACTGTTAAATATAGGCCTCCTCTATAAATTGTCTCATACATTTTGCCATATTTGCCACGCTTAGCCTGCAAAGAGTTGGCAACCACAGATTTTATTATTTTGAGTTGTAATCACGAAGATGCTACTGTCTATCTCTTGTTTCAGTTTCTCTCTATCGCCTCTTACGACGATATTGTGGGGCAGTGGATATACTTACACCACCTCTACACGGAATCTAATCTAACCTAACTTATTACTTACTATGAATGAAACACAAATTACAAATTTTATCGCATATATCCGCCATTAAAAAATCCATATTTTAAATTTGGATTAATGTTAAAGCGATGAATTCTTTTAAGAGAAGCAACTTCTGAGATTCTCAAAGAACTTTGGTTTGTGATTAAAAATTTACATTAACCGACAGTAATGGTCATACTTAAACATTATTTTAGCATAATGTTTTTTATTATTCATAAGAGTTTCAAGGCTTTGAAGATAAGATAGCTCTAAGGCTATGCAAGGTGTTAATTTTTAATCAAGATCACAAAAATCTACTCCTGGGTGAAACGCAGAACATACGACTGTGTATTGTGTCTATAATTATATAACTGTTGATGCGTTTATTAGTGATCGTATAACTTTTGAACTGTTTAACCGATTGGGGTAATGTTTATATAATATATTTGTTTGGCTGATTCAATGGTTCATAGCTATGCTGGGATTCAATAGGTGAAGCATTTATATTCATTGTTTATTTTTTAATTTCTCATATATATATATATATTACTAGTACTATGTCTATAATATTTTTTTTATTTTTAATGGTAGAGCCATGCTGCAGCTATATTAGTAGTATAGTTGTAGCACGAATGGGTCGGCTCGACCGGGGAAGGACCACGCTCTCACAGAATACCAGCGTAAAATAGCAGCTTAACACTGCTGTGTTTCATATAGTGAGTGTATGTATGTAAGAACCGGAGACCCTTTTTACTGGAAAAGAGGCATTCCGTTTTAGTCCTTACGGATGACAACGCATCTGCATTTTGATTCGCAAACGAGGATAAATGTAGATGTCTATGGGCCACAGCAACCACTTACCATCAGGTGGACTGTGTGCTCGTTTGTCACCCTTATCCTATAAAAAAGTAACTTACAGTGGCGCGCGTATCGTACTGACAAATTTATTTGAAAGTATATCATAACAATTAAATTAATGTATTATCATTCCTAATTAAACAAAATAACTCTTCCAAATTTAAACGAAATTTCCACAATTATTTCTTCTGCGGCAGCAACACACCGGGTATCAGCTAGTATAAAATAAAAACAGACAGATTCTTGGTTTATGATAGATGGTGAGTAATAGTTAAGGACTGGTACTTGACTCTCATATGATAACGTAACCGAGTCGAGTTCGTGACCTGTTTTTGAACTATTGATTTACACCTAGTGCTGATATCAAGGAAAACTATACTCACTTGTGTTCTTTTAAGAAAGTTAAAAGTTTAATTACAGGTCATAAGGCATTTCATCTAAGTCCTCAGAGCTCAGTAGTGATCTTTGGCCATTGTCGTATGCAGTTGGTTGCAAATGTGTACATTAGCTGCAACATTCTCTTACTATCTTCTACGTCATCTTTTCGGTCGTTTGTCTACCATACTAGCTTATTAGTACCCTGTAGTGGCTGTGTAAGAATATCCACTACCTCATTCCGTGGGTGTCGTAAGAGGATAGAGACGGATACTAAAACTGGAGATGGGCAGCAGCATCTTTCTGATAATAACTCAAAATTATAAATAACCGAGGTTGCCAACCCGCCTACAAAGCGAGGCGCTTATGGCAAATATCTCCCATATGAGGTAATCTATATTAAAGAGCCTATATTAAGGAGTGGACTTTTATAGGCCGTCATTGTAACTCGGTAGTAAGAATACAATTCTCAACGGTTAACGAGCTTATTATCGACCGTATGTTCTAAGAATCGCGGTTAACATTTTATGCAAATGTCATTACAGTGTCGTTTTAACGAGTCATTACTCACTCATTAACGCCCCGGCTTTCTTTTTATTTTTATTCTTAGACAGATTAAATGAAATTTTAGGAAGATCAAGATATCAACGTTTATAGGTTTGTCTCTTTGCTCCTTTTCTTTCTTACATATTCCAGTTTAAAGAAAAAAGTCATCTGTAAAACCCGAAACGGTAGGCGATAGGATTTTAGGAAGGATATCCTCATATCAATGTGTGTCTGTCTTGTTTGTCGTAATTGTCTTGGTTGTAGTTGCGGGTTTCTATGCAATGGTCACTTTTAATCAAGTGGACTGTTAGATCTAGCATCATTTCTATTTTATAAAGGAAGTCAGTGTCAAGAGGGAATGTTTTAAACCATTTGGATTACAAAAGGTGGTACTACACTAGATGATTTTTTGTTTGGAGTAAGCTACTGGTATTGGTGGTATTTAGCCTATCAGGTGGATTATAAGCTTCTTTATCACTCCAATGTTTTCCTTTTCACCTTCCTCAACCCACTCCTTACTTAAAATGTCACTGCTGGACGTGGTTCTCTATAGTTATAGGAAGGATTTGCCGTAGTCATCAACGCTTGGCAGTCGGATTAACAATCGCAATACCAGATGTCTCGCAACTTAAACGCTACTGCTCGCCCATCTGGATATTTTACTCCAGGCGTAAACGAGATGTTTATACTGCGATCTATCGGAAGCCATAGATATTTTTCAGGTATTTACTATGGTAAATTTGTTTGGCTGCCTACGGAATTAACCTGGGGTAATGAATGTTATTATGCCATCACCACACAACATTCGCCTTATAATCTTGAAATTATTTGCTTTAAAAGATATTTACCGTTACTGTTACAATTATGAAAAGTTCACTGCTGAACAGGCCTTCTACATGGATTGTCTCTTAAGAAGGACTGTAGTCGCACGCTTGGCAAGTAGGTTGACAACCACAGTTTTACAATTTATAGATTTTATCAGAAAGACTCGGCTGCCCATCTCCTTATTTGCTTACTCTAGAGTCTCTTACGATACTTACGGAATGACACAGGGGATATTCTTACACCTCCACTACATGGTATTGAATATTGGTTTTCTATTATATAACAATGATTAGACTCAATAAAGTTTTTATATAATCGTAATAGTGCAAAAGACAACTTGACACGGCGAACACAAATATATAAGTAAATAACACAAATAAATAAATTTATTTGTCTGACATAACTTCAAATTAGATAAGCGTAACAATGTTCGCTAATTAACAAGGCTCCGACTAATTAACACAGGTCGTATAAATTTATTAACATTAATGAGATCTTTCAAATTATATTTAGCATAATATCTTTACAAAATTATGTCTGTATATCTGCATATGTGTGAAGTATATAATATATCATATTTCAGTAACTGATAATTCTAATTTTAGTAGAAGTTTCCTCAATGTAATTTGTACAAATATTATTTCTATATAGAAATGCACAGGATATGATTGGTTAACTAACAACTTCACTCTCTAAGTCTCTTTTCTAAATCATCTCATCATGATACTCCACCATTTTAGAATTATTATACAAATATTATGTTTGTAGCACAAATGGGTCCGATCGACCGGGGAAAGACGGTCTCAGAATACCAGAGTGAAATAGCAGCTTACTGCTGCTATTTAGTATGTTAAGATATCCTATGTTAGTCCTCAGGGCTGACAACGTATCTACATTTGGATTCTTAATCGATGATACATGTAGATGTCTGTGGGCCACAGTAATCATTTACCATCAGGTGGACTGTGTGCTCGATTGTCACCCTTATTTCATATAAAAAATATGAGATTAATTTTAAGAAAAATAAAACAAAGCGGTTACACTATAGAACTTAAAAAACTTACATTAATATAAATATTTGATAAATGTGTCTTTAATTTCGGTTTATGTAGGAGCTACGGGGTCAACTGGATTCAACCTGCGCTGACACCAATTAAATTAGTAATTGCAATTTTAAGTAACCATTACGCGGTGGAGGGTTAGACATTGTGAGGAAACCTGTATGCTTGGGGAATAAATCTTTTTGAGGACATACGTAGTCCGTCAATTTCCACTGGGGCAGTGCGACGGACATTTATTCTATAATCCTCTCAGAAACAAGAGGAGGAAGCCTCTATGGCGCCATGCTATACAATTACAATGCACTGAAAGCTATTACGCAAAGAGAAAAATTGCTTTTTTTATATAATATTTCTCCCACACTAGGATTTTTTTCAGTATCGTGGATGCAATTTACATATATAAGTTGCATAAGGACAAACATGCAGACCCGGAACAATTATTTGTAAGCCGTACAAATACTTGTTCCTTGCGGGATTCCAACGCGTGCCCTCAGCGTCGCTATTAAATGTTAGGCCACTGCGTCACGGGCCGTCAAAAATGTTAGTCTGGAAGTGGTATCCGTATCATGCAAGCATAAATTATGACTACGTGTCTGGGAATTTTCCTGCAGTGCTAAGTTACTTAGTTTCTTTGTTTAAAATCAGTTATTTTTATAGAATTTTTTTTCCTTACCTTTAGTTTGTCTCCCTTATCATATAAATAAGGGTGACAAACGAGCACACAGTCCACCTGATGGTAAGTGATTGCTGCGGCCCATAGACATCTACATCTTTACTCTATTACAAATCAAAATCTAGATGTGTTGTCACCCGTGAGGACTAAGATGGAATGCCTCATTTCCAGTAAAAAGGGCCTCCGGCCACCTGCACTCACCAAGCGAAACACAAAAGTAAACCTCTACTTTACGCTGATTTTCTGTGAGGTCGTGGTGCCACCCCGGTTCGAGCCGGCCCATCCGTGCGACAGCAAAAGCTGCCGCGTGTCTCTACCACTTTATGGGGCAAAAGAGCATAGTAAGTGATCACCGCCGCCCATGAACAACCGCAACACAAGAGCAATTGTAGGTGCATTGCCGGCCTTTTAGAAAGGTTCAAGCTTTTTTCTTAAAGGTCTCTAAGTCGTATCGGTCTGGAAAATTCACCGATGGTAAACAATTCTACAGAAAAGTAGTACAAGGAAGAAAACTCCCAGTAAAAAGCACAATGGTGGACTGCCAAGCATCTAACCGTTATATTGATTCTTACCATATACCATAATCAAACAGCCCTTAAAAAGTCAACGTTTAACTATGTAAAATATCTTCTATAAATCTACTTGTCTATGTCTTTTATACGTTGTAATGGATGGATAATGTTTTAGAGGGATCGCAGCATCTATTGTGATTAGAGGTCTTTGACTTTCTGATAAATCTGATACGATAGTTAACTGACCTGGGCTATTCTTAAGTATTAACTATTAATTCTGGTCGGCTCTTAATTAATGACTTCACAGTATATTGAATAGCCTTGCAGTTAGTTTGTTCGACTTAAGGCTTAGTTTGATTAATTACAGGATAATAAGCCGGATCGTGTAGTATTTAGCGGCCCACTCTATTAAACTTACGATGTTTTATAATTTCAATAGTATAGCCCTTGCATTGCATACATAGTAGAGAGTCTTTATTCGTTATAGAGTTTTTGCAGCCGGCACAAATTTGAGAGTTATTCATTTTGGGGGTCATTGTAGAAGCGTGCTCGTCGCGACCCCTGCCAGCCCTTTTCAGGGCTGCAATTCTACTCAGCTGCGCACCCATGCCAACGAGGGTTAGGGCGTCCCCCCAAGGCGACGCACACCAGCTAGTCCCCGTTGGTGTGGAATGCAGCGCGCAATGCGGCGATGGGGACCGCCACCCGTCACGCACAGCCCGACACGGCGGAAGGTGGAGGACAGAGTGCAGAGTTGGCACGTGGAATGTTAGAGGAGGCATGAAAGATAAGATGAATGAGTTGATTGAAATAATGAAAGAAAGAGAATTAGATGTCGTGTGTATGTCGGAGACCAAACGGAAGGGCAGTGGTACTGAAGAGCTCCCTGGCGGGGCGTTAGCTCTATGGTCCGGAGTCCCGGAGAGCGAGAGCGCCCGCCAGGGAGTAGGGGTGCCGCTGTCGTCTCGGTTGGTCGATGTTATGACTGAATATAAGGTTGTGAACTCAAGACTTCTCTGGGTTCGCTTTAAATTGGGACTGACGAAGTTATTCCTTTTGGCTGTTTATGCGCCGGTAGCTTCGTCGTCCAGGGCTGAACTGGAGGAGTTTTGGGAGAATGTGAGAGAAGTTCTAGATTTGGCTAGGGGAAACGAAAGAATTGTTGTGTGTGGTGATTTGAATGGATGGGTTGGTACCGCTCGACCAGGGTACGAGTCGGTGCTTGGAAAGTTTGGCGATAAAAGGGTTAATGATGCTGGCAAGCTTATACTGGCGGTATGCAAGGAAAAGGGTCTTCTTGTGACAAACACTATGTTTAATCACAAGAAAATCCATATGTATACTAGAGAAAGAAAGAATGAGAGAAGTATGATCGATTTGTTTCTGGTGGATGACCGACTGCGATAACAGGTGATGGATACGCGAGTGGTCAGGGGTGCTGACCTGGGAACGGATCACTATCTAGTGATTACTAGATTTAGGGGTCTGTTCGCGGGTTGGCGCTACCGGATGGCGGTAACAGAACCACAGTCGGTCTGTCGCATCCGAAGCTGGAAGCTTCAGGAAGCGGATACTAGGGACAAATATCATGCGAGGGTAGCCGAAAAGCTTGACACCATCGATGGCAGAAATGAATGTGTGGAAAGAACATGGCAGAACCTTAGGGATGGAATGATAAGTGCAGCGGAAGAAGTGTGTGGAACAATAAAAAGAGGCAGTAGTAAAAGAAGAGATGCATGGTGGAATGATGAAGTGAAAGAAGCTGTAGAGAAGAAGAAGAAAGCATGGTTAGACTACTTGGCCTTTGGTAATGATAAGGATATGAGAGAGAAGATGAAAGAAAGATATAAGCTGCAGAAAGTTCACACGAAAGCATTGATTGATGAAATGCGTGAAAGGTGTAGAATGGAAGCGGACGAAAGGTTGTCGCACAACTATAAGGAGAACTCCAAACTCTTCTGGAAAGGGGTTGGAAGGACCCGAAGTGGTGCGACGGCCTTAAGAATGAACAAAGTGCTTTCGGAACTAATGACGTCCTCCACAGAAAAATCGGACGTCATGCAGCGATGGAGCGAATTTTATAGAGAAATGTATGCGTGTGATGATCTTAGTGAGGGATCCGGGGATGACGCCGTGACTGGTACGCCAGACCTGGACCTCGATGACACTGAGGTCATCAGTATGAAAGAGATTGAACGTGCGATTCGAAGTTTGAAATGTGGTAAGGCTGCGGGACTAGACAGAGTTACTGCTGAAATGGTCAAGTACGGTGGGCCTCGCGTCTGGGACAGCTTTTATCTGCTCTGCAATTTGTGCTGGCGGACGGGGGATGTTCCGGATGATTGACGATCCGCGGTCATTGTGCCTTTATATAAAGGTAAAGGTTCACATTTTAACTGCGGGTGCTATCGGGCGATCAGCTTGACCAGTTTAGCAAGTAAAGTTTACTCGAAGGTTTTGACACGTAGGATGCAAGAGAAATCGGAAAGATTTCTATGGGAGGCACAATGCGGATTTAGACCTGGAAGAGGATGCACGGATCAAATGTTTTCTCTCCGCATGATCACGGAAAAGCTTCTGGCTAATAACCAGAAGATTTTCTGTGCTTTTGTGGATCTTGAGAAAGCATTTGATAAGGTTGTAAGGAAGAAAATGTGGGAACTGTTGCCGGGTACGGTGTGGATGGTCGATTGCTAAGGGCTGTGCAGTCACTTTAATGTGACTGTAAAGCCTGTGTGTGGTAGGGCATGACCTGTCACCCATGTTTAGCGTCCAAACGGGCGTAAAACAGGGTTGTGTCATGTCTTCCTGGCTGTTCATACTGTATCTCGACAGCTGTTTACAGAAGCTGAAAGATAGCTGTTTGGGTGTGAAATTGGGTGACATAAAAGTAAATTGTCTGCTGTATGCTGATGATGCAGTGCTTATTGCACCATCAGAGGCAGAACTGCAGGCATTAGTCACGTGTATGAAAGAGGAATGTGAAATTAAATGTCTCCGTTTGAATGCTAATAAAACTAAGGTTCTGGTATTTGAAAGGGACGAAGAGAGAACGAAGTGTGAAATATGGGTAAATCAGGAATGTCTAGAACAGGTAAATGAAATTGTATACTTGGGGAGTGCATTTAGCCGGGATGGAAGATGTGATTTAGATGTGGACAGGCGTGTCGCTGCCGGGAACAAAGTCAATGGTGCCCTGATTGCGTTAGTCAAAAGGCAAGGCGTAGTGAAGAGTGCACGCCTTGCAATACATAACGCAGTGTTGGTACCGACTTTGTTATATGACAGCGAAACCTGGGTGTGCCAGAAGAAGCATAAAAGCAAGTTTAATGCAGTGGAGATGCGATCTCTTCGTAAAATGTGCGGCGTTACCATGGCTGACCGAAAGCGAAACGAAGAGATTCGCAATATGGCAGGTTTGAAACATGACCTTATCACAAAAATTGATAAGGGCGTGCTTCGATGGTTTGGGCACGTTGAGCGAATGAGTGAAGACCGAATGGTGAAGAAAATATATAGCGCGAAAGTTAATATTAAAAGGTGTCGAGGTAGACCGAGACTAACTTTCGAAGACCATGTGAGCAAACTGCTCGAAGAGGGGAGGGTCAAGAGTACTCGGATACCTAGACGTGCATGTATGAAGAAGATAATGAATCTGAAAGAAGCGAAAGAGGTATGTAAGGATCGTGACACTTGGCGATCTGTTCTCTCTGGCTACCCCGTCAGGGATTGTGCGTGAAGATAAGTATAAGTATAAGTATAAGTATTCATTTTAACAGTTTTTATTTAACCTCTATTGAACTATAATTTTGCTCTTTATCCAGTTCTTATTAATTGTTTCCTTCAAATTCCCTCCCAGAATCTTAGAAAAATTTTAATGAAATTTCATTATGAAAAAATAAGAATAAAAATCAAAAATACAATCAAGATAATACTAAAAAAAAAAAGAAACTTCACTAAGATTTGATACCTAGACCGACGGAGTTCAGTCCATGTCGTTGCGCACTAAGCTACAGAAGCTTATAAGTTATAAGTGAAAAATGTGATTGCTTGCTTCTAAGTCCGTAATTCGTCACTAGTTAGCAACAAGAACATGAGTCATCAGCGCTCGCAGCTAATCGCTCGACACTCGATTCACTTTAACCAACGGACACTTAATTTTTATTTAAATTTGTAAGCGAATGCACACATTTAATTTAGCACTTTTCGTTGTGTTTTTTCACCGTCAGTTTATGGGAGTGAACTTTAAGTTTGTATTAACACTAATTTTAATAAGAAAAACGCCATACGAATTATTTAATTGGATTTTTGTTTACAGAGACACAAACTTTACGTGTTAACAGATCCGCGGTAGGCGGGGAGATCGTAGCGGTAGGGGGTAGGCGGTAGGGGGAGATATTTAAGTATAAAGTGAAAAAAGTAAAATGACCCACACAACTAATGTTGAGGATAAATCTCTTAGAGGACTTATTACAACAAAATATATTACTTTTATCTGTAGTGAATGTTATGGTGAGCCAGTATAGCTACAGGCGAATTTAAAGTTTTCCCCCTAGGATAAACGTTACCTAGAATCTATGTCGCAGACGCCCTTAGCATACATATATAAATACACATGGATAATTAGTTTTAGGCCATCCAATCAACTGCTCTATGCGGAATTCGAACCTGCTAAAAGCTTATCCACTGCGCTACTGAATTACTGACTGGGGGACACTAATAAAGTTATATTTAACTATTAATTACAAACTCCAAGTCGTAAAATATATGAGGATACTAAATATATGAACATTTATCATTCATATATGTACAACACATGCATATTAATGTGTAAAATAATTAACAAGAATATTAATACAAGTATAACATTTACGTAAAAACATGAAATTCAGGTAAAAATAATTAAGAAACGCAAATTATTTAGTCACCAAGAAAAGACCAGTCAGAAGTCAATTACGAAATCCAGAATATAAAATTTGAGTGTTAATATATACTTAGTCGGGTCATAAGTTATAACTGTCAATAACTTTTTATGAAATTAATGATACACTTTTTAAAAATTATATAGAAATTATATAGGAAATGAATGGTAATTTAATTAAGAATACAATTTTATTTACATTATTCAAAATGCCCTCCCCTATTTTGAAAACGTGCCCTTAATTGACACGGCCAATTATCAATCGCAGCACGCACCACGTTTATATCTATTTCTGCCGCTGCTTTAGCCAAAGATGCTCGGAGAGATTCCAGATTCTGATGAGGTTTAGCGCAAACTTTCTTCTCCAAACGTTGCCATATCTTGTAATCCAGTGGGTTTAAATCTGGACAGGAAGAGGGCCAGTCTTCATGTCCGATAAAGTCAATTCCACGGGCATTCAACCAGTTTTGCGTGCTTCCTGCCCTATGAGCTGGTACAGAGTCCTGTTGGAACATCCAATGTATGTTTTTGAACATTGTTTGAAAAAGAGGTTCCACTATGTTTGTTAGGACGATATTTTGGTACAACTCGGCACTGATTTTTACACCCTTTTTCACAGAAAAAAACACCTCAGTTAAGCCTGAATATGAGGCTCCAAGCCAAACTATGAGTAACGAAGGATAATGTCCTCGTTGAACTCTCGGAATACGCGTGCTGGCTTCTTCCCTGCTGTGGGAATACACCTTATCATTTTGTTTATTATAACTTTTTTCGATGTTAAAAAATGTTTCATCCGAAAACAAAAATTTCGCGCCATTTTTTTCCCGCGTACCGCCGTAACTAAGCGCGGGGTCTATCCCGCCTAATTTTTTTCAAACGCTCGTTCAAAAAATGTCCGGTCTTCTTACGATAAGCTCGTAGTCCTGGGTCTTCATTGATCACTCTTTTGACCGTGGTTTTGCTTAGACCCATCTGAAGAGCTAAGATTTTTTGTTTAAGAAGAGGATTTCTTTGGTTTCGCGCCTCCACTGCTTTGATGGTCGCGGGTGTCCTAACTGTACGAGTTCGGCCCGGTCCCTCTTACGATCTTTGAAAGCTTGAATCTTCAGTGAATCGTTTGATAGTGCGATAAACAAATCATAGGGTTATTTTCCATTTTTGTAGAATATTGAAAATCTCTTTTGGCGCGTAACCACAGCGGTGCAACGCGATAACTGCTACTCTATCTATCTTCTTTCTTCGACCATTCCATATTTGAAAATGAATGAAAATTAATGTCTTTTTATTTTCGGCAAGCGCAAACGTTATGTTTTTAAAATTGGT
>JAVANC010000019.1:41582868-41650030 GCA_033319125.1 Parnassius glacialis | reverse complement strand
GAACAGAAGTTGATCCTTAAATAAACATGAACAGATATTAGAATTTTGGAAGCGAACAATTGATTTTGGAATTACCTTTCAAAATCAATCACTAGTTAAATTATTCACAAAGTTATTTTAGAGAAAAACTTTACTCAAAGCAAAATCTCAAATTGTTTCCGGTTACTTTAGAAGTGTAAAATTACAAATCCCTTAAGTCAAATAAGTTATTATACAAATCGGTTCGTATAATCATAGCCTTTGAATGCCGTGTTTAAAATTAACAACATTTATTTCATTATAAATACTTGCTTTTATGAACGGAATAAAAAATTATTTTAAAATTCTTTATTTATTATATGAGGGTTATTTTTACTCATTAAGGGAAAAGTTTAAAATAAAATTAACTTTGTCGAGTTTGTGAGAACTTTTAATTGGGTCACATCGAGTTCACAGTTTAACTGAGGGCGAGTTTCAAACAATCTGGGAGTATTTCGTTGAATCTTGGTGTCAGAGTGAATCGAATTTGCAATCGTACTTCACCCTGAATTATTCTTAGTAATTAGTTACCTTGTGCCGCCACTTCTCGAGATGACCTATTATATAGTGATCATTTTGGAGTAACAAGAGCATTGTTGGCGAATTGACATTGAAATAGGAAATAAAAATTTATCAAATAACTTTTTATTTCCTATAATCTTCTTCAATTTTGTAGATTATGAATGTAATAAAGTAATCTATACATCTATATCTACACATCTATACAAATAAATTAAATTGAAGTGTCTGTTTGTAATGTTAAAATAACAGTTTCTTACTGAATGTCTATAAAAGTATATACGGTACTAATAACAAGATGTCAGATGTAGATGTGTATGTAGTCAGATGGGACTATGTGCTCGTTTGGCATCATTATTCTATTTTAAAAAGAGATATGTAATGGTGTTGTAAGAAAATCCACCACCACATATCATCCCATGGGTGCCATAAGAGGTGACATAGGGTTACAAGCCAGGAACTGGACAACAGCGTCGTCCTAATAAAACTAAAAAATAAAAAAATGCGGCCGCAATCCTGCCTACTTAGTGTAGCAACAACGTACAAAGCCTATATCTAGACTTTGATAGGTTGTAATGTTGATGTTGATGTAATTGTATCCTCAGGTCTCAGAAATAAGACCTCGTCTTATTAGGAATTAAGACGAGGTCTTATTTCTGAGAGGATTCACCCCAGCAGTGGCATGATGACTTCTCTGTAAGTAGTGCGAGAAAATTAGTCTGGCGCACCAGGAAGGGTAAATGAAGTAAGTAAATTCACGCTTAGCGGCAGAGGCGATCAGCTTCAACTTGGGCTACAACATTATCTTAGAATCTGGAAGGCTTTATTTCTTCGTTGACCATACTCTCATGTGATTGTGTAGTCTTAACACACAGCTGGGTCGACTCGGCACGCACACTAATGCTTATTTACGTTAATTTTCTCTTGGAAGGTTTAGACAAGCACAGCCATCACGAATGCAGTACATCTTAATCGTTATTTTCATATGGGTATCGATATTTTGTTATAGGCCAATAGATTGCGCCATAAGTTTAGTTTTGGATATTATTTGAAGGAAGAATGCGATAGAAAAATAAGGAAGGAAACCTATCAAAGTCTAGACATAGGCTTTGTACGTTGTTGCTACACTAAGTAGGCAGGATTGCGACCGCATTTTTTTATTTTTTAGTTTTATTAGGACGACGCTGTTGTCCAGTTCCTGGCTTGTAACCCCTATGTCACCTCTTATGGCACCCATGGGATGATATGTGGTGGTGGATTTTCTTACAACACCATTACATATCTCTTTTTAAAATAGAATAATGATGCCAAACGAGCACATAGTCCATCTGACTACATTAACAGGTGAATTGAAAGAAAATTACATCATATTAAGATTTTGCAACCATTATGAACTTATGTAGAATTTAATAATTATTAACAGTCTACAGATAGAAGCATGTCATTCAAATGTGTTTAATGGCTTAAGGAAACATCTTTCTTTTGTACATACCTGCTAACTGATTCAAAATGTGACTCCACAGAATACAGATATCCGATATCAACGAAATCAAAATCTCACGTAAATCATTAAGTTTGAACTACACAACCAAGCTCGAAATAAATAAAAATATAATTTGACAGAAATGACATTTGACAAATAACCGTGTCTTTTTTACTTTTTTATGACTCGAAGGGCACCATCTTGTGAAACCATCAGAAAACTTGGGATTGCATTTTTATTTTTTTCGAGTTATTTATTTTGATTTATTCTCTCATTCTATTTTTAACAAAATCCCTGAATTTTTCTCTTTTTACGTATAATGTACATAGACTGGGCCAGAAATGGACCGTCTCCTTTATCTAAGTACGTTGCGGCCAAAATTCGTTTGTATTGGAACCACACGATAAGAGCATCAAAAACGCCGGTATAGGCAGCCAGTATAAATTATAGACTGCTAAGTATGCCATCTTAGTCCCTCAGAGGTGACAACGCATCTGTAGCCTTATTTATTTGTAGCTTGAATTAAATTTCCAGATCTAATGAGGAAGTGGATTGCAGATACTTACGATCAAGTGAACTGTATGTCCCGTTATGACCTCAGAATCCAAATACACGATACATCCAAATCCATAACAATTTTCTTTGGATATCTGAGGGTTGCTGTTGTAATACTTAAAATCCAGATGAATAGCAGTGAAGGTCACTAAGCTGTGTTAAAGGACATAAAATTAGCAGAACACCAATCATGTACTTCATCTGTCTTCTTTTGTTCAAGTCATAAATTCGATTATTTTTAATATTTTAAAATCTACATTCGCTTCAGAACAAAATTTTCAAAGGTAGAAACTGAAGAAGAATCTGAAGAAACTCTTTTTAATATATTAATAAGCAAGGAACTCTAAAATTATTAACCCGATACCCACATGTACGAACAAAAGTGCCGTCTGATTCCGTAACACTGAAACTTTCAGATTTAATTTGAGAGCTTGCTATCTCCTCGGGGATTAAGAAGTTTAAAATATCCTCCATCATTTCTTGTCCTGCAAAATATAATTATAAATATGAATTAATGAATATTACGCAGGAAGTAATATATAGTTAATAACATGCAGGTAGTCAATAACTGTTGCTTTCACAGGAACGGTCCTGTGAAAGCATTAACGGCTTCTGCAGCATTCCCTTGGTGATGATGACGCCACATAATGATCAAAATTAATGTGTGCATTTTACAAGAAGAAATAGGAAAATGACCACACCGAATACATCAGCATGAAAACACCATTAAAAACTTCGGTAGAAATCGCATGATAATCTTTAATGGATTCGCAAGTTTTTATTAATTTATTTAAATTAAAAAATCTAATTGTCATAATTGCAGCCCTTTATAATTCTACTGTCGAACACATGCCTTCCCCAAGGAATGCCAAAATTACGGTCCTAAGCCACCTGCAACCATTAACTTCCTGCATGACTTACCAAGTAGTCACTCCATTCAACAAAATAATAATAATTAAGTTTTCACCTTATTATATATGCATGATGATATCATAATATATATAACTGATTAAATGATTAATTGATCTCTATTATTACCGAATTTGCGCATTTGAAGTATGCATTTTTCGAGCCTATGGATATATATTATATATATCCATAGTATATAGTCCAACAATTTCCTGGAAACAAAGAAGCTTTTTTGTATCTCGAAAAGTCAATTTATATTTATTTAACACAGAAACTCACATTTTCACAGTAGCATGCGAATGAAATGGTACATTAAGCACCAAATGTTAAGGCAGATACTTCACTAAAATCAGCATCTTTTTTGTTTACTTTATATTCATATATTACATAAAAGGAGACGGTCTATTTCTGGCCCAGTCTATGTACAGTATACCGTAAAAAACGAACAATTCAGGGATTTTGTTAAAAACAAAATGAGAGAATAAATCGAACTAGATAACTTGCAAAAAATAAAAATGCAATCCCAAGTTTTTAATGGTTTTACAAGATGGTGCCCTTCCAGTCATGAAAAAGTAAAAAAGACACGGTTATTTGTCAAATGTCATTTCTGTCAAATTTTTATTTATTCCGAACTAGTTCTGATTTGGTTTTTTTTGTATGGACTTTGGATTACTATTTTTTTGACTCTGCTTTTGTTTTATGGACTAAATGATTTACGTGAGATTTCGATTTCGTTGATATCGGACATCTGTATTCTGTAGAATCACATTTTGAATCAGTAAGCAGGTATGTACGAAAGAAAGATGTTTCCTTAAGCTATTAAACGCATTTGAATGACATGCTTCTATCTGTAGTCTGTTAATAATTATTAATTTCTACATTTCATAATGGCTGCAAAATCAAAATATGATGTAATTATCTTTCAGTTCACCTGTTAAAACATGTTGCACTGTTAAAAATGCGCTTCTGCAATATAGATACTTTATTAAAGTAAGATTGTTTTGTTCTAGATGAATGAAAATGCACCAATATGTTCACAATGTTTTACAAACGTATTACAAGAATTATCTGTCGGCACAAATCATGAAAATGAGCTCCAGCACCCTAATGCCAATATTATCAGTATATTGTATGTTTGGTGTCAACGAAGACTGGGTAGCAGATAAGTTGTGACCCAATTAATATCACCCCAACAAGACTCTGTTTTAATAAGCGGCCGTATAAAATCTCACCATCACTCGGACAAAGCTTATTATACATATATACTGTTGGCAAGACAAGGGACAAGTTGGGATGAGATGTTTGCAGGTTATTATTGCAGTTGCACTTTCTTGTCTGTTCACAGACAGTGGGTTGCTGTGCCCACATAATGACAGCTGTCTGGTATTTGTGTTGGGCTTGGTATCAAAATCCCATAACCGCACCGGCCTCAATTCTGGATTGCATTTTAGTAAGAGAGGATTTTGAAGTAGGATAAATAAATAAAAATAATTAAAAATTGAGCTGTTTTATTTATATAACCTTAAGTATCCAAACCATGATTGACCTAATGTTTCACTTTCTATAATTCATTGGACTGTTCACCTTTGTTATGACATTATCCAGGCTTTAAATGTCTGTCAAGGCTCAAGGCATACTCTGACACGCTGAGGACCTGTTATATGAAAATATTTGTACACCGGAAACGTATTTAGAATGCGGATTCTTTTGTAACAACTGTAATGTACCATATTATAACAAATAAATTATATTATCTATGATTGTACTCTAGCACTTCAGCAGCCAGATAAACACATATGCCTGAAGAGAAATAAGTATTCAGAATAATTCTATTTATCCACCTTAAAAACAGCCACTCTAAAGTAAAATAAGTTAAATATATTCTTTATTATTAGTGCAATAAAGTAGTATCTAAGGGTGAATTTTTTTAGGGTAGAGAAACGGAGTTACCCGCTATTCACATATAATCTCGGTTTTGAGCTATCTGGCACAAATTTTTGTAAAACCTAACAAAACACTTAGGCTCCATTTCCCCATGTAAAACAAAAAATTCCTGGATGCCCCCTGGCCCTGAAGTGTGCATTAGTACACACTAATGAATGCAATGAAATAATTTTGTGTGTAGACACCGTTGATTTATCTCAACAATCTTCTTGTCTGGAATGAGGTAAAACTTTCTACATTTGTTTTACAAATATCAACAAGAACGTTAGTTGTTTAAGATAAAAAAGCACATACACAATCTTTATTACACGTTATTCGTGTTTTGATCAAAAAATACTATTTTGCCTTTCTTTCCTACTAGTGTCGAGACATTTTAGCTATTTTACATAATAAATCTACCTGATAGGCTATAGGTAATATCAATAGATATCAGAGATGACAGTAACGTCAAATCAAAAATGACTTCAATTTGCCATTAGTGTTGCAGTTTTTGGTGAGAATAAAATATAAATACCACTGAAACTAAGGCAAATTCGTGGATTTGAATGATCAAAGTGGTTTAATATTTTATTTTAATTTATTTCCATACTAGTACATTAACTAGACCTACGCTTCATACAATTTTGGACCTGTAAATGCACACACTTCACTCAGGTTACTTACATTTTATACTCGTGTTACGTACTTGTCACATTCAGGGATTGAACACCAACATATATTAATTGTATTAATAATGAATTCTTTATAATTGAAAATAAAAATTAACTAAAATAAACTTCATTTAAAAAAAGTATCTAAAATTACAACATTTATATTTATTGAATAAAGCTTAGCTTACGGATTTAATCGCGTTTAATTTACTTATTTTAATTCCCGGCGTTTACTAACTAAGTAATACCTTCAGCTTGTGAATATTATTTTTTTGTTCGATCTACGCAGCATGAGCTTACAGTATCTTAAAGTCTTGCAGTGGTATGCCTGGGTTTGGATTTAATTTTGTTAATAATAATAAGTACTCAAGCTGATGGCAGCACCCATCCATCTTCTCTCTTGAAATAAGGATGTTTTTTGATTTCAATGGCCTCACGTATCATCCTTCGTAGAATAGGTGTTCTTTTACGACGTTTGTGATTTATGAAATATGATTAAATTAAATGGCGGGGACGATCTTGAACAAGTTTACAGACTGCAGACTTTCTAGAGCATCGGTAACTTAAGTCAGCTATATGTTTTTTCACGCGGGTTTTTAATAGATCTTTTTGTTTGTCCTATATAATAGAGGCCGCATTAGCAATCAAGCTTGTACCCCTGCTATCTTGTAAAGGGATATTACAAGGGTGTTAAAAATTAATTAATTTTTTTGTTTGAGTGAGGCCCTGGATGGTTTCAATTAACAATTGGTTGGTTGGGTGGTGCTGTAGCCGAGATCCAGAAATCACACGTACAAAGTCGGCGCAAGTCGCTTGTATGCATATAAAAATTTAAATGACAAAATATAATAGTTTAAAATACACGGTTTGAGTAAACTATAATCTTAATATATTACATTTCATAAACACTGGTATAATTATTGGAACAACTTCGAACATGTATTCTTATATTTCTATAATGACCCATAGAACTATTCTTCTGGACATAAGCCTCTCCCGTTGAATATAGGGCTTACCTTAAGAGAATTGTGAAGTGCCGATACTCAGCGCGAGTAGGTGTTTTCAAAGTTGATATTCGTTTCATACCGCCCTTGCAATAAAGAGAGTTGAAAGTTTTGGATGCAATTGGCTACATTTTTTTTTTAAACATTATTTTGTGTGATAAAGTTTTCATTCCTTTAGCCTTTACGAAATGAAATTTTAGTCTCATCAGATGCAGTACACCTTAATCTTGGTCGGTTTACGAGGGGGAAAACCTTATCGCTCTTTGTATGAAAATTTACAGCTTCACAATCCTCTTAATCGTCATTGTTAGCAGGCAGATTGTAGATCGCAGTGCCAGACGTCTCACACTTTTGACGGTACTGTCCATCGCCAGTCCAGGTATTTTACGTAGAACGCAAACGGTGTGGCTATACCACAATATATCAGAAACGTTAAGATTTTTCTGGCATTTTCTATGGCTGCTGCTAATGAAACCCTCGGAACAAAATTTTGTAATGGATTCTTTTGCTCCACAACCACAAGATATCTATCAAAATTATGTAGTATGCACAGCTAATTGACTTTAAATAATAATAGGTACAGCATGTTTTAATTTTGTGGCGGTGTAAGAATTTCTTCTAACCTATTTCATCCGGTGTCTGTCTCAGGCACCTACTGATACACTGCAGTAGATGCCGTAAAAGATGATTGAGGCAACTGAAATAGAAGATGGGCAACAGCATCTTCCTGATAATAACATAAAAATAATAAAAAATTTGTTTTTGCCAAACATAGTAAAAAGAGCCAAACCGCAATAGAATAACCTATGGAGGAGGCATTTACCAGTAGATTTTTTAGGATGTAATGGGTGGATAATGTAACCATAAGTTAGAAACAATAAAGAAAAAAAATATTAGTAAATCCAATTGGGCATGCCTTAAGCGCATTAAAAAAATTACGTATAACATGATTATACGGATTTTTTAAAGTAGTTTAAATACACAAACTACGACAGCACTATCGGCTTCAACACCCTCGAAAACCATGAAAATGACACCCATGATGAAAAAATTGGTACGTACTTTCAGCCGCCATCTTTGATTTACATGTCGACAGCACTATCGGCTTCAACACCCTCGAAACACGTGAAAATGATACCCATTATGAAATAAATGATACCTATTGCAGCCGCCACCCTTGGATTAACATTTCGACAGCACTATCGACTTCAACACCTGCGAAAACCATGAAAATGACAGCCATGATGAAAAAAATTGATATCTATTGGCTTCAACTCTCTCGAAAACCATGAAAATGACACCCAAGATGAAAAAATTGATATCTATTGCAGCCGCCATCTTGGATTTACATTTAGACAGCACTATCGGCTTCAACACCTTCGAAAACCATGAAAATGACACCTATGATGAAAACATTTATACCTATTGCAGCCGCCATCTTGGATTTACATTTCGACAGCACTATCGGCTTCAACGCCCGCGAAAACCATGAGAATGACAGCCATGATGAAAAAATTGATATCTATTGCAGCCGCCATCTTGGATTTACATTTCGACAACCCTATCGGTTTCAAACACACTCGAAAACCATGAAAATGTCACCCATGACAAAAAAATTGATACTACTTACTTTTAGTACGTACTAATATTATATATTCTGTGCTTTTAATATATTGTAATAAAAAATCTCTTATTATTATTATAATCAAGTATTTAAGAAATTTGCTTATTAGAATATTGTGTATTGTGTAGCGATCTTTTTGAGCCGCTGTCACAATGTCCACTCACGACGGCAACTGAGGCTACAGAGTACATTTTATAAATGAGGCCGAACTGAGTGAGTAAGTAAACTACTCTGTGGCTGTAGCTCCCCCATTTACAGAAGTAATTTACATACCAGGCTACCAAATTAACGAAAATTTCGCCATTTTGGAGCCGAAAAAAAATTATTATAACTCAACAAAACAAAATAACACTGCCATTTACATTAAGTGGCTTCCCACATGATAGATGAAGAGATTAAAAAATAAATTGAGTTCAACAATTGATACTTTCATAAGTTATCGTGTTTACGAGCCTTGGGGCCATGTTAAATCCACACCATAAGCCACTAAAACCTCTTTTTATTTAAAAATAGCAATTAATCGATTTAAAAAAAATATTAAAAACTTCAACAATCATTTATCTTTCTAACAATGTGCTTTTTATATCATTTATATGTATAATATGATTGCTAGATACGATTTTATTCGATAAAACGTTGGAATCTTCATTTTTAGTCGATAGTAGAACATACCTTGCGCTTTCGCTTAAGGTGTGCAATATTTGAATATATATATATATATATATATATATATATCTTTCATTACTGGCCACCAACACGGTTTTAGAGCAAAAAATAATGCGTTTCGCTGCGCCAATGTTTTGTTTTTTAGAATTATTATCTTTATGACGTTTTCCATTATTGCCTAAAAATAAATTATTGTACGAACTCGATTGTTCTCAGTTTATGATCGATTAAACTTTATGTCCAGCCAAAGTTTAATAATATAGGCATATCAATATATAAATCCTAATATCTATAATCTTCAAGAAAAGAGCTAACACCTTTCTAAAAATGCCGGGAACGCATCTGGCAATTCCCGTGGTGTTGTGGTTGTTCATGGGCAGCGGGTAGTCACTTACCATCAGGTGAGCCGCACGCTTTTATATTAAAAAATAATATATTAAAATAAATTTTGTTTGTTCGTATTTTATGCCATTCTATATCGTTTATCAGATTGCGCTTAAACTTAAATAACTTATTGGATGCACTTTCGTATAGGTTATAGGCATGGTACAATAATTAATTTACAGAAAGTAGGTTGCGCGCGTGTCGTTCTGACAAATTTATTTAATAGATATATTACATATTCAGTGAATGTATCATTATATTAATTTTTATATATTTTTTCAAATTTAAAATCACATTTTCCAATGCGCTGGGTAGCTAGTTTCTTATAAAATAACGTGTAAATAAGTATAAGAGCATTATACATTGCCCAATGGATCAGTAAGCTGAAATAGCAATAACTCGGTCGTAAAGTAGGAGGAACTGTCAACCGATGAGTAACAAAGGTTTTCGAGTTTTAGTCAAGCGTAAGTAGAATGAAGGTTCCTCCTGCATCTGACGTAAAATATGCAGGAAGTCAGAGTACACGTGGCTCAAGACCAAGGTTCCTTGGAAGATCTTAGTTATAAGTGGAGTTGTAATAGACTGTAATGAACGAAATAAAAAAGAATAGCTACTCGTAATTACAGCCCTTCTGATAAATCCATAAAAAAATAATAAATAATTCAGGATTAAATAACTGGGCAAATTTCTTATGAATTTAAAACTATTTCTATAAAAATAATAAACTATTAAGAAGAAAACCTCTGACTTTGTTGAAGATCTATTGAATTTGCGAAGACAAGAATGCAAAAAAACTTTGTAAATTGAAACTATAAGTTATTCCGTTACGAAATTATCGCGATTTTATCTTGAGCTCATAAGTTCAGATCATCTGAAATTGAATAAAAACCCCAATAAAAATCAACATAGTTCTATACTTCATTTCCTTATCTATTCAGATAACCGTAAACTTGTGTACACACATTTTTGATAATGCGAAATAAAATGCAACTAATTTAATTTGTGCTTCTTTAAATATTTCTTTACTATATGATTCGCGTATCAGTTTAATACAAAAACAAGGTTTCATGAGAAGATAAAATTTTCTTTTTCAATATGAAACGTGTGTGACGCTGCGCGGTGTGTGCAAGTAATTGCGACTTTGTGCGTGCACAAGCATAAATATTCCATACAAATGCGTGCATGTGTGCGTGTTTAAACAAGCAAATTTCTTTATGTGTATTTCAAAATATTTATCAAATCAAATATTTTACAGTAATAAACGCTGGCACTGTTTATTTTAAGTCAATTATAATTTATTTTTGATAAAGTTTGAAAAGATTTATCTACCAAAATCTCCTCCAAGTGGGTGGAGATTTTGTAATTAGTTATTTTAAAACTTATTCAAACCCCCAGGACATAATTTATTAGTAGCTATGGTTAAACTTTCCTCATTCTATAACTTCAGTTTAGCATTTAAGTGGAAATTCTAAATCCCTTAAGCCGAGTTAGATATCGGCCGGTAGAGTTTTAGTATTGTCGTATTAATAGTTATTGCTTTTTGTACGAACTATTCAACCGCTATGTTCTTCAGAGAAAACAACTTACTCTATCGTAACATACAAAAAGTTATTTGTAAGTTATGCTACCAAAAATTATTTCTAATATTTTTCGTATAAAAAAATGAGCATAGCACTAATTGTTTATTTTTGAGATTATTCGCAAAAAGAGTATTGTTGTAATGATTTGCAATAAGAAATCGCTTCTGTTGTTCTGGTTTGTTTTTATTAAATCCTACCAAAAATATAAATGTGAAAAAAGACGCCAAATTCTCTATATACGACGTTCGGGGTTGTCGGCTTCGTAGAAATCTACAAAAACCCGACTGTGTTGCCTTTGGGAACGGGTCAGGTATTACTTAACATATTAAAGTTAATGACCGGTGCATGTAGCCAGCTATGACATATTGTAGAACTTAAGGACGTTGTGCGAGATGTGGATAGGACATTTCCCAGCATCAATAGATTCTGTACAGTAGATACCTGTAGACGAACCAGAGTAACTAACATTGCTAATAAAAGCAAAGCTGAATCGACAATGCCGCCCATTATAGCTAAATAAAACCAACAACTGATTGAGAAGAAAGGCTTCGAGTAGCCTTGAACTGGTAAAACTGCCCTGAAAAAAAGAAAGTGCAGGGAGAAAAAGAAAAAATAAGGTTCCGGACCAGTAATAAAGCTTAAATGGCTTTCAATAAGTCTTCTGGTAATCTGTATTAAATAAAAGGTCTCTATCCTATTCTATTCTACTGGCATAGTTATCAATATGTTTTGTTGCCGGCCGTGACTGAAATTTGGTATAGAGCACATTATTATTAATTGTTAATTATGATGAGCGAAATGATAGAATATGATTAACATAAACTTCGAAAGCATTTATAGTGGCAATAAAATAATTCCAAGTAATAATAAACATATAATATAATTAAGGGGAGCATTTCATAATTGTAATCTAAAATGACAGCCTATATACTCTTACAGCTGTAAAGAGGATTTTGTTTTAATTCTGAGAAATTTCTGGAGCAGATAATTTGTCGTACCAGTACAGTGCCTGTTGGTAACGTTACATGTCCGCGATATATTTTATTCCATAGGCTCTTAATCTTAAATTTGCAATTAATAATTTCATTGATGCCGGCCGGGATCGAACTCGGGTAACTGGCTTACTGTGAAATTTACGATAAGCACTTGGCCCCTGAGCTACCACAGCCTTTCCCATGTACACTAATAATTTTTTCATTAATTTTTCGTTTCTATTATACCTAAACATTGGATCATTAATCTATAGACCTCGATATATTAAAACGGAACGAAGGTTTCGAACTTTGTTGACCTTTGTCTTACTCTTAATTAATTATATTCGATCTTTTTTAAGGCATATGGGAATTCATTTTTTGACATTCTTTAAATGAAATCTATTTCAATTTCTATTAACAATGAATCAAAAGGTTCAAAAATATTCAGCGCTTAAATCTGATTCGTAGCTTCCTTTTTTATTAAGGAATTTCTTTTAGTTTGTTTAATCGTTGAAAAGGTCACGCTATTTATAATTAGGGTGTTAAAAAAATTATGTCATCATTAGGGTATTGTTATATATCATCATTCTGTTTCTATCGATTAATTAATTACAGTCTGTCAACAGTCGCCTGCTTAACGTAAGACATAATATACCGTAACGTAAGACGCATTAATGAAATATGCTATCCTTTTTTTATTGGTATATTCCCATAAATAAAGAATCATGCCCACTTTTCCATACATTTAAAAACCTGATAGTGAAAGTTGATGTATAATTATAAAGTATAGTAGAAAAACTACATTGAAGCTTAGAAAATAATGTCATATAGTTATTTTTACGATTTAAACGCTACGAATCCCAAAATATACTAATGTCACTTTTTAGGTTAGGATTTGCCGTAAGCAAATAGGTAATAAAGAAATAAATGTGCTATAACTTATTATTAACGCTCGAAGTTAAGATAAAAATACTTATCTAGTTATGGTCTAAAACGTCTTTTTTACATTGTGAATTTCTTGAAAACCAACTGCCCCTAAGTCACCGCTTACTCTCGATGATTGTCACCATAAATTGAGTGTCTAGCTCTATCTGCTATTTCTTTAGCACACATAAATACTTACTAACTACATTTAGTTCATCTTGTATTGTCAAAATGATCACTTATCAACAAACACATTTCATTGGCCTATGGTATATACTTACCGATGAACAAAATGGATAAACGAATAAAACACTATATTAAAGTGGCATGGTTTATCAATCATCATCATTTTCACTTAAATCTCTCACCAGCACGTCATCCAGAAATTCTGCTGGAGCAGAAATATTTTCTTGATGCCATATAGGGTTGTAAAATGAAGTAACACAAACAAAATGGCACAGTACACAACGAGACGCAAATGCAACAACGAAGAACTGCGCCGATGCCAATTGCAGAACTGTCAAATGTCAAAAAAATCACATAAAAATGACATACTGAATGATTAATTTATTTTATTATTATATTATTTTATATTAATATGTACTATACAAATACAAATAAATAAATACTTACTGATTAAATAAAAACATAAAAATAATGTATAAAACTCAGAAGCAGAGTTAAATAAAGTAAAGTAGCAGTGTATAAAATGGAACGTCCTAGAAAAAGGGCAGTTGAGATGCGTTCAAAACATATAATACGTTTACCCTTGACGTAGAATAAACTTATAGAAATATGTAAAAATATTTTTTCCTGCGTTTCTTATAATATAGTGATAAGCGTAATTTAATTTACAATTCAATTAGCTAAATTTTAAGATTTATTTCATTTCTATACATTCTCAGGTGAAAAATGGGCATTGTTCTTTCTTCACTCTTGTAAACTATGGCCGTCTAATGTATGCTATGTTTATGAGATTTCTTTATTGTTTTTATTTTCTTATTGTAGTGATATTTTCCAAGGATATTTTTTTTTATTATCACACCATTCTATACAAATAAATCAAATTGAAGTGCCTTGTTGTAATGTTAAAATAACAGCTTTGTACTTAATGCATATGAAAGTGTATACGGTACTTATAACAAAAAAAAAACAATTTTTAAAATTTTTGTCTATCTGTGTTTGTTCCGGCTAATCTACGAAACGGCTGAACTTATTGTGACGGGACTTTCACAGAAGATAATATCTGGTGTTATAAGCAGTAACTTAGGATACTTTTATTTTTAGCATGAACCCATGGAATCATACAGCTAGTATCTAATAATATAAATACAAATATATATATATATAATATATATATATATATATATATATATATATATATATATATATATTTATATATATATATATATATATTGAATGACAAGCTCGTGGAAACTGTCCATGCGGTCGGAGCTAAGTTCTGCAAAACCCGCCGCA
Organism: Parnassius glacialis; assembly: GCA_033319125.1. Classification (NCBI taxonomy): domain Eukaryota; kingdom Metazoa; phylum Arthropoda; class Insecta; order Lepidoptera; family Papilionidae; genus Parnassius; species Parnassius glacialis. Next base: position 41,635,317 of record JAVANC010000019.1, on the reverse strand, counting down.
GACGAACACAAAAACTCTCCGATCACACTCTTAATCTCATGGCGGTTAGACGGGAGATGAAGCTACATTTTTCAACAAATTTGACAGCATACAGGCAACTGAACAGACAGATCTCCAAATGCATGCGGCGGGACTTACGAAACTTCAATACAGCTCGTATTGAAGAAGCGATCGAGCAGAACCAAGGCTCCAAAGTCTTTGCCAGAGATCTGTCTGCCAGAAAGAGCCAACTGTCAAAGCTGAAGACCGAGTGTGGCAGCATCGTTTCCGGGGCACCTGAGATTTTGAGTGAGATTGAGAGTTTCTATGGTCAGCTGTACACGTCATCGTTGGAGCCGAGGAACGATCCAGGAGCGAGTCCCATCCGACATTATTCCGATAAGATCCCGGACGTCAGTCTGAGCGAGATTAGAATGACTCTCCAGCACCTTAAAAACGGCAAGGCCCCAGGCGAGGATGGAATTACAGCGGAGTTTCTAAAAGCGGGTGGAAAACTGGTACTTGAAGTCCGTCAGAAGCTCTTTAATTCCGTCCTCCATGGTGGCATTACACCGGAGGCGTGGAGCAGAAGTGCGGTGGTATTGTTCTTCAAGAAAGGCGACAACGCTCTCTTGAAGAACTACAGACCGATTTCCCTTCTGAGCCGCGTCTACGTGCTGTTTTCGAGAGTCATTACGAATCGTCCAGCGCGCAGACTTGACGACTTCCAGCCTCCCGAAAAAGCCGGTTTCCGAAAAGGCTTTAGCACCGTAGACCACATACATACCCTTTGGAAAATTGTACAGAAGTCCGAGGAGTACAATTTGCCACTATTTCTGACGTATGTGGACTATGAGAAAGCCTTTGAAGCCGTCGAAATTTGGGCGGTGCTGCAGTCCCTTTAGCGGTGCCAAGTTGACTGTCGGTATATCGAAGTGCTGAAGTGTTTGTACAGTAGAGCTACGATGGCTATCCGAGTACAGAACCAGAGTACGAAACCTATCCAATTGCAGAGAGGTGTAAGACAGGGTGACGTCATATCCCCGAAACTCTTCACCGCTGCATTGGAAGACGTTTTCAAGTTTCTGGACTGGAAAGGATACGGTATCAACATCAATGGCGAGTACATCACTCACCTTCGATTTGCCGACGATATAGTCCTTATGGCAGAATCGCTGGAGGACCTAAGTACTATGATCAATGACCGCAATAGTGTTTCCCAACGGATAGGTGAACATGGACAAAACAAAGATCATGTTTAATGTCCATGTCACACCTCTGCCGGTAGTTGTTGGGAACACTAAGCTCGAAGTTGTTGACGAGTATGTTTACCTGAGACAAATAGTCCGACTAGGTCAGTCCAACTTCGACCGAAAGGTCAATCGACGGATTCAACTCGGTTGGGCAGCGTTCGGGAAATTACGGCACATCTTCTCGTCAGGTATACCTCAAAACCTTAAAACGAAATTGTACAACCAGTGCGTGTTGCCAGTGAAAACGCGCGCGCGCCTGTCTGCATCACTTTTATAGCCCCGTTCAGCAACGCAGCTACGAGAAACGATCCACGAGTCTAACGCCGGCAAACGGAGCGCGACATACATATAATAGTTGTACATAATATTTTTTTGATTAATCTTTATTGGCCAAAACGTATGTATTGTAATTGGCGAACCCTGCCTATATTTATATGCCCAGCTACGTCCTTAGTTTACCAATAGTAAAATATTTTATTTACTTAGCTAAACTGTGGCGGGGGAAAGGAAAAGGGAAGATCTCCCGCCTGGCAAGGTATTGTGCCCGGGGAGCGGCCAACGCTCCGAGTGGTAGTTCGGAGCTATGCTATTTATACTGTTTTAATTTCGGAACTTTGCTAGCGCGATTTAGGCTTCGATGTGTTTTCGCTTGTGGCGCGACGACAGCGCCGCCACAGATTAGTAAGCTGAAGTGGCAATGGATGGGGAAGAAAGGTTCTCGAGTGGCAGCCTCGTACCGGTAGGCGAAGTGTAGGGCGTCCCCCCACAAGATGGAGTGACGACCTGGTAAGACATGCAGGAAGTCGATGGATGCAGGTGGCTCAGGACCGTGCTTTGTGGCATTCTTTGGGGGAGGCCTATGTTCAGCAGTGGACTTGTGAAGGGCTGTAATGATGATGATGATGATGATGATGGGAACGATCACCTCATTCCCAGGGGTTATTATTAATCATGTACTGCTTAGTACTTTAATAACCCTCACTTTATTTGTTTAATAAACATTTTAAGCTTTTACATAGATAAGTCCTGCATATTTCAGAGACTCTATTTTCGAGATGTTGGCGCTGTTAGCTTATGCGCCTCTTACAGCTTCATCTGACACAGGGCTCGCGGCCTGAAAGGCAGTGTCTGTTTGTTCTGGGACTTTGTTGTACATTGCCCCATAAAGAAATTACTGACTTTGGAGTCGAGACACAGGTATAACACGATACACATTGCACATTGCACGATGCTTTTAACTTTTGAATATTTAATACTGCCTACACTAAATTTAGGTGCAATTAATTTTAATGTAATAATTTTGCTTTTATTGACAATATCGTAATGAATATTTGTACACCACACTGTGGTAGATTACACAATACCTAATGTAAATTTTACGAACACCTAACTTACTGTATTCACAAATAAAAAAAAATAACTATCTTGTGCTTCTTTCTAGTATTTACATAATGATCTACATTACTATCATTATTTTCAATAAAACTATTATTGTTTTTGTGTACATACATTAAATTTTCGTAAATATACTGCGAGACCAAAGTTAATACATTTATTGCTTTAAATTTTTCTCTAAGAGATTCCTTCGGAACTAGGTCATAAATTATTCTTATGGCTCTCTTTTAAAAAACAAAGAAAGTTTTAATGTCAGGCGCATTAACCCATAGCAAGATTCCATGTGAAATTAAGCTATGGAGATAACTAAAATAAACTAATGTAGCTGTTTCATTTCAACACATGTAAAGCCTCTAATCTTTTTACAGCATATGCTGCAGAATTAAGTTTGCTAGCTATTTTCGAAATATGGGCTCCATTAAAGCTTCGCGTCAACTGTAATTATGGGAAAAAATATTAATTTAACAGGACTCAACTCTTCCCCATTTATAAGCAACCTGGTATGAAAGCACACTGTTTGACATTACCGTCTAGTGGCGGTGTAGGAATATCATATCATCAATACAATTCCGTGGGTGTCGTTAGAGGACACAGAAAGAAACAATTCAGGAGATGGGTAGCACCGTTCTTCCTTATAACAACTTAAAATAAAAATAAGAACTGCAGTTACCGACCATGCCAAGCGTGGTAATTGTAGCAAATAGCCCCTATGAGGCAATCTATTGGGAAGGCCTATGTCCATAGTGGACATTAATAGGCTGTAATGGTACGGATTAACTTTTGATTTTGTGTCTTTTTTATTACCATTCAAAGGAAAATTGTTGACATTAAACCAGTAACAATCCTTTTAGTTGATTGATTTAATAAAACACACTTTTCTGATTTCCTATTAAACATTTTCAGAAATGAATAACAACAATTTGTATTTTTGACAAATTTTAGTTTGGCTTGGATTTGAATCTAGTAGTGAGCAGATGTGGTAATGGACTCGCGGACCGAAAGAACCAAATGCCAATACGAAGAAACATTATAGAGTGCCCCAAATTGGTAAGCGAATTGTGACTAGATGGAGTGACGGCCTGGTTAGAGATGCAGGAAGTAGCAGGTGGCTAAGTTTAATCATTAATCACAATATTGTTTATGACTTAAGTCTTCTTCTCTTTCAAATCTTCCCCAGCTTATCTAAAGGAACGTTTTTCATACTTAAGCTTATTCCGTGCAACAAAAGTCTAACCATTCCGATGCATAAATCTACATACTACTCGGATTCCTTTGCGGTATCATCAATTACACTTTGATATAACCTTCCAATATATTTAAAAGATGCTTCCTCATTAATACATTTAAACGTAAGGTTGAGGCACATTATTTAAAATTAATTGAGTGATGATAATGGTTTACATATTATTATAATTTCCTATGCTAGATTGTCTGTATTTATCGGTTAATATGTATTTGTATTTATTTATATATTTGTATATATTTATGTACTTCTTTACATGTGTATATTAGTATATATATATATATATATATATATATATATATATATATATATATATGTTTTGAATAATATGTGTAAATAAGTTGATTTTTTCTCTTGCGGCTCTACCCATAGCTCTCACCACACTACCAAAGTTTAGCTAGCAGAGAATGCCTTTTCGGCATTAAGGTCGCCTTTGTACCATTTTTTTTTACCAAAAAATGATTGTAAAAATGCTAGAAAGACTTCATGACTTACGATAGATAGCGTATTGCTTACGGCAGACATAAGCTCCTAGACCGGCGCGGCGACTGAGAGAAGCGTCAAGGGTGCGAGAAGCACACATCCGTATCAAGCGGATGTATAGAATAGAATAGAATAATTTTTTATTCAATATTGATTATTACATAATTATTATTGAAAGTCATTTTTTATTTACCACTGGTTCGGAAAATACCTCTGTCCTGGGAAGAACCAGCAAGAAACCCAGCGGGACTTTTTTTTTCAAACATATTTCACTTAACAATAATTTCATTTATACAATTTTTAAATGATTTTTAATAGAACCAGCATGGTGGCGATCACCTTATTCCCAGGGGTTATTTTCATTAATGTATTCCTTGATATTATAATAACCCTTTTTGTACAGTTTTTCTTTAATAAAACTTTTAAACTTGTTTATTGATAAACTTTGAATATGTTCTGGGATTTTGTTGTAAAAGCGTATACATTGCCCCATAAATGAATTACTGATTCTGTGGAGTCTAGTAACTGGTATTACAAGCTTATGTTTGTTCCTAGTGTTTAAAGAATGCACATCCTTATTCTTATTAAAGCTATTTATGTTTTTATGTACATACATTAGATTTTCATAAATATATTGCGATGCCAAAGTTAATATGTTTATTTCTTTAAATTTTTGTCTGAGGGACTCTTTACAATTTAGGTTATAAATCGCTCGAACGGCTCTCTTTTGCAAAACAAATATAGCTTCAATATCAGTCGCATTACCCCATAGCAAAATTCCATAAGACATTACGCTATAAAAGTAACTAAAATACACTAATCTAGCTGTCTCAACATCTGTGAGACTTCTAATCTTTCTTACAGCATATGCTGCAGAACTAAGTCTGCTTGCTAATTTAGATATATGAGGGCCCCATTGAAGTTTCGCGTCAATAGTAATACCGAGAAAAACAGTGGTATCCACAAGACTCAACTCCTCCCCATTTAATAGCACATTGGTATTCGAATGTTTTACATTAGGTATTGTAAATTTAATACACTTTGTCTTATTGCCGTTCAAGAGCATATTGTTGGCGTTAAACCAATGTACTAATTTCGATAGAGCATTATTTACATCGTCATAATTAATTAACTGCCGTTTGAGTTTGAAAATTAAAGAGGTATCGTCAGCAAATAATACTATATCGTGATTGTCCCCTACAAGATAAGGTAAGTCATTAATATAGATTAAAAACAGGAATGGGCCAAGAATCGAGCCCTGAGGAACGTCCATTGATACTACCGATCCGGAGGAACCTTAACCATTTATCACGACTTTTAATATTTATATAATTATATAATTATAAAGCATGTGTATTCTTTGGATGAATTTCTCGCAATGCTCGTAATGCATGTAGGAGATTGGCATTTAGAGAAAAATTTGGCAGATATACTATTGGACAACTGCATTATAACAGCAATATATTTTTATTTCAAATAAGTGTGACGCTACGGGTACACACGTATATGTCTCACCATCCACTTACCTGATGGTAAGTGAATGCTGAGACACATAGATACTAACATCTATCTTCTAATAAGAATCAAAATGTGAATACGTTGTCACTCCTGAGAACTAAGACAGAATGCCTCGTTATCAGTAAAAGGGTCTACGATTTTCTACACTCACCTTACGAAACACAGCTGGTATTATAAGTTGCTACTTCACACTGTACGTCTCCGGGCAAGCTATCTCATATATGCTGCAACCATAATATATCTGCAGCATGGTTCTACCACTTTAAAATAATTAATTTCGATAACATTATTCATTAATAATTGTATAACTTACATACATCAACAGAATCTATGGATATCCTTATCCTATATTATTTACGACTTTATAGTTTAATATTTTTTTAGTTTCCATAAAAAGTTAATATACAGATTGAAACATCATCTATTGCATTTTCAAAATTAAAAAATGTAAATATAAAAATAAAACACAAAATACGGCGGCAAAATTGTTAGTAATTCGTTACGTCAAGGAAAATTAAAATTGTTCTACTGACGTTGACTAATGGAAACGGATTGGATTGTTTTTCTTTTTTTATTTTACGTGCCGGATGAGTTTAAGAGTCATATCACGTCGTTATTTGAGTCGAGATGAAATTTTACGAATCGTGGGCATGTTATAAAATGTTACTATCGTGGGCTCGGGAGCATTTACTATGGCTTCACGAAAAATGCTGTTCACCGATGAGTCCCGGTTTGGGTATCATTCGGATTCACGAAAAACACGCGTTTGGAGAACTCCAGGGAGAGTTAGCAGTCTACGTCACCTTCAGGAGGTCCACTCATACCCAGGACGGGACGATCATGGTGTGGGCAGGAATTCATCTTGGCGGAAGAACCCAGCTTGTTTGGATCCAAGGCAACATGACTGCACAAAAATACCACGAGGAGGTACAGGAGCATGTTATTGTCCCACACAGAATCTAATTAGGCCAGGCATTTCTACTCATGCTCGATAATGCTCCACATCGCGGCTGGTGACGGCCGCTCTCTGAGACCACGATATTCAAGTTCTGGAATGGCCTGCACAGTCGTACATAAATCCTATCGAGCATCCTTGGGACATGTTACAACGAAAAGCTTTGAGATTTCCCGCCAAATTTGACGACGGAACAACAACTTTACGAACACTTGCAAAGAACGTAGGGCACTGCAGCAAGACATTTATAATTTAATATGAACAATCGATGTCGACGTGTAACTAATGTAATAGGTGGCAACACTGATTATAAATAATTAGCTTGTTATAAGATTTTTTAAATTTTAATTAAAATTAATAGTTTTATAAGACGAAATGAAGTATTTTTATTAAATTAATTTTCTGCGACTATTTTTTTAATTTAAAATTAAAAAATACGATGTGTTTTTTTATTTTTTATTAAAATCCTTAAAATAACCTATCATTTTTGCATTTAATATATCAGAAAATTCTTCATAGATTTTTTAGATATTTGACGAAATATAAAATATATCTAGATTATACTATCGGTGAGCGCAGTATAGATACACTCGCACTTGTAATATTTTTCTTTTAGTTGAAGTGTTGAAAAAATGGCAGGTAGCTGGTTTAAAAAAATAGAGAAAAAATTAAGAACTTTGACAATCAAGTAGAACTAACTTTAAATGATAGTGCAATAATTAATAAATCCACTGATAAGTTATTTCGTGACAAAATATAATGATTTTAATCTTACAATATTGCACCAAAACATACAAAGTTTTTTGAGAAAAAAGGAGATTCTTGAAATTGCATTGATTGAGCTGCATAGCAAAAATATAGGTCCTGATGTATTGTGCCTGAGTGAAACTTTTGTCGAAGCAGGTAGCGAAAAAAAAATTCGATTACATGGTTTTTATCTTGCTGTCTCTTAAAGTAGAAAAAAAAAACAAAAAAGGGTGGTGTGTGAATTTTGGTTTAAAAGAGTTTATGCGTAAAAAGCGTATAGTATAGGTCAGGATCATTATCTTGAATGCTTTGGTATACTGATTGTTAAATACAATATTAAAATATTTGTATATATCTAGTTCCAAGAAGGAACATACATGATTAAGACTTGTTCTTTAGAAATCTAGAATATCTCTTTTCAAAAACCTTAACTAAAAGTACTAAGACTAAGTTCGTATAATCATTGAAAATTTGCAAACTCTCTTAAACAGTTTCATCTAACATCACATATCAATCAACTAACTACGTTGAACAGTTCACAGACAGGAGTCGTGATCTTATCTTTAGTAATGTGAATGTATTATATACCAAAATATTAAATACTAAATATATATACATACATACATACATACATAAACACTCACGCCTGTCACCCAGAGGAGTAGGCAGAGACTATGGACTTCCATTTGGCACGATCCTGACAGACCTCTCTCGCTTCCTCCACATCCATATACCTACGCATACACGCTCGTCGGTTAAAGGTACTCTTGATTTGGCCCATTTTCAATATATCGCCAATTTGGTCGATAAACTTTCGCTATACTTACTATATATATATATATATATATATATATATATATATATATATATATATATATATATATATATATATATATATATATATAGATATAGTAACGTTTAAATAACTGCAGAGTTATTTCCACTTGCTCTATCGGATCATGACATGGCCCAAATGCTACTCGTTCCTGTATTTAACAAAAAAATACCACTACTAAAGTACAAGTAAAGTACTATATTATAAAACGAAACAATTGTGAAGAAAATTTTAATAAATTTCAATACTGTATAACGATATTAACGTTTTCTGATATTTTCTATGAATCAAATTTCGACAAAGCTTTCGAAAAATTCTTTGATACTTTTATGTTATTTTCTAAGTTTTGCTTTCCTAAAATTAGGATATGTATTAATAATAGAGTTCGTCGACTAAAGTGGATACGAAACTGTCTGGGAAAAAGCTGTACAATGAAGAGGAAGCTTAGGTTTAACTACTATAAAGTCAAATCGAACCAGAATAAAATTAGCCCAAAAACTTAATAATGATAAATATATTGAGCAATCAAAAATTAGATGTCGTGCTTCCTGGAATATAAAAAAAATCACACTTGTTGTATAAAAAATAATTTAACTGAAAAAGTTTGTATAAGGTGTTATTTTTATTGTGTTATTTGACAGACCCTCAACAAATTGCAGAAGCTTTCAACAACCACTTTATTGAATCTACAAATATCACTAACAACAGTAATCATTGCCAAAATACCAAAAGCCTACGAGTATGTAATTGCATGTATTTAGAAATTAATACTGTTGATGAAGTATTGAAATAAATACAAACATTAAATAATACGAAGTCGGAAGGAATTTCTAATAACATCCGTTTAAATGGCATCATAATGGCATTTAAGCGGATTTTATTAAAATTAATTGTACGGTTTTAGGTAAAGTATTTACTTACCTAATAAATCTGTTATTTAAAAAAGCGACTTTTCCTAGTATTTGGAAAAGTCAGTTGTTAAGCAGATACATAAAAAGGGTGACTCTAAATACTTTAATAATTATACACCTGTTAGTATAGTCTTTGCCGTGGTAGCTCAGATGGTTAGCGCTCGCTGTAAGCTTCACAGTACTCGAGCAACCCGGGTTCGATCCCCGCCGGCACCAACGATATTTTTAATTGCAATTTTAAGTGCTGATTTACCACGTGCTCGTCGGTGAAGGAAAACATCGTAAAGAAACCTGCATATCTGAAAAATAAATAAAAAATATTTCGAAGACATGTGAAGTTCGCAAACACGCATTAGAGCAGCGCGGCGGACATTTCCTTGCCCTAAAACGCTCTCAGAAATGATAGAAGGCCTGTTCCCAGCAGTGGGACGTAAATAGGCTGCAACTTTACGTTTTTTTTAGTATAGTCTTAGTTTGATCTAAAATATTTAAACAGCAATGGCTAAACGCATTGTAGACTTTACGACAAAATATTATTTAATTAAAAGTGAGCAATCTGGCTTTCAAAATAATAAATCGACAAGTCTTGGTAGATATGATGTTATTGACGCAATTGTTAAAGCTATCAATAATAAGGTAAGAGTTACAGCAATCTTTTTTGATATGTCGAAGGCCTTTGACTTTGTATCTCATAAATTATTTTACAAAAACTAGATTTTTTTATAGGATAAGGGTGACAAACAAGCACACAGTCTACCTGATGTTAAGTGGTTCCTGCAGCCGATAGACATGTACATTTATCCTCGTTTGAAAATAAAAATGCAGAAGCGTTGCCACCCGTGAGGATTAAGATGAAATGTCTCTTTTCCAGTAAAAAACGGTCTCTGGTTCTCTACACTCACTATACGAAACACAGCAGTGTCAAGCTGCCATTTTACGCTGGTATTTTGTGAGAGCGTGGTCCTTCACCGGTCGAGCCGACCCATTCGTGCTACAACTATACTACTAATATAGCTGCAACATGGCTCTACCACGTAGAAAAAGATAATTTTGAGTTTCGAAACCCTGTCCTAGATTGAATTGCTAGCTATCTAAGAAATAGGATACAATTTGTAGAAGTAACAAATATTGACAATTCATAGACATTAACTTCTTACAAATTCAGTGATAGATTAAATTCATTTGAAGTTCTCCAAAGCTCTGTATTAAGGCCAATTCTTTTCATTTTATACATACATGACTAACCTGACTCAACTTTATATAAATATATTTTATTTGCTGATGATATTTCAAAAATAGGGGGGTCATTGTAGAAGCGTGCTCGTCGCGACCCCTGCCAGCCCTTTTCAGGGCTGCAATTCTACTTAGCTGCGCACCCATGCCAACGAGGGTTAGGGCGTCCCCCCAAGGCGACGCACACCAGCTAGTCCCCGTTGGTGTGGAATGCAGCGCGCAAAGCGGCGATGGGGACCGCCACCCGTCACGCACAGCCCGACATGGCGGAAGGTGGAGGACAGAGTGCAGAGTTGGCACGTGGAATGTTAGAGGAGGCATGAAAGATAAGATGAATGAGTTGATTGAAATAATGAAAGAAAGAGAATTAGATGTCGTGTGTATGTCGGAGACCAAACGGAAGGGCAGTGGTACTGAAGAGCTCCCTGGCGGGGCGTTAGCTCTATGGTCCGGAGTCCCGGAGAGCGAAAGCGCCCGCCAGGGAGTGGGGGTGCTGCTGTCGTCTCGGTTGGTCGATGTTATGACTGAATATAAGGTTGTGAACTCAAGACTTCTCTGGGTTCGCTTTAAATTGGGACTGACAAAGTTATTCCTTTTGGGTGTTTATGCGCCGGTAGCTTCGTCGTCCAGGGCTGAGCTGGAGGAGTTTTGGGAGAATGTTAGAGAAGTTCTAGATTTGGCTAGGGGAAACGAAAGAATTGTTGTATGTGGTGATTTGAATGGATGGGTTGGTACCGCTCGACCAGGGTACGAGTCGGTGCTTGGAAAGTTTGGCGATAAAAGAGTTAATGATGCTGGTAAGCTTATACTGGCGGTATGCAAGGAAAAGGGTCTTCTTGTGACAAACAATATGTTTAGTCACAAGAAAATCCATATGTATACTAGAGAAAGAAAGAATGAGAGAAGTATGATCGATTTGTTTCTGGTGGATGACCGATGGATACGCGAGTGTTCAGGGGTGCTGACATGGGAACGGATCACTATCTAGTGATTACTAGATTTAGGGGTCTGTTCGCGTGTTGGCGCTACCGTTCGGCGGTAACAGAACCACAGTCGGTCTGTCGCATCCGAAGCTGGAAGCTTCAGGAAGCGGATATTAGGGACAAATATCATGCGAGGGTAGCCGAAAAGCTTGACACCATCGATGGCAGAAATGAATGTGTGGAAAGAACATGGCAGAACCTTAGGGATGGAATGGTAAGTGCAGCGGATGAAGTGTGTGGAACAATAAAAAGAGGCAGTAGTAAAAGAAGAGATGCATGGTGGAATGATGAAGTGAAAGAAGCTGTAGAGAAGAAGAAGAAAGCATGGTTAGACTACTTGGCCTCTAGTAATGATAAGGATATGAGAGAGAAGATGAAAGAAAGATATAAGCTGCAGAAAGTTCACACGAAAGCATTGATTGAGGAAATGCGTGAAAGGTGTAGAATGGAAGCGGACGAAAGGTTGTCGCACAACTTTAAGGAGAACTCCAAACTCTTCTGGAAAGAGGTTGGAAGGACCCGAAGTGGTGCGACGGCCTTAAGAATGAACAAAGTGCTTTCGAGAACTAATGAAGTCCTCACAGAAAAATCGGACGTCATGCAGCGATGGAGCGAATTTTATAGAGAAATGTATGCGTGTGATGATCTTAGTGAGGAATCCGGGGATGACGCCGTGACTGGTACGCCAGACCTGGACCTCGATGACACTGAGGTCATCAGTATGAAAGAGATTGAACGTGCGATTCGAAGTTTGAAATGTGGTAAGGCTGCGGGACTAGACAGAGTTACTGCTGAAATGGTCAAGTATGGTGGGCCTCGCGTCTGGGACAGCTTTTATCTGCTGTGCAATTTGTGCTGGCGGACGGGGGATGTCCCGGATGATTGGCGATCCGCAGTCATTGTGCCTTTATATAAAGGTAAAGGTTCACATTTTGACTGCGGGTGCTATCGGGCGATCAGCTTGACCAGTTTAGCAAGTAAAGTTTACTCGAAGGTTTTGACACGTAGGATGCAAGAGAAATCGGAAAGATTTCTATGGGAGGCACAATGCGGATTTAGACCTGGAAGAGGATGCACGGATCAAATGTTTTCTCTACGCATGATCACGGAAAAGCTTCTGGCTGCTAACCAGAAGATTTTCTGTGCTTTTGTGGATCTTGAGAAAGCATTTGATAAGGTTGTAAGGAAGAAAATGTGGGAACTGTTGCCGGGGTACGGTGTGGATGGTCGATTGCTAAGGGCTGTGCAGTCACTTTACTGTAACTGTAAAGCCTGTGTGCGGGTAGGGCATGACCTGTCACCCATGTTTAGCGTCTAAACGGGCGTGAAACAGGGTTGTGTCATGTCTTCCTGGCTGTTCATACTGTATCTCGACAGCTGTTTACAGAAGCTGAAAGATAGCTGTTTAGGTGTGAAATTGGGTGACATAAAAGTAAATTGTCTGCTGTATGCTGATGATGCAGTGCTTATTGCACCATCAGAGGCAGAACTGCAGGCATTAGTCACGTGTATGAAAGAGGAATGTGAAATTAAAGGTCTCCGTTTGAATGCTAATAAAACTAAGGTTCTGGTATTTGAAAGGGACGAAGAGAGAACGAAGTGTGAAATATGGGTAAATCAGGGATGTCTAGAACATGTAAATGAAATTGTATACTTGGGGAGTGCTTTTAGCCGTGATTGATTGAAGATGTGATTTAGTTGTGGACAGGCGTGTCGCTGCCGGGAACAAAGTCAATGGTGCCCTGACTGCGTTAGTCAAAAGGCAAGGCGTAGTGAAGAGTGCACGCCTTGCAATACTTAACGCAGTGTTGGTACAGACTTTGTTATATGGCAGCGAAACCTGGGTGTGCCAGAAGAAGCATAAAAGCAAGTTGAATGCAGTGGAGATGCGATCTCTTCGTAAAATGTGCGGCGTTACCATGGCCGACCGAAAGCGAAACGAAGAGATTCGCAATATGGCAGGTTTGAAAGATGACCTTATCACAAAAATTGATAAGGGCGTGCTTCGATGGTTTGGGCACGTTGAGCGAATGAGTGAAGACCGAATGGTGAAGAAAATATATAGCGCGAAAGTTAATATTAAAAGGTGTCGAGGTAGACCGAGACTAACTTTCGAAGACCATGTGAGCAAACTGCTCGAAGAGGGGAGGGTCAAGAGTACTCGGATACCTAGACGTGCATGTATGAAGAAGATAATGAATCTGAAAGAAGCGATAGAGGTATGTAAGGATCGTGACACTTGGCGATCTGTTCTCTCTGGCTACCCCGTCAGGGATTGTGCGTGAAGATAAGTTAAGTTAAGTTAAGTATATTTCAATTATTGTGACATCTAAAAGCTACATTGACAGACATTTATGAATCTAATAATAATAATACTATTGTTAATATTTCAAAGTGGGCGATATATAATATTTTATGCATTAACGTAGAAAAGACATGTTATATTCAATTTAGTAATCATGGAACATTGAATAATAATCTTAATATATACTGCAATGGACAATCTGTTAATGAAATGATTGAAACAATATTTCTGGGAATATTATTGGACAAACATGTGAACTGGAAAGTCCAAGTTGAAAAGGTCTGTTCTAAAATAAGCAGTTACATTTTTCTACTTAGCAGATTGAGAAGAATTATATCTCATGAAACTTCAATAACAGCTTACTAAGCATACATTTATTCTACACTCGATTATGGTCTTTTACTTTGGGGTAACAGTACAGATGCTGTTAAGGCCTTTACAGCCCAAAAGAAATGTATTCGATCTATGTTTGTTTCGAGTTAGAGTTCGAGTTATGTTTGGCACCAGATTCATCGTGTAAACCTTATTTTAATAAATTACACATTTTGCCATGTATGTAAATCTTAAATTTGGTATGTTTTGTTACAAATAATATACTTTCGTTCACAAGGTTAAGAGATACTATACAGAGGAACTTGAGGCATACTGAAAGACTGACTCATGGTGTAAAGCCACGCGCTATCCTCTATAGGAAAAATTTTTCAGTGCACTGCCTACAGAGTTTCAATCACTCCCAAAAGTACGTTTTTGCAGGATTGTTAAACAGTGGCTTGAGGAGCAATGCTTCTACTCTGTTGAAGAACATTTAAATTTTATGATTAGGATTAGAATTAATAAAGATATTAAATAAATAAATAAATAAATTAATAAATTAGGCATAGATACGAGTATTAAAATGAAATAACTAATTACAATTATATTATTTTAATTAAATTAAATGCAATATAATGATTATAATGAATATGAAAATATGTTTTTTATTATCTTAGTTGTGAAAATGTAATTTATGCATTAGGTAAATATTTGTATGTCAACATTATGACAAAGCATGCTGGTCTTAAACTTTACCAATCAGTAATGTACCATGTTTTCTGCAAATAAATTATGATTATGATTCACCAATATCAGTATTTTATTTCTTCAATCCATTTATCGAAAGTCAGAGATTAGAAATACTTACCATAGTCGTTTCTTACGACACCACAATGATGCCTTTTAATTAGTAATAGACAAATAAAGACATCTATAAAATCTGAATAAGCAAGTTATTCATACATCATTACGAATGAAAGTGCAATTGCTTAGAATGGAGAAGATAGAAGCCGATGTACTTTATATCACAATAGGCATATCAGTGAATGCGTTATGATGAAATAAAGAAACGTTTAATTAACGCATACCATTGACTCTAGACCCACATACGAGTTGAATGGACTGCGAGTATCTTAGTTGTTTCTTTTTAGTTGAAAAAATCCATTATCTCACGTTCTGTCCGACTGTCCTATCCAGCGAAAGTGTATCTTCATTTTTAATATGAAGTTATATGACATTCGATTTTGTTAGTTCAGATTGTTAATATTAAGTTGTATAGAAAGAAAATTCTTATAAGGATCACTAACCTTATGTGTATTGTTTATGTTATTTTATTATTTATTCTTAAAATAACACAGACACAATATAATGTCTGAAGTCGTCAGTAGCCCGTATTCGTATATCATACTATTTTAAAGAAAGATAATACGTTATACGTCGTCAACAGGTCATTTTCGTACCGCTTGCCATACCTTATATTCTAGGTCATTGATTGTAATATTAAAGTACACCATATGGAATTTTTTTGGGACTGACTTTTTCAGACTGTTGTTAGTGATATTTGTAGATTCAATAAAGTGGTTGTTGAAAGCTTCTGCAATTTGTTGAGGGTCTGTCAAATAACATAATAAAAATAACACCTTATACAATCTTTTTCAGTTAAATTATTTTTTATGCAACAAGTGTGATTTTTTATTATATTCCAGGAAGCACGACATCTAATTTTTGATTGCTCAATATATTTATCATTATTAAGTTTTTGGTCTAATTTTATTCTGGTTCGATTTGACTTTATAGTAGTTAAACCTAAGCTTCCTCTTCATTGTACAGCTTTTTCCCAGACAGTTTCGTATCCACTTCAGTCGACGAACTCTATTATTAATACATATCCTAATTTTAGGAAAGCAAAACTTTGAAAATAACATAAAAGTATCAAAGAATTTTTCGAAAGCTTTGTCGAAATTTGATTCATAGAAAATATCAGAAAACGTTAATATCGTTATACAGTATTGAAATTTATTAAAATTTTCTTCACAATTGTTTCGTTTTATAATATAGTACTTTAGTAGTGGTATTTTTTGTTAAATACAGGAACGAGTAGCATTTGGGCCATGTCATGATCCGATAGAGCAAGTGGAAATAACTCTGCAGTTATTTACACGTTACTAAATATATATAAATATATATATATATATATATATATATATATATATATATATATATATATATATATATAGTATTAGTATTTAATATTTTAGTATATAATACATTCACATTACTAAAGATAAGATCAAGACTCCTGTGTGTGAACTGTTCAACGTAGTTAGTTGATTGATATGTGATGTTAGATTAAACTGTTTAAGAGAGTTTGCAAATTTTCAGTGATTATACTTATTTAGTCTTAGTACTTTTAGTTAAGGTTTTAGAAAAGAGATATTCTAGATTTCTAAAGAACAAGTCTTAATCATGTATGTTCCTTCTTGGAACTCGATATATACAAATATTTTAATATTGTATTTAACAATCAGTATACCAAAGCATTCAAGATAATGATCCTGACCTATACTATACGCTTTTTACGCATAAACTCTTTTAAACCAATATGCACACACCACCCTTTTTTGTTTTTTTCTACTTTAAGAGGCAGCAAGATAAAAACCATGTCATCGAAGATTTTTTTCGCTACCTGCTTCGACAAAAGTTTAACTCAGGCACAATACATCAGGACCTATATTTTTGCTATGCAGCTCAATCAATGCAATTTCAAGAATCTCCTTTTTTCTCAAAAAACTTTGTATGTTTTGGTGCAATATTGTAGAATAAGAATCATTATATTTTGTCACGAAATAACTTATCAGTGGATTTATTAATTATTGCACTATCATTTAAAGTTAGTTCTACTTGATTTTCAAAGTTGTTAATTTTTTCTCTATTTTTTAAACCAGCTACCTGACATTTTTTCAACTCTTCAACTAAAAGAAAAAATATTACAAGTGCGAGTGTATCTATACTGCGTTCACCGATAGTATAATCTAGATATATTTCATATTTCGTCAAATATCTAAAAATATATGAAGAATTTTCTGATATATTATATGGAAAAAATGATAGGTTATTTTAAGGATTTTAATAAAAATTTAATTTCAAATTAAAAAAATAGTCGCAGAAAATTAATTTAATAAAAATACTTCATTTCGTCTCATAAAACTATTAATTTTAAATAAAATTGAAAAAATCTTATAACAAGCTAATTATTAATAATCAGTGTTGCCACCTATTACATTAATTACACGTCGACATCGATTGTTCATATTAAATTATAAATGTCTTGCTGCGGTATGAGGTCCTACGTTCTTTGCAAGTGTTCGTAAAGTTGTTGTTCCGTCGTCAAATTTGGCGAGAAATCTCAAAGCTTTTCGTTGTAACATGTCCCAAGGATGCTCGATGGGATTTATGTACGACTGTGCTGGCCAATCCAGAACTTGAATATCGTGGTCTCAGAGAGCGGCCGTCACCAGCCGCGCCGTGGAGCATTATCGAGCATGAGTAGAAATGCCTGGCCTAATTAGATTCTGTGTGGGACAATAACAGGCTCTTGTACCTCCTCGTGGTATTTTTGTGCAGTCATGTTGCCTTGGATCCAAACAAGCTGGGTTCATCCGCCAAGATGAATTCCTGCCCACACAATGATCGTCCCGTCCTGGGTATGAGTGGACCTCTTGAAGGTGACGTAGACTGCTAACTCTCCCTGGAGTTCTCCAAACTCGTGTTTTTCGTGAATCCGAATGATACCCAAACCGGGACTCAACGGTGAACAGCATTTTTCGTTACACCATAGTAAATGCTCCCGAGCCCACGATAGTAACATTTTATAACATGCCCACGATTCGTAAAATTTCATCTCGACTCAAATAACGACGTGATATGACTCTTAAACTCATCCGGCACGTAAAATAAAAAAAGAAAAACAATCCAATCCATTTCCATTAGTCAACATCAGTAGAACAATTTTAATTTTCCTTGACGTAACGAATTACTAACAATTTTGCCGCCGTATTTTGTGTTTTATTTTTATATTTACATTTTTAAATTTTGAAAATGCAATAGATGAGGTTTCAATATGTATATTAACTTTTTATGGAAACTAAAAAAATATTAAACTATAAAGTCGTAAATAATATAGGATAAGGATATCCATAGATTCTGTTGATGTATGTAAGTTATACAATTATTAATGAATAATGTTATCGAAATTAATTATTTTAAAGTGGTAGAACCATGCTGCAGATATATTATGGTTGCAGCATATATGAGATAGCTTGCCCGGAGACGTACAGTGTGAAGTAGCAACTTATAATGCCAGCTGTGTTTCGTAAGGTGAGTGTAGAAAATCGTAGACCCTTTTACTGATAACGAGGCATTCTGTCTTAGTTCTCAGAAGTGACAACGTATTTACATTTTGATTCTTATAAGAAGATAGATGTTAGTATCTATTTGTCTCAGCATTCACTTACCACGTCACACTTATTTGAAATAAAAATATATTGCTGTTATAATGCAGTTGTCCAATAGTATATCTGCCAAATTTTTCTCTAAATGCCAATCTCCTACATGCATTACGAGCATTGCGAGAAATTCATCCAAGGAATATACATGCTTTATAATTATATACATCCGCTTGATACGGATGTGTGCTTCTCGCACCCTTGACGCTTCTCTCAGTCGCCGCGCCGGTCTAGGAGCTTATGTCTGCCGTAAGCAATACGCTCCGGTGAAGGATTGGTTGCCACCTAAGACGACTCAACCTGGCAATGTACAACGCACGCACCCTGAGGACTGACGTGAAGATCGTGGAGCTAAAAGAAGAGAAAGACAAGTTACGCTGGCATATTATAGGGTTGTCCGAAGTCCGAAGAGAGGGGGAGGACATGGTAATCCTCGAATCCGGCAACTTGCTTTATCACCGGGAGGGCGACCATCTATCCCAAGGAGATGTCGAATTTATCATCCATAAGTCTCTCGTTAACAATGTTGTAAAGATCGGGAGTGTGTCGACAAGGGTCGCGTACCATATACTCAGAATAAACAAACAGTATTCGCTGAAGGTCATACAGGTTTACGCACCAACCTCGGCACAACCCGATAAGGAGGTGGATGAAATTTATGAGGATATCTCTAGAGCCATGCATTCCTTCAAAACCCACTATACGGTGTAAATGGGAGACTTCAACGCAAAACTAGGCACAAGAAAGAACGGTGAGCTGAAAGTAGGGAAATTCGGAATAGGGCAACGGAACCCAAGGGACTATCAGTTGGCCGATTTTATCGAGAAAGTGTCCCCTTTATGATGAACTCTTTTTTCCAGAAGCGGCCCCACAGGAAGTGGACCTGGTCGAGCCCCGACGGATCGACAAAAAATTAAAATTGACTTCATTATGACGACCAGACGACAACTGTTCAGTGATGTCTTCGTGATCGCGAGGGTGAAAACTGGTAGCGATCACCGAATGGTTAGAGGCACACTGAACCTAAACGTAAAGTTGGAGAGGTCTTGTCTAATGAAGTCAACGCTCCGTCCCCCTTGTGCTCTTTTCCAAAGTCCCGAAACCTTTCAGATCAAGTTACAAAACCGTTTTCAGTGCTTAGAAGACTGCAATGAATAGCCGATTTGAATGACAAGCTCGTGGAAACTGTCCATGCGGTCGGAGCTAATTTTTGCAAGACACGCCGCAGAAGAACACAAAAACTGTCCGATTACACTCTTAATCTCATGGCTGTTAGACGTGAGATGAAGTTATATTCTTCAACAGATTTGACAGCATACAGGCAACTGAACAGACAGATCTCTAAATGTATGCGGCGGGACTTACGCAACTTCAGTAGAGCTTGTATTGAAGAAGCGATCGAGCGGAACCAAGGCTCCAAAGTCTTTGCCAGAGATCTGTCTCCCAGAAAGAGCCAACTGTCAAAGCTGAAGACCGAGTGTGACAGCATCGTTTCCGGGGCACCTGAAATTTTGAGTGGGATTGAGAGGTTCTATGGACAGCTGTGCACGTCATCATTGGAGCCACACGCAAGTATGAGTAACGATCCAAGAGCTGTCTGAGCGAGATTAGAATGGCTCTCTGGCATCTTAAAAACGGCTAGACCCCAGGCGAGGATGAAATTACAGCGGAGCTTCTGAAAGTGGGTGGAAAACCGGTACTAGAAGTCCTTCAGAGGCTCGTTAATTCCGTTCTCCTTTACGGCATTACACCGGAAGCGTGAAGCAGAAGAGCGTTATTCTTATTTCTCAAGAAAGGTGAAAATGCTTACTTGAAGAACTACAGACCGATTTCCTTTCTGAGCCGCGTCTACGTGCTGTTTTCGAGAGTCATTACGAATCGTCTCGCACGCAGGACTTCCAGCCTTCCGAACAAGCCGATTTCCGAAAGGGCTTTAGCACCATGGCAAGTTGTACAGAAGTCCGAGGTGTACAATTTGCCACTATGCCTGGCGTATGTGGACTATGAGAAAGCCTTTGATTCTATCGAAATTTCGGCGGTGCTGCAGTCCCTTCAGCAGTTCCAAGTTGACTGTCGGTATATTGAAGTGCTGAAGTGCTTGTACAGTAGGGTTACGATAGCTATCCGAGTACAGGACCAGATTATGAAACCTATCCAATTGCAGAGAGGTGTAAGACAGAGTGACGTTATTTCCCCGAAATTATTCACCGCTGCATTTGAAGACGTTTTCAAGCTTCTGGACTGGAAAGT
This sequence comes from Parnassius glacialis, assembly GCA_033319125.1. Taxonomy (NCBI): domain Eukaryota; kingdom Metazoa; phylum Arthropoda; class Insecta; order Lepidoptera; family Papilionidae; genus Parnassius; species Parnassius glacialis. The sequence goes on along the minus strand of JAVANC010000019.1, from coordinate 41,614,410 downwards.
ATACGGTATTAACATCAATGGCGAGTACATCACTCACCTTCGATTTGCCGACGATATAGTCCTTATGGCAGAATTGCTGGAGGATCTAAGCACTATGCTCAATGGCCTCAATAGTGTCTCCCAACGGATAGGTCTTAAGTTGAACATGGAGAAAACAAAGATTATGTTTAATGTCCATTTCACACCTATGCCGGTTGTTGTTGGGAGCACCAAGCTCAAAGTTGTTGACGAGTATGTTTACCTGGGACAAATAGTCTGACTAGGTAAGTCCAACTTCGACCAAGATTCGACAGATTTAACTCAGCTGGGCAGCGTTCGGGAATCTACGACACATCTTCTCGTCAGAACCTCAAAACCTTAAAACGAAATTGTACAACCAGTGCGTGTTGCCAGTGATGACTTACGGATCTGAGACGTGATCCTTCACTGCTGGCCGTATGAGGAAGCTCAAGGTAGCTCAGCGAGCTATGAAGAGGGCAATGCTCGGAGTTTCTCTGCGTAATAAACTTAGGAATGAGGATATCTGCAGTACAACCAGAGTAACCGGCATAGCCCAACTGATTAGTAAGCTGAAGTGGCAGTGGGCCGGCCATATAGCTCGAAGAACCGACAACCGATGGGGATGAAAGGTTTTTGAGAGGCAGCCTCGTACGGGTAGGCGAAGTGTAGGGCGACCCCTTATGAGATGGAGTGACGACCTGATAAGACATGCAGGACGACAATGGATGCAGGTGGCTCAGGACCGTGCTTTGTGGCATTCCTGGGGGAGGCCTATGTTCAGCAGTGGACTTATGAAAAGCTGTAATGATGATGATGATAGGTAAGTCCAACTTCGACCAAGAGGTCAGTCGACAGATTCAACTCGGTTGGGCAGCATTCGGGATGTTACGGCACATCTTCTTGTCAGGTATACCTCAAAACCTCAAAACGAGACTGTACAACACTGGTACAGTCTCGTTTTGAGGTTTTGAGGTATACCTCCATCAGGTATAGTTATATATGAGGTATAGTTCCAAAAGTGATCACCGGGAAAACGCACTGGCGTTTTCCTGGTGATCACTTTTGGAACTGTTACGTCGCTTAAGTTGCTCTACTATGAAAAACTAATTGTTAGATGGCGCTGCTTGTTGCTCTTTAAAATCATGACACGGCCATTCCTGACCAGCACCTATTCTCGGTTGCAGTGCCTGTGGACAAATATATACTCAGAGAGTAATCATAGCTCGGCTATCCTGCCAACAGGAACAGGGTCAATTCAAAATGGTACTTTACTACTCCTAAGTCTTAGTACAATAGTAAACTGTCATAATTAACAATGCCCTGTTATTAAGGCTTCGTTCATAGTGCTATATATTCTATGCTATATATTCTCTACACATCTGCCGCCAAATATGCTACAATACGTGAAGCGCTATCTACACCAACACAGACAGAAAACGCACCAACGGTTCCCTACAGACCCATCGCCACATGTTACTCATGAGGTGCGGTCTAAGGTTTCGCGTATATAAGTTTTACTACTGCTGTCGTCAATTATGACATCTGATTCTCGGGGAACTTGGTGATCGGGGATCTTCCTCACATGATCATGACTTACATGACCAATTCGGTTAAATTTACAAAATTACTTACACTTTTGCCACAACACAATCTTTGATGAGAGGGAATTCGGACCAGAATTAATATATAATGGGTACGACTCACCAGTATTCATCAGCACACCGCTGGGATTGCTCACACAGCAAATGTCAGCACGTCACTAACTGTTCGCTGTTGCGGTAGGTATAAGGCAAGCGCACGTGGCTATTTAATCAAACCAGCATACGCCATACTTAGCAACCATGTGGCAATCGTACTTTGTTAAAAGAACAGCACAGGGCATGCCGCACTCGCACAGCGAGTCGTCGCGCTGCACCAGCGCCAGCGAAACGCTGCGCACCATCACGCACTCGAAGCGTCAACGGGATCAACAGGAGCACCTGCGGGATCACAGGCGTCGTCGGAGTTGTCGTCATCGTGGTCTCACGCTCACGCGCATGTTATCACATCACACGGTACTACTGTAACACAAAAGAAAACATTAAAATGATTCCGTAGGAACTTTTTTCTTTCAAAAAAATGCAGCTCTTCTCTCAGGACACCATTCGCCTTTCCAGGGCACCATATTCTGAGCTGCGGCTACTCGACAACCTCTGGTACGTTCCGATGCTTATGTAAACTTAAATAATCTCTTCAATATTAGAACTAATTTGCTATGGATTAATTTTAACAGTTATACTTTGGTTTTCCGTCATTTTTATCAACTAAATAAAAAGTTTAACACTTTTTCTCACAAACTATTTTTAAGGCAATATTTAGGATAAATTTACTTTCCTTGTGTATCTAATAGTGATCGGTAGTTATATGTTAGTTAAACTTCAGTAGCAATGGTTAAGACACGGACAGCTAACTTGAAAAGTTGCAGCTTCAAATTCCTAACATTTTCGGCTTTTAATAAGTATTCGTTTACAAAAAGTATAGGAAATCGTTTTCCAGAGTCCACTCTCCAGCCTGCGGCACCATGTTTTTAGCTGTAGCTTCTGTACGCTTCCCGTACGAGTCAGTCAATAGCTCCAATTTATACCGATGATGTGGAAGTCTTTTCAATACTTTGTAGGGCCTACGCATACAGGAATCTAATTTCCCCGCTGACTGCGAAGCCTTAATCACAAATACTTTGTCGTTTACCTCAAACTCGTAAGGCGATCTACGGTCTTTATTCACACGATCGTCTTGTTTTTGCTGGTTAGTAGACAGTAGTGACGACACACGATGTCTCCGCAGCGCCATAAGCGCTTCACGGTTTGGGGTGGCAATATCTATTGCAACATCTCAGACAAGAGCACGTATAGCTGGGGTGGAAGAATCGCTTTCGATAAGCAACTGAAAGGGAGACATATTGGTCGTACTGTGTTTTGTACTATTTAAAATAAGTTGAGTCTTTCACAATACATCAGACCAACTTTGACCTCTATAGTTAACTTCGATACGAAGAAGGTTTAGTAAAGTTCGGCAATAACGCTCGGCCTGTCCATTTTCATGGTGCATGTTTGGCGTAATGAAGTGAATGTTACGGCCAAACGAACTGACCATATCAGGAAAAGCGGCTCTCTCAAACATCCGTCCTCGATTCGCGACCAAAAGTCTCGGAAACGCAAACATCGAAACCGCGTTAGTAAATATTCTTTTCAATTCGTCAGTGTCTTGACGACGGAGAGAGTATAGAAGGCAATATTTTGTAAATTCGTCAATAATTATCAATACGTGTTTATAACCTTGAGTTTCAGGCAATGGACCAAGTGTGTGCATGTGTACTACCGAAAATGGTACGTCTGGCTTACTCCAAGATTCAATGGAGTGATGAGGGGCATGCGGTACCTGTTTGTGTGACAGACACATAATACAATTCTTGAGAAATTTCCTGACAAAAGGGCGTAATTCAGGAAACCAGAATAAGCGTAACGTAAAATTAGTTCTATTGTTTTATCGTACCCAATGTGGTTTAGTTCATCATGAAATACATGAAACAGACTCAGTCTAAATCCCTTGTGAATATAGCACAATAGTCGGGATTCTTCGCCAACGGGAAAATATTTGATGTCGATTTCATAACTCGTATCGGGAAGAGTCTAGTTGACCGTTATTACGTCTCCTCATCTGCAGATTGAACTAACTTTGCCCAATTTTTGGGGATTCGTATATGGCATACCTCCACAGATTCCTACTTAGGTAATCAAGATGGGACATTAAAGATCCCTTTCTGTATTCGAAAGTATACTGGAAATCTTACATGGATCACCACCACCTGTCTACACGAGGAAGCAAGTCCTTTTTACGCTCGGTTGGCTTTAGAGCGTTATAAACCATAACAATTTTAAAAGATACGCCTAACAAGTACTTTCTAAAATTCTGGATAGCTTTAATTATGGCTAGAGTTCCCAATCCATAGGAATGATATTTGGGTTCCGCGCCTTCGGTTCATTTACTAAAATAAGCTACTACACGCCCACCTTCATGAATCTGTATTAAGACTGCACGGTAACCGATAGCGCTTGCATCTGTGTGCACTTCCGTAGGTAACTGAGGGTCGTAAATGGCAAGGACGGGTTCGTTTGTTAAACGGTCAATAATATACTAACGAGCTATATTTTGTTCGACTCCCTGCTCAAACAGCATTTTCTTTTTAGTTAAATGTGCGATACAAGCTGTTCGCTGGGCATAATTTTGAATATACCTTCTGAAATAGCCAGAAAAGCCAAGGAACTATCGGATTTGTTTAACCTTTCGAGGCTTTGGGTAATCGACTAATGCCTGGACCTTACGCATGCTTGGCCTAACCTGACCATTACTGATAACTCTTCCAAGATAGTCTAAGATATTTCACTGCTAAAAAAGGTATATTTCTTAAGATTTAAAGAGAAACCAGACGAAGTAAGGGTTTCTAAGACTCGTCGTAGTAGGGCTAATCTTTCTAGTATCATATCGGATAGCAAAAGAACCTCATCTATGTATACAAGGACCTTTCCTTAATCGATAAGAGACTTGAGAGTCTTTGAAATGATCTTTTGATAAAACACTGGAGCATTAGAAATACCATAAGGCATCTTAACATATTCGAAGTGACCTTTTGGGATCACAAAAGCGGTTTTGGCAAATTGATTCTGCTTCCATAGGTACCTGATGAAAGCCAGTCGCCATATCTAAACTCGTAAAGAATCTACTTGACCCAAACCTATCAATGTGATCCTCTATGAGTGGCAAGGTAAACTTATTTTTTATAGTGCGTAAGTTCAAAACCCTATAATCTACGCACATTCAATATATGCCATCTTTCTTTTTAACTAAGATCTCAGGGCTGGCGTATGGTGATTCGGATTCACGTATAATGTCTTTAGCCATTAGGTCTTTTACTATACTCCGAACGCGTGGCTTCTCGTCGTAAGATAATTTATACGGCCTATAATATACCGGTTCCTTGTTTGAAACTTTTTTTTTTCATACTACCGGTCGTGACTTGATGATTGATGATGACGTGCAGTTATAAATAACTTTGAAACATCACTGATAATCAAACAAATGCTGTGTTCTTTCTCTTAACCTTTAAGAGGTGTGTTAATATCGAAAGCATAGTTTACCGGTATAGGTCAAATGCCTATACGCCGTAAAAATTTGAACCCAATTTGTCGGATATATGTAATGCCTTCACGATTCAGAATATCGGTGCTATAATGACCGAGTACTGAATACAATTGTGGGGTACCACATAAAAATCGGTTTCAGTAGATATGTAGATATAGCTCTACAATCAATGTCACAAACGAGGTATATTCGTCAAGCTGACTTCCTATACCTCGTTAAAATGCAATATGTTGGACTTTGGTTAACCTTGAAATGTTTCAACAAGGAACCGCTGTCTACTAAAAAATAAATCGGTACGCCTTCAATTACTGCGCTTGTAACATCGATTGTCGATCTCGAAACATTGCTGTCTAATTTACTACAACAATTTACATTGTGCGGGTTAACTTTTGTCGACTCTGAACGTTGTTTGGCAAAACAGTCAGTAATTTCATGACCACTCTTTTTGCAAAATGAGCATGTTACAGAATGCGTTGACTGTGTGTTAGACGGCGACGACCCCGAATTATTACCTACTTGCATTCTTTTAGCACTTTTACAGTCTATACGCTTATGCCCAAACCTTCTACAAAAGTGACATCTTAAGTCGCCAATCCCCTTTTTATTTTCATTCCGTCGGATAATGTTTGATTCAGAACTAGGATGCAATCCACGAGTGATATCACGGGTAGACGGAAAATCATTTTTAGGTTTTATGTGCATTGACAAAAAATGCACTAAATCGTTGGGTTGTAACTTTGCATTAGTAGCTGCAGCTTTAATATGAGGAATCGGTGATGCCGCTTAATACTATAGCGACAATCAGTTCGTCAGATAGTCCCCTAAACAAACCCAACCTTACCAACGAACTTCTAGCATATTCGGCGTAAGTAGCATAATTTTCTGAAAGTTATGCTACTATGCCTATGCTATGCTACTACTATGAAGAAAAATTTTTGGTCATCACTTCGTTAAGAATAGGCGCAATATCGACGGTTCGTGGACACATATGTTTAAATAATCATTTGAAATTCGTTCATGAAAGATCAGTGCTGGGACCACTCACTAAGCCACACAAGTGCTTCTCCCTTCAAAAAATTAATCGATTCGTGACAAACACTTGTTATCGTCCCATACGTTAGTTTTAAGAAAACTAAAGTATGGGACCTCGCACCCAACGTCGATATTATGAAAATTAGGGTCAAAATAAGAAATATAATAATAATTATACCTTAGTTTATCTAAAGAAGTAATGGCCTCTATAATTCTATAGAAAAGAATAAAATAGAATACAATAATTTTTATTCAATAGTGATTATTACATAATTCTTATTGAAAGTCATTTTTTATTTACCACTGGTTCGGAAAATACCTCTGTCCTGGGAAGAACCTGCAAAGAACCCAGCGGGAATTGTTTTTTAAACATATTTCACTTAACAATAATTTCATTTATACAATTTTTAAATGATTTTAATTGAACCAGCATGGTGGCGATCACCTATTCCCAGGGGTTATTTTCATTCATGTATCCTTTGATATTATAATAACCCTTTTTGTACAGTTTTTCTTTAATAAAACTTTTCAACTTGTTTATTGACAAACTTTGAATATGTTCTGGGATTTTGTTGTAAAAGCGTATACATTGCCTCATAAATGAATTACTAATTCTGTGAAGTCTAGTAACTGGTATTACAAGCTTATGTTTGTTCCTAGTGTTTAAAGTATGCACATCCTTATTCTCATTAAAGCTATTTATGTTTTTATGACATACATTAGATTTTCATAAATATGTTGCGATGCCAAAGTTAATATGTTTATTTTTTTAAATTAATGTCTCAGGGACTCGTTAAAATTTAGGTTATAAATCGCCCGAACGGCTCTCTTTTGCAAAACAAATATAGCTTCAATATCAATCGCCTTACCCCATAGCAAAATTCCATAAGACATTACGCTATGAAAGTAACTAAAATACACTAATGTAGCTGTCTCGACATCTGTGAGACTTCTAATCTTTTTTACAGCATATGCTGCAGAACTAAGTCTGCTTGCTAATTTAGATATATGGGGGCCCGGAAAGAAAACAGTGGTATGCACAATACTCAACTCCTCCTCATTTAATAGCCATTGGTATTCGAATGTTTTACATTAGGTATTGTAAATTTAATACACTTTGTCTTATTGCCGTTTAAGAGCATATTGTTGGCGTTAAACCAATGTACTAATTTCGATAGAGCATTATTTACATTGTTCATAATTAACTAACTGCCGTTTGTGATTTGAAAATTAAAGAAATATCATCAGCAAATAGTACTATATCGTGATTGTCCCTACAAGATAAGGTAAGTCATTAATATAGATTTAAAACAGGAATGGGCCAAGAAAAGAGCCTGAGGAACGCCCATTGATACTACCGATCGGAAGAACCTTTACCATTGATCACGAATTTTTGAGTTCTGTTACTTAAATATGAAGTAATAAAGTCAAAGCGCCAAATATTTTACACAGTAATGTTGTTGTTTCCTGATTAATGTTTCATGATGAACACAATCGAAAGCCTTGGAAACGAGCAATGAAAACACCCAAGGCATCCTGTTAATTCTCCCAGCATTAAAAATATATTTAATAAGCTCATCACCGGTATAAGACGTCGAGTGACCCTTGTAAAACCAAATTGGTTTTTATGAAGTAATTTATTTGTATTAAAAAAAAATAACAATTGATCCATAATTATTTTTTCAAAATTTTACTGAGAGTTGGTAGTACTTAGTATTCTGCCAGTTTGTATTTCCGCCTGTGGCAATGCTTTCCCATAATACCGAAACGGGTGCGTGAACTGCCGTCGAGTTGTCATCGCGTACGTCTTCGGTGGCTTCACCAATCATTAGCGCGGGCAGTACCGGATGCGGTGCCTGCCTCGAAGATGTTGACGCGGCCTGCAAAAGTGGCTCGGACGGCGGTGGCCAGCCGAAGTAAATCGTTCCTCAAGCGTATTCAATTTAGCAAGGATAGCATTCTTACATCCTTGTTCGATTCATGATTGTGTTTACGAGAGCGAGATTGTTGTTCAGACATTTAAGATATTATAAATTGAGCACTAAGCAAAAAGAAAAAACTACTAAAACGTTAAAATGTAATCACCGACACTTATCATTAATTTTAATGTTAGTCAGGTTCCAAAAGCGGGTAGGCAACGAAGCACTATTCCACTGCTGATATTATCGACCAGAATAAAAAATAAACTCAAAACAAAACATGTATTATAAATTTCTTAATACATTAACAATATCAATTATTAATCAGCAACTTAAGCAAATATCTAATTCCGAGCACGTCCGCTCTCTCCGACCGTTAGAGCCAAAATGCTGTTGCAACCTCAACCGGCTTTTACCCCACCATCTCGGTGAAGTAACCGAAAGCCACCCGTCTTTTAGTCATCATTTTGTAACAGTTACTTATATGTTAGTTAAGCTTCAATAGCAATGGTTAAGACACGAACAGCTAACTTGAATAGTTGCAGCTTCAAATTACAGACATTTTCGGCTTTTAATAAGTATTCGTTTACAAAAAATATAGGAAATAATTTTTTATTTGGTAAATAAAGCGTAACGTTAGGAGACTCAATTTTAATACAAACCATTTATTATGTACCATGCACCTGACAAACCAATATGTGCATTTATTCATGGAATAAAAGGTGAGTACCCTTCCTTTCCTAAAATGCACCCAGTACCATTACCATAGAAAACAAATATGTCCTCTATAAATATGTCTCGTTACAAAAAAAAAGTCCATTAATTCGTTATTTAATTGAAATGACGGTTCCGTAGCGCAGTGGTATTGAGTTGCGCCGCTAATGACCGCGATTTTTGAACCCCGCCCGGAATTCAAACCTAGAATTCGAGTGAGCCCAGCAGTAGTACGTATCTATATGGCATTTTGCTATTGTCTGCAAAGTAGTAGACCTATTCTAAATGCTCTAGACTTTGAAATAACTTCAGGATGTTATTCAAACCACATGTATATTTGCTGCATCTTCATCTGGTTTAAGCAAAGCAACAGTTCCTGTTATGATTAATGAATTCCACGCTGAATCTCTGATATACTCGTACTTTGTTATATTTTTTTTTTCAATTATGTCTCGCTGCATTTTTTGCTGGTTTTTCCCAGGACAGAGGTTTTTTCTAAACCAATGTAAAGCTTATATGACTTTCAATAAGTAATATGAGCTACTTTCTATAAGTATTACTTGTAATCTATATTAAATAAAAAGGTTCCTATTTCGGTCGGATTTCATATCATTTATTCTAGCTAGTAAATATATCTAGTGTATCTGTATAGTAAATATATCTAGTAAATAAAATACATGCCACCTCCCTTGTAATACTTACCAACGTTTGACCACAGTATAACAGATATCGGTTCAATAGAATGACCATAAATTGGAAGTCACATTGATTGCCGCTTTGTAATTCGATTTGTTGTTGTTGAAGCGACGATCCCTAACGTTTTCCATTTGAGATCTTTAGCAATTACGTCTCTAGCTCTATCATTTTGGTCTTATGTTTATTCTAATTAACATTTGCTCATAAAGCTGACACTTTTTATTTTGCTGTCTAGTCAACATTCGCCGTCTATGACGTCCATGCTTCCATCCATCCATTACAGCCAATAAATTCTCCCGCTGAACATAGACCTTCCACGTAGATTGCCTCATATTTGATATTGCATTTGTTACCACGTTTGGCAGGCAGGTTGGCAGACAGGTTGGCAACTGCAGTTTTTGTTATTTTGAGTTGTTATCAGGAAGATTCTTCTGCCCATCTCCAGTTTCAGTTTACCCCTATCGCCTCTTACAACACCCACGGAACGATATTGGGTAGTGGAAATTCTTACTCTGCCACTACGTCGTTGGACAGTCTTAATATTATGATCAAATTATTTATTACATAAGGATAACAATGAGCATACATTTCAACTGCTGATATGTAGATGCTGTGCACCTAGACACGTACATCTATCTTCTATTAGTAATGCCTCGTTTCCAGCAAAAGGATCTTCAGTTTTTTACTCTCATCATACGAAACACAGCGGCATTAAGCTGCTACTTTACGTTGGTATTCTATGAGAGCGTGGTCCGTAAAGATGACCCAATCGTGCTACTACCATAGTATAGCTGCAGCGTGGCTTTACCACGTATAAAATAATAAAAAAATTAAAACATTAGGTGCCCTGTGATAGCGGCGCAAGAGGAACCATTACTCCATTCTGTCTTGTGAGTATCGTAAGAAGCGACTATGGGAAATGCCAGAAAAATCGGATGGCTACCGATGAATGGCGTTATAAACATATTGTTAACGTCAGACATATAATATTAATACCTAGAACAACGAAGTGAGCAGTGTCAAAACGCATGTACTGCGTTTATCAATACTTATACCTTCCAAGTTTGAAGATCAAGGCTAATCTTCCATGTCGGGAAAGATCCAACTCCAGCCACTGCTGACCACTGTCTATGTGCACCCAAAAATCCCATTTCCATGAAGGCAAAAAATACTGAATAGTTTGCCCGTGCTTACGTTATGCAAATGTTACTAGTGTTGCCAATTAACGCTCATGTTTGTTTACAAATATACTGTATATATTGTATATAAAAATGTTTGTTATTGAAAGCAAATTCATCAGCGAATTATATTTGCAAAATTTCTAACGCAATATTTTCGGAACATCTGTTTTTTTATTTAAAATAGTATTATTTTGTTATGTTTTTTTATAAATTGAATAGGCACTTGTCATTGTGCTGTATATTTCGTTATAGTTAACGGAATTCATGATATCCAATCACATATCATGTATGTCAGTTATACAGTTTATATAAATAGGACACCGTAAAGGTAAAGAAAAATGGCTTCTTCTTTAGCTGTACTGTAATAAGTACGATGAATAATAGATAATTTTGTTTCTTAAATGTAATTAAAAACTTCATTCAATTTAAATATAACAATACTATTTTACAAGTTTTCGTCTTACGTCTTACTTCTTCAACCAATCGCCAAAAATGAGAAGAGATCTCTCTACCTCTCTCATAAATCCGTCTCGATCTTTCACTTCCACTCAATCCCGATGTTTTCCTTCACGAAGATCTATTAGATATTTGCTTTTGTTTTACCAAAATCAAAAAGGGCTCTGTGTTAATAAAAACCGACATTGAAATTATATCAAAAAACAAAAGGATAATGTAATCTAGTTTTTAAAATAAAAACTAGCAAAAGCTCCAGTATATAGTACACAATCAGGTCATAAGTATTGTCACACAGTAAAAACTTTTCTTTTAGAATGCTGGCCACAAAAAAGTTTATTGAATTCGAATTTCGAATTGTTCATGAAAATAAAACTGTATACTTTTTAGAATTTTACTCATTTTTAAATAAGGAGTGGACGCTTAAAGAAGACCGTGTTGCAGTTATTGCGTTGCATCGTTGCGGTTACGCACCAATTTAAATTTTTGACATACTGAAAAATTTGAATATAACCAAAAGATTTGTTTACCGTACCATCAAACGATACAATGAAGACTCTAGTGTAGATGAAGGGTCAAGAAGTGGTCGCCCTCGGTCTGTTAGGACTCCAGCAGTGATAAAAGCTGTGAAGGCGCGAATTCAAAGAAATCCCAAACGTAAGCAGAAACTGTTGGCCCTTCAGATGGGGTTAAGCAGAACCACGGTGAAAAGGGTGTTAAATGAAGACTTAGGGCTTCGGGCATATCGATCAAAAACAGGACATCGTTTGAATGCTCGTCTAATGGACCTGAGACTGAAGAGATGCCGCGCTTTGTTGAAGCGGTACGCGGGAAAAAAATATCGGGAAATTCGTTTTTCGGATGAAAAAATTTTTACCGTAGAAGAGAGCTACAACAAACAAAATGATAAGGTGTACGCACACAGTAGTGAAGAAGCGAGCAACCGTATTCCGCGTGTCCAACGAAGTCATTTTCCATCCTCGCTCATGGTATGGTTGGGAGTTTCTTATTGGAGCTTAACAGAGGTACATTTTTGTGAGAAAGATGTAAAAACGAATGCAGTTGTGTATCAAAATACAGTCCTGACGAACCTTGTAGAATCTGTTTCTCATACCATGTTCAATAACAGGCACTGGGTATTCCAACAAGATTCGGGGCCAGCTCATAGAGCGAAGACTACACAAGACTGTCTGGCGGCGCGTGAAATCGACTTCATCCGGCACGAAGACTGGCCCTCCTCCAGTCCAGATTTGAATACGTTAGATTACAAGATATGGTAACACTTGGAGGAAAAGGCGTGCTCAAAGCCTCATCCTAATTTGGAGTCACTCAAGACATCCTTGATTAAGGCAGCCGCCGATATTGACATGGACCTCGTTCGTGCTGCGATAGACGACTGGCCGCGCAGATTGAAGGCCTGTATTCAAAATCACGGAGGTCATATTGAATAAACTTTAGTGTAATAAGAATCTATGTTTTGTTAAGTTAATTTTGGTATATAAATGGTTACATAATGAATAAACTTGTTTCAATTAATTTATATTAAAGATGTGACAGAATTTATGACCTGACTAGGTATATAGCCTAATAGTAAACTGTGGTTAGCGAATTTAAAAGTCGTGGGATGAATTGGCCATTGTGGTGGTGATGGACATAGTGGAAACTAACTCTGTGTTAAGCGTACCTGGAGTGGTTAACGGCAATATAATATTAATAGCATAAGTAGTTTTTTTTTTAACTTTCATTTCAAAGTGCGTATAGTATACTTTATATTTCGTTAAGTAAGTAAAAGTGACGCCGGTTTGATTAAACATTAAAACTTTTTGTATTTTACTTCAAAAATTGTGAAGTAATGATAAATTTATTTTGGATCTTGCTTTTATGTAATTCCCAAGCTTAGCATTTAAATTATATTATGCGATGACTTTTTCTTTGCAAAAACGACAATCAAATTAAATTAAAAGAGAGATTATTACTTTCAGATCGATTTCGAAAACATGAGCAGGTTCTATATTCAACGAAACAGCTGAATCGATTTAAATGATTCTTTCTTTACCTTTAGCACTCTTTTCTTTTTGTAACTCAAATTTCAGCACTTCCCGGTAAGCTAGTAACATGAAATTTTGGGCATAGCTCAGAATCGGAGTAAAAGCGTGGTATAATAATTATTTTTAGAACAAAATAAAAAAATCTCTTGTGAATAAATAAGTTCTTTAGAGGTGTTCCCATTTATATGAAAATATTCCGTCTCTTAGTGAGAAGAAATAGAGGATGAAGAATTTAATGTAACATTTATCGACTTTTTACGATTACGCTACGATATGATATGATTTTAATGAATTAATCTGTCTCAGTAGTCGATTTATGGGTCCATTCCTGGTAATTTTTTTTATTATCTATCTTCATTTAAAAATGTTTTTATCCTACAAGGATATGTCAGCCTTGTCGTAACCTAACTTATTCCTGTTACACAAATGCTATTTAGAAAGGCGAAATCTATTTGGTAAGAATATGGAGATGAATGATTTTGCTACCGCTGAGTGTAGCTCCGCAAGTATACTCAAAAACCAACCGGTTTCACTGAAATTGATAATAAATTTCTGATAATAAAATGAAATTAATTTGTTAAAAAAAGCGGCGGTGTAAGAATACTAACTGCCTCATATCATTACGTGGGCGTCCTAAGAGATGTCAGAGGGAAACTAATCAGGAGTTGGGCTACAGCGTTTTCCTAATAACGATAAAAATAAAAAACTGCGGTTGCCAACCCGATTGCCAAGCGTGGCAACTATGCCAAATATTATTCCTATTAGGCAATCTGTGAGGGATGTCTATGTACAGAAGTGGACTTTAATAATGGTAACGGTAAAAAAAAAACACAAATTATTGGTTTTTAGATGTGGTTGTTTTGAAAAACACGCGTAGATTTGAAAAAGTGAGTGCCTATGGTTGTACTCGTATATACATAATAATATGAATCTAAAATTTTTGCCGCGTAGTTGACACTCTCTACCCAGAAGGATTTTTGAAAGTAAAGGAATTCTGACGCCTAGAAAGAGCTATTTTATAAACGAGATAATATTGAATTGTAATTTATCAGAGCGTCATTTACGCCTATTACATACAGCCTAGCTCTAACATTATCATCATCATTACAGCCCTTCACAAGTCCACTGCTGAACATAGGCCTCCCCCAAGGAATGCCACAAAGCACGGTCCCGAGCCACCTGCATCCATCGACTTCCTGCATGTCTTACCAGGTCGTCACTCCATCTTGTGGGGGGACGCCCTACACTTCGCCTACCGGTACGAGGCTGCCACTCGAGAACCTTTCTTCCCCATCGGTTGTCGGTTCTTCGAGCTATATGGCCGGCCGACTGCCACTTCAGCTTACTAATCCGTTGGGCTATGTCGGTTACTCTGGTTCTACTGCGGATATCCTCATTCCTAAGTTTATCACGCAGAGAAACTCCGAGCATAGCCCTCTCCATAGCTCGCTGAGCGACCTTGAGCTTCCTCATACGGCCAGCAGTGAAGGACCACGTCTCAGTTCCGTAGGTCATCACTGGCAACACGCACTGGTTGTACAATTTTGTTTTAAGCTTTTGAGGTATTTCTGACGAGAAGATGTGTCGTAGCTTCCCGAACGCTGCCCAGCCGAGTTGAATCCGTCGATCGACCTCTCGGTCGCAGTTGGACTTACCTAGTCGTACTATTTGTCCCAGGTAAACATACTCGTCAACAACTTCGAGCTTAGTGCTCCCAACAACTACCGGCATAGGTGTGACATGGACATTAAACATAATCTTTGTTTTGTCCATGTTCATCTTAAGACCTATCCGCTGGGAGACACTATTGAGGTTATTGAGCATAGTGCTTAGTTCCTCCAGCGATTCTGCCATAAGGACTATATCGTCGGCAAATCGAAGGTGAGTGATGTACTCGCCATTAATGTTAATTCCGTATCCTTTCCAGTCCAGAAGCTTGAAAACGTCTTCCAATGCAGCGGTGAAGAGTTTCGGGATATAACGTCACCCTGTCTTACACCTCTCTGCAATTGGATAGGTTTCGTATTCTGGTTCTGTACTCGGATAGCCATCGTAGCCCTACTGTACAAACACTTCAGCACTTCGATATACCGACAGTCAACTTGGCACCGCTGAAGGGACTGCAGCACCGCCCAAATTTCGACGGAATCAAAGGCTTTCTCATAGTCCACATACGCCAGACATAGTGGCAAATTGTACTCTTCGGACTTCTGTACAATTTGCCGAAGGGTATGTTTGTGGTCTATGGTGCTAAAGCCCTTTCGGAAACCGGCTTGTTCGGGAGGCTGGAAGTCGTCAAGTCTGTGCGCGAGACGATTCGTAATAACTCTCGAAAACAGCACGTAGACGCGGCTCAGAAGGGAAATCGGTCTGTAGTTCTTCAAGAGAGCGTTGTCACCTTTCTTGAAGAACAAGACCACCGCACTTCTGCTCTACGCCTCCGGAGTAATGCCACCATGGAGGACGGAATTAAAGAGCTTCTGAAGGACTTCAGGTACCGGTCTTCCACCCGCTTTCAGAAGCTCCGCTGTAATTCCATCCTCGCCTGGGGCCTTGCCGTTTTTAAGGTGCTGGAGAGCCATTCTAATCTCGCTCAGACTGACGTCCGGGATATCTTCGGAATAGTGTCGAATAAGATTCGCTCTTGGATCGTTACTCACACTTGCGTGTGGCTCCAACGATGACGTGTACAGCTGCCCATAGAACCTCTCAATCTCACTCAAAATCTCAGGTGCCCCGGAAACGATGCTGCCACATTCGGTCTTCAGCTTTGACAGTTGGCTCTTTCTGGCAGACAGATCTCTGGCAAAGACTTTGGAGCTTGGTTCCGCTCGATCGCTTCTTCAATACGAGCTGTATTGAAGTTGCGTAAGTCTCGCCGCATGCATTTGGAGATCTGTCTGTTCAGTTGCCTGTATGCTGTCAAATCTGTTGAAGAATGTAGCTTCATCTCCCGTCTAACAGCCATGAGATTAAGAGTGTGATCGGAGAGTTTTTGTGTTCTTCTGCGGCGGGTCTTGCAGAACTTAGCTCCGACCGCATGGACAGTTTCCACGAGCTTGTCATTCATATCGTCCACTTCATTGCAGTCTTCTAGGCACTGAAAACGGTTTTGTAACTCGAGCTGAAAGGTTTCGGGACTTTGGATTAGAGCACGAGGGGGACCGAGCGTTGACTTCATCAGACGAGACCTCTCCAACTTAACATTTAGTTTCAGTGTGCCTCTAACCATTCGGTGATCGCTGCCGGTTTTCACCCTCGCGATCTCTGAGACATCACTGAACAGTTGTCGTCTGGTCGTCATAATGAAGTCAATCTCATTTTTTGTCGAACCGTCGGGGCTCGACCAGGTCCACTTCCTGTGGGGCTGCTTCTTGAAAAAAGAGTTCATCATAAAGAGACCCTCTTTCTCCATGAAGTCGGCCAGCTGCTGGCCCTTTGGGTTCCGTTGCCCTATTCCAAATTTCCCTACTTTCAGCTCACCGTTCACTCTTGTGCCTAGTTTTGCATTGAAGTCTCCCATTAACACCGTATATTGGGTTTTGTAGGAATGCATGGCTCTAGAGATATTCTCATACATTTCCTCCACCTCCTCATCGGGGTGTGCCGAAGTTAGTGCGTAAACCTGTATGACCTTCAGCGAATACCGTTTGGTGATTCTGAGTATAAGGTACGCAACCCTCGTCGACACACTCCCGATCTTTACAACGTTGTTAACGAGAGACTTGTGGACGATAAATCCGACACCTCCTTGGGACAGATGGTCGCCCTCCCGGTGATAGAGCAAGTTGCCGGATTCAAGGATTACCGTGTCCTCCCCCTCTATATTTTTTTATAACCTAAATTGTAAAGAGTCCCTCAGACAAAAATTTAAAGAAATAAACATATTAACTTTGGCATCGCAATATATTTATGAAAATCTAATGTATGTTCATAAAAACATAAATAGCTTTAATAAGAATAAGGATGTGCATTCTTTAAACACTAGGAACAAACATAAGCTTGTAATACCAGTTACTAGACTCCACAGAATCAGTAACTCATTTATGGGGCAATGTATACGCCTTTACAACAAAATCCCAGAACATATTCAAAGTTTATCAATAAACAAGTTTAAAAGTTGTATTAAAGAAAAACTGTACAAAAAGGGTTATTATAATATCAAGGAATACATGAATGAAAATAACCCCTGGGAATAAGGTGATCGCCACCATGCTGGTTCTATTAAAAATCATTTAAAAATTGTATAAATGAAATTATTGTTAAATGAAATATGTTTGAAAAAAAAAGTCCCGCTGGGTTTCTTGCTGGTTCTTCCCAGGACAGAGGTATTTTCCGAACCAGTGGTAAATAAAAAATGACTTTCAATAAGAATTATGTAATAATCGATATTGAATAAAAAATTATTCTATTCTATTCTATTCTATTCTATTCTCTTCGGACTTCGAAAAATCCTATAATATGCCAGCGTAACTTGTCTATCTCTTCTTCCAGCTCCACGATCTTCTCGTCAGTCCTCAGGGTGCGTGCGTTGTACGTTGCCAGGTCGAGTCGTCGTAGGTGGCAACCGAACCTCCACCGGAGATTCTTAGCACCCCCTGCCCCGCCGTTACCATGGTCGCCACCGTAGCCAGGAATAGCGGGGCCGCCGGGGACTGGGGGCCGTCTCTTCGTTACTCTCGTCATTGGGGGGTATTTGCCATAGTTGCCACGCTTGGCGAGCGGGTTGGCAACCGCAGTTTGCAACTTTGGCTATTATCAGGAAGATGCTGCTGCCCATCTCCCGCCTGTTTCCCTTTGTCGCCTTTTACGACACCCACGGGAGGATATGGGGTAGTGGATATTCTTGACCGCCACTACACGGCTCTAACATAAACTTAACTAATTTAATTGATTTAAATGCATCGTGACTTAATGCAGCCATAGATAATATACTATATAGGGCATACTACAACACTCACTGCAGCTGTGAAATGTGATTTGTTGATTTCGGATTAGTAAATGGATTGCCTCAAAGCTTATATAACTAAATACATAACTACATAAACTTGAATTTGCCTACTACTGCTGGACGTATGAGGAAGCACAAAATCGCTCAGTGAGCTATGGAGAGGCCTATGATGCCTGACGTTTTTCGTTCTTCTGCATGATAGATTTAGAAGTCACCCGCGGGGAACAAAGAGGACCGCCTTGGCCGACTCGTGGTGTAGGGCCAGACCTAGTTGGACACTCCGAGTGGGCTTGGCGAGCCCACTGCCGCTGTGTGTCGGTAGGCTGTGGCGAGAGGAATGCACTCTCCTCCTACCGCTGCAGCGAACGTGGAGTCGCGGGGGAAAAGGAGTGTCCAGTGGGGTAACAATGAGGCCTCCAGATCTGGTTGGGGCGCAGATGTTTGCAGAAGCGTTCCAGTGGCCCTGCCTATATGCGAATAAGGTGGAACACCATGGGGTTTTAGTCGGTGCCAGTCCGATATAACCCGTACTTGCCCTGCGAGTCGGGCATACGTAGCCATTTGTCCATGAAAAAAAAGTCACAGAAATGAGGATATCCGCCGTAGAACCTAAGTAACTGATATAACCCAACGGATTAGAAATATGAAGTGGCAATGATCGGATATATAGTTCGAAGAATCGACAACTAATGGGAAATAAATATTCTCGTCTGGGAATATCGCCCTACACTTTGGTAAGTACCGAAGCGTAGGGCGGCCCCCACTAGATGTGGTGACGATCTGGTAAGATATGCAGGAAGTGATAGATACAAATGGCTCAGGACCGTAACATGATGATGATAATGATGATGATGACATAAACTTGAGGAAGGGTAGAAAGTTATAATAAATGCGATAAACTCCTGTAAACTAGAAATGCCCATTCTGATATTGATTTAATTTATAATTGCTTCTGATGATTTAACTTCCTTTTTCGGGTATAATTCGTGTTCACATAGATTTAAAAAAGAAAATTATTGATCACGCTTAAAATAATGAATAATAAGGATTACTTGTGCATTTATTTATTTAAAACTTGAAATACAAAGAGCGAAATTAGTGCCATGTACAGATAATGCGTAGCAACGTCTTCCTAATAGCAATTCAAGATAATAAAATATTGTGGTTGCCCATCCTACTAAGCGTAGTAACTATGGGGTGAATGAATATAGGGCAGGCTTACCAGTATATTCGGCCGCGTACTTTTGATAAGCCTTAATGAACGATAATAATATATTAAGAGTTTAATAAAACTTAAACAACACACACTGAGCTGTGATGATCCTGATAGTTATTTTATTTTACCCTGGTTATCCCGATCAGGATATAAGGATAAAGTTATTAAATTATTGTGTTGTCATCGGTCCTTGACACGCGTGCAAATTTTAAAGTCAATCGGCCATCTACAAGTTCTTTTGAAAATTACATTGAAAGATTCCGTTATATAGATAGATACGTAGGTCAATCAAAAAGTTTTGAGATGCTCGAACTTTAAAAATGTAACGCACCCGTGTTATATGTATCTAAAAAGCAAATTTATTTCAAAATGGAACTTCATAAGCCAATTGCTCAATATTAAAAAAAAAACAAAGTTCTATTAAGCCTGGCGTCGACTAAAGCAGAAATGCGTCGAATCGAAGCAAGTCGTATTTATTCCTAGTGTGTCCATCTCTGACGAATCGAATCGAATTGTTTATTCACCGCAAATTCTTCATCAAAATAGGTCGTTTTGCATCATGGACAGCCCGGATGAAGAGATGTTTTTATTTCATCATGATAATGTGGATCTTCATGATTAAATAATTCTGGATATTGTTGGACCAGTGATATCAATAATTCTTTATTCATTTTTATTTAAACAAATAGATTTTTACGAAAACGAATTAGAAATTACTAATTAAAATACGCTAGCGCGCATCCACTTCTCCGCGTCGACTGAGGCGCGCCGAGTTGAATCGAATCGCATCGGCGAAGAAATTTGCCTGTCAAGCAATTCGCGGGGTCGATTCAATTCGGCGTGCCGCGGCTCGTCGCTAATGGACGCAGTTTTATAGTAATATATTTAGGAGGCGACTTTATGCGATTCTATTCAACTCGGCTCGGCGAGCCTAGTAGACGCTTAGCCTTAAATTTCCTGCAACGTGCGGGAAGGCTTTTAATTTAAAACGATTGATCTTAACCGTGAACAATTGCGCGCTATGATATAGTATGATTTTAAATTTGGTTTAACCGAACATTAAGTTTACAACGGTTACAATCAGGATTTGGGGACTCAGCCCCATCACGCGCAACAATTTTAGGTGGCTTGCTGAATTCAAAAGGGGTAAAATTAATCTTAAATATGACCAAAGAACTGGGGCCCAAGCAAACAGCACTAACGGCAGAAAATGTATGGACTACTGAAATTTTGGTGTGAGAAGACTATCATCGAACATCGAAAAGATTGCAGATTAGTTCGGGGAGGATTCATTCCACCCTACATCAACATCTTGGAGTGAGGAAGCTTTGTTGTCGATGGATCCCTCGTTTACTCTCCGAAAGTGAAAAACAGACTCGTGTGTGATTTGTGCCATGACATGTCATACATGCCGTGGATTGGTGCCATGAAATGCGTCTACGTTTTGAACACAACGCATCTAGGCGTGTTTCAGAAATCATTACTGGTAATGAGATATGGATCTGTCAATATGATCCGAAAAATAAAAGGCAATCATTGGTATGGGTCTACTCAGAAGGACAGTTACCGACAAAACCGCAAAGACCTCGCAATGGCGGCAAAAAATGGTGGCTAGTTCTTTTTCGCGGTGCGGACATTTTTCGACGCCAATGCTGGAAAGTTGTAGGTCAGTCAACTCGTCAAACAGTCAATAATATACTACAGTTGCATTACCCAAAGCTTTTCAAGCTGTGCGGAAAAGAAGACCAAAATCCGGGCTTCGGGGAATCATGCTGCATCACGATAACGCCTCTTCACATACCTCCCTTAGTACAAAAGCATTTATTGAGGAATCTGGTATTGAAACTCTAAGTCACCCACTCTACAGCCTTGACTTAACTCCTTGTAATTTCTTTTTGCTCCCCAGAATAAAAAAAAACATAAAAGGCAAGTTACTTTCAAGCGCCGAAGAAGCCGTGGCTGCCTACGAAGGAGCGATTTTCGACCTGTCAGATCAAGACTGGCAAGAGTGTTTCAGAGTTGGTTTAGGCGAATGGAACTTTGTATACAAAGTTCGCTATAGAGCATGATGAAGAATAATTTGAAAAGATTAAAAATAAATATTAATAGTAGCTCGAATACTTTTTGTATATCTTAAATCTTATTGAGTGTCCTACGCAGAGTGATCTTCTCTACGAGTCAATGTTTTTGAAAAAATAAATTGTAATGTTATATCAATGAACGGGAAAAATCAATAGGTTTTCCTTAAATGAAGTTTCTATTTTGTACATATTTCGTGTTTCTTGCTTAAACCATTCACCCCTCTTACCTTGCTGCTATTTATATGTAGGATACGACAGGGTTCGTGATTTAACGCGACAGTAAAACATGAACGAATGACTTTTGGAAGCACTTAAGTAACATCCAAATTGAAGCCCCACACACAAAACGCTAGTCATGTAAAGATATTTGTTTTTCTGAGTGAGAGAAAGGAATGTGCTTTTTAAATTTATGTAAGACCTTATGCATACTTTATATTGAGGGAAGATATGCAAGCATGAAATGGTCATTATAACTTTGTTTGTGAGACTAGTATTAGCAACAAGGTACAGATAACAAATCTGAGAATATTATGACGTGCTAATTGAACGTGCAGTGGCAGCGTAAGTATATTCACTACTTATCCCATATTGCGATTGCCAACCCGCCTGCCAAGCGTGGCAACTATAGTAAATATGTAATGTGAGGCAATCAATGGAGGAGAGAAAGTCTTGGGAATATCCAGATTTTTTTTAATCTTTACATATTCAATGTTTAATTTTATTACAATAATTTTAGAAACACCTTTCGAAACGATCACTTCGTTCCCGAGATAATTTTATATTATAATTTATAACTATGACACTTTATAAAATGGTTTCAAATTAAACTTAAGCAATTATATATAAGAATTACTTTGCAAACGTTGGCGAATGTTAGTGAATTATTAAAAATGTCGAGCAGTTCGCAAAAATTTTTCAAAGCAAGTTTTAAAATAATTTAATCATCATAATAACTATCACAGCCAGTTTTAACTTCACTTCGACGAAGTAAAGGCCATTGGGGCTATTTATTACTTGAAATGTAACTTAGCGAAGACTAACTTCATCTATTCTTCCCTTTTAGCGCGCAATAATTTTATACTAGTAGTCTCTGACCAGTATTGTTCGTGGTTTAAATCAAACAATCCGTGCGATTACATAGCATATAGCAAGAACGTGATTAGAAATGGTTTCATTAAATTGGTTAGGTTTTTGTAGAGCAAAATAATGATTACAAATTGGTCTTATTGAGGTCACTTGGCTATACTATACAACACATACCAACGAAATACGTATAATATATAGTCAAGTATATTAACAAAAGGCCGACTGTGGGTTGTGGCTCTAATTTGAGATTTAATACAGAAACAATTAAAAAAATCTTTAAAATTAAAATATAAATATGCAACAACAAAAAATAAATGAAAGTTATAAACTTGATATGTATTAAACTTGTGCCTTTGTCTCGTAGAGTCTAATATTGGTCGACTTGGTAGTCGTTGATTCTATTGTTAATCGTATCGCAGGAAGTGATTAGGATATGGGTAGCGGCCCAGAATAAATAAGTACAGAAGTTGCACTCTTTTGATTTTGACTGCTTACCGACGTTTTAATAGCCTACATAGTTATTATTAATCAGCTAAATCGCGCACGCAAGCTAAATAAAACTTTATCGCTGCGTGCGATTTTTCGTATTACTTTCCATATTTTCTCCTTACTACGTCACAAAGAACTTTCCGTGGTTGCTAAGGGCTGTTAATAAGGAGTAAAAAAAAAACACATTGTGAAATGGTAAGTTACTTAGGTAAAGTACCTATGCTGACTATAATCGAACATAATATTATCTATTATGTGAGTTCTGTGATGCCCAACGCATGCAACTTGCAAGGCCATTCGTCGGGAATTGCGATGCTTGGTTCGTATAGGTAGAAAGCGTAAACAACAAATAAACCCGACATACGATTCCTATCAGAAATATGATCGTAATCTCCTTAGTTGAAAATCTTGTAAACAAAGTTTTAATTTTAGTATTTTGTGGTTTTATAACTTTAAAAATTTTAATTACAAAGACGAGTATAGGTATGTAAGTAGGTACTTGGGTAGTGAAATAAATTTCAACTAGTTTTTGTAATAAAGTACTTAGGTATTACTTCTGTAGTTAAATTATTATTAATTATATTTTCGCTATAAGTACCTATCGAACAATAAAATTATATAGATACTCAGAGTAAGAAAACGCCGAACAACCGAACATGCCTAAGTGACTCACCGGGGTGGCGACAAGCTCAACAGATGTCGACCGTGCCATCCTTTAGGATGTATCTCCGATAATTGTTGGTCTTAATAACCTGATCCTGTATCACACCAGACAAATCCCTCGGTTTCCCCAAAGATGTCACCGAAACGTAGCCAGTGGAGGGAGGCGACTGTGTCTACGAAAAGCTCATGTAGAGCCTTGCAGAACCTCCCGTGGAGCTCCTTCTCCTTCCATACGGTCTCCCGGTCGGAAATGCTCTGTACTGCCGGGTCTTGCCATTGCTCGTTGGCTAAGGTGAGAGGGGTAAAACCTTTATCACACGAAATAACGTCCCTATAGAATTGATCATCCGCTCTCGCCAGAAAGTAATTACGGAGGCTACACACTTCGCGATTATGCATGGTAAGCGCGCTTAAAAAGCCGCGCCCACCATATTTCCGCGGCAAGTACAGCCTCATTACCGATGATCTCTTGCAGTTTCGTGGTTACTAGGAAGGGAAGGCCAAATTGGCCTCTAAAAAGCTTGGCGTGCTCAGCAGAGCGAGACAGTATTTCATGCCGGCACATCGCTTGCAACTTTACAAAGCGCAAGTTCGGCCCCACACGAAATACTGTTCTCATCTCTGGGTCGGGGCACTCCAATGCCAGGTCCTTCCAAATGACCACATCCAGCGCAGAGCGGTTCGAATCGTCGACGATTGAGTTCTTTCTGATCGTCTCGATACACTTCCACTGCGTAGAAATGTTGCATCTCTTTGCGTATTTTATCGCATCTTTCACGGGAAGTGCTCTGAGGAATTGTTGGGACTAATTCCAGCCGCTCAATTTCACCATAGCACATCGCGACAAAACTCGCGTTACCATCCATACCATCTGGATGATTGGCGGTCCACCACTGTGCAATTTAGAAGAAGTTTTCTTCCTCGCACAACTTCCTTGTGGAATCAATTACCACCAGCGAATTTTCTGGACCGATAAGACTTAGGAACCTTTAAGAAAAGAGCTTATACCTTTTTAAAAGGCCGGCAACGCACCTGCAATTCCCCTGGTGTTGCGGTTGTTCATAGGCGGCGCTAGTCACTTACCATCACGTGAGCCGCATACTCGTTTGCGTTAGAAGAGGGGGCTTCTATATAAAAAAAGACAGAAACAAATCGCGCTAACTTCGATCACTGCGCTAAGCCACAATAACAATATTCCATCTCATTGACAATTAAAACTTTCTCGAAACGGAGGAGTTATTTTGGGAAGTTTCGTCAATTGTGTGAAGTCAGTTGTGTTCACCATATTTATATATGATGTTAAATTTTCTTAGATTTTAGCCATAAATTATCCACAGCTGGACGTGATCCTTATCATAAGATGCAATTCATTTAGTAGCGATCATAATAGCTTTTTCACTTATGAGAGTTTATATATTTTGTCTCCTCTTATCTTAGACTTTAACGCAGTAAAAAAAACGTTGCAGCTACATTAGGGCTCCAGTAAGAATGTGTCGGCACAGTTTTGGTACGACCAAGCTGTCAAGAAATACCAGCGTAAAACAGCAGAATAAAGCTGCTGTGTTTCGTTTGATGAGCGTAGAGAATCGGAGACTATTTTTGCATTACATCTTAGTCCTCAGGGGTGAAAACGCATCGGCATTTTGATTCTTAGTCAAGGATGAATGTGTTCTGATGGTAAGTGTATGCTACCTATAGTCATCTGCATCGATCCTCAAATAAAAATAAAAATACGTGGTCACCCATTGGAAACATGGTTTTTTAACAATCACCGTAATCACACAATTATTCTGCTGTTTGTGTTTTGAAGCTGCTATTTTATCCTGGTATTCTGTAAGAGCACTGTTCTTCTCAGCTAGAGCCGATCTATTCGCGCAACAACAATAAAATAGCTGCAGCGTGATTCTACCACGTATAAACGCGTTTACTTGTAAAGTGGTATTCTATCTTAGTCCTCAGGTGTGACATATAACGTACATTTTGCTTCCTAATCGAGGATAGATGTAGGTATCAATGGGCAAAAGCATCCACTTAGAATCGGTTTACTGTGTACTAGTTTATTATCCTTATTCTATTAAAAACTACTCAGGAGAGACGATGCAACTGTGACTTTCTTTGGAATGGCCAGGTAGACTTTGATAGTTTGGCACAATTATATGAAAAAAAAATTAATTAAAAAATTAAACTATTTTGTATCGTAACATACCAACTATCCTTATAAAGTTTCTGTGAGAGGATATTATACTTGTTATATTACTACAAAAAACGTGAGAAAAATGAAATAAAAGAAAAAGACATTAAACGTCGTCGCTAACTCAATATTTTCTAAACGTTATGAGAAAAAAATATCCTCCAGAGCCGGGCCTACGAGCAACGTCTGTTGAATATAAAAATGAACTTTTGACTACATTGATAATATTCTCACTTTATTTGTATTGAAGTTGCACAAAATTATTAATTTCACCTTTTATTTTACCTTATAGTGGCGGTGGAAGAATACCACTTCCTCATATCATCTAGAATATTATAAAAAATCGACATATTGAAAAAAAAATGTATTATTCGGTCTGTTCTACTATTTTGTTATATATTCGCGATCCGCCATGTTTTCGCACGGGTGATATCTGGATTTCGAAAACACCTACCTAGTCCAATTGTGAATTTAAAGCATATAAGGACCCACACAAACTCACAAAAAGTTTCATCAGAATCGGTCAAGCCTGTTTAGATTTTTAGAGAGAGTAACGGACAGATATTCATTTTTATATATAAAGATTAATAACAATTTCTTAATAATATCTAGAATACTTATGTATTATAAAAAAAGTTAAGTTTCAGCCTATATACCATTGCAGTGAACAAGCCTTCTGTCATTTCACGCAGCGTGCGTCATGCGGGTTGCTTAACGTCGTTTTCTTCGTCACCGAGCACGTGGTAAATCAGAAATTAAAATTATAACCAGCAATTTTTATTTAAATCCCGGTTTCTTGCATACTGCAAAATTTAAAACAAGCTCTTAGCCATAGCTACTACTGCTCTAGTTTACATTTTTGCAAAATATTCCAGATAATTGTGTACAAAATCGCAATAAATTTACATTTTAATTCTTTTATTTTATTCTTAATATTGCCTAAATCATGTAAATATTGTATTTCCCCATCTTTACTCCGCCTATTAAAATTGTACCTAAAAGGCATAAAAGTACAAATTATTAAAAAAGTTTTTACTCTTTCTCTCGGCTTAACTGCGAATTGGACCGAGCATTTTACAATTTGTTTACACAATTCTTTTAAAAGTCACGTTTGTCTGTGGTTTCCTATCTAAGTAATAAATATTAATTTACATTCTGAATTGCGACAGAGGTATTTGCATCTAAAGATTTTGTGTTTTTTAGCTAAAGTTTTGTAAGAGTGAGAGAATTATTAAAAAGTTACCACTTAAGATAAGTCTTAGGAAAGGTTTATAGATACACATATAATTTTAATAAATATGACAAACTTTTGAAAGAATGTAAAATATACGATAATATTTCATTTTTATATTCAACAGACGTTGCTCGTAGGCCCGGCTCTGGAGGATATTTTTTTCTCATAACGTTTAGAAAATATTGAGTTAGCGACGACGTTTAATGTCTTTTTCTTTTATTTCATTTTTCTCACGTTTTTTGTAGTAATATAACAAGTATAATATCCTCTCACAGAAACTTTATAAGGATAGTTGGTATGTTACGATACAAAATAGTTTAATTTTTTAATTAATTTTTTTTCATATAATTGTGCCAAACTATCAAAGTCTACCTGGCCATTCCAAAGAAAGTCACAGTTGCATCGTCTCTCCTGAGTAGTTTTTAATAGAATAAGGATAATAAACTAGTACACAGTAAACCGATTCTAAGTGGATGCTTTTGCCCATTGATACCTACATCTATCCTCGATTAGGAAGCAAAATGTACGTTATATGTCACAACCTGAGGACTAAGATAGAATACCACTTTACAAGTAAACGCGTTTATACGTGGTAGAATCACGCTGCAGCTATTTTATTGTTGTTGCGCGAATAGATCGGCTCTATCTGAGAAGAACAGTGCTCTTACAGAATACCAGGATAAAATAGCAGCTTCAAAACACAAACAGCAGAATAATTGTGTGATTACGGTGATTGTTAAAAAACCATGTTTCCAATGGGTGACCACGTATTTTTATTTTTATTTGAGGATCGATGCAGATGACTATAGGTAGCATACACTTACCATCAGAACACATTCATCCTTGACTAAGAATCAAAATGCCGATGCGTTTTCACCCCTGAGGACTAAGATGTAATGCAAAAATAGTCTCCGATTCTCTACGCTCATCAAACGAAACACAGCAGCTTTATTCTGCTGTTTTACGCTGGTATTTCTTGACAGCTTGGTCGTACCAAAACTGTGCCGACACATTCTTACTGGAGCCCTAATGTAGCTGCAACGTTTTTTTACTGCGTTAAAGTCTAAGATAAGAGGAGACAAAATATATAAACTCTCATAAGTGAAAAAGCTATTATGATCGCTACTAAATGAATTGCATCTTATGATAAGGATCACGTCCAGCTGTGGATAATTTATGGCTAAAATCTAAGAAAATTTAACATCATATATAAATATGGTGAACACAACTGACTTCACACAATTGACGAAACTTCCCAAAATAACTCCTCCGTTTCGAGAAAGTTTTAATTGTCAATGAGATGGAATATTGTTATTGTGGCTTAGCGCAGTGATCGAAGTTAGCGCGATTTGTTTCTGTCTTTTTTTATATAGAAGCCCCTCTTCTAACGCAAACGAGTATGCGGCTCACGTGATGGTAAGTGACTAGCGCCGCCTATGAACAACCGCAACACCAGGGGAATTGCAGGTGCGTTGCCGGCCTTTTAAAAAGGTATAAGCTCTTTTCTTAAAGGTTCCTAAGTCTTATCGGTCCAGAAAATTCGCTGGTGGTAATTGATTCCACAAGGAAGTTGTGCGAGGAAGAAAACTTCTTCTAAATTGCACAGTGTGGACCGCCAATCATCCAGATGGTATGGATGGTAACGCGAGTTTTGTCGCGATGTGCTATGGTGAAATTGAGCGGCTGGAATTAGTCCCAACAATTCCTCAGAGCACTTCCCGTGAAAGATGCGATAAAATACGCAAAGAGATGCAACATTTCTACGCAGTGGAAGTGTATCGAGACGATCAGAAAGAACTCAATCGTCGACGATTCGAACCGCTCTGCGCTGGATGTGGTCATTTGGAAGGACCTGGCATTGGAGTGCCCCGACCCAGAGATGAGAACAGTATTTCGTGTGGGGCCGAACTTGCGCTTTGTAAAGTTGCAAGCGATGTGCCGGCATGAAATACTGTCTCGCTCTGCTGAGCACGCCAAGCTTTTTAGAGGCCAATTTGGCCTTCCTTCCTAGTAACCACGAAACTGCAAGAGATCATCGGTAATGAGGCTGTACTTGCCGCGGAAAACATGGTGGGGCGCGGCTTTTTAAGCGCGCTTACCATGCATAATCGCGAAGTGTGTAGCCTCCGTAATTACTTTCTGGCGAGAGCGGATGATCAATTCTATAGGGACGTTATTTCGTGTGATAAAGGTTTTAACCCCTCTCACCTTAGCCAACGAGCAATGGCAAGACCCGGCAGTACAGAGCATTTCCGACCGGGAGACCGTATGGAAGGAGAAGGAGCTCCACGGGAGGTTCTGCAAGGCTCTACATGAGCTTTTCGTAGACACAGTCGCCTCCCTCCACTGGCTACGTTTCGGTGACATCTTTGGGGAAACCGAGGGATTTGTCTGGTGTGATACAGGATCAGGTTATTAAGACCAACAATTATCGGAGATACATCCTAAAGGATGGCACCGCGTCGACATCTGTTGAGCTTGTCGCCACCCCGGTGAGTCACTTAGGCATGTTCGGTTGTTCGGCGTTTTTCTTACTCTGAGTATCTATATAATTTTATTGTTCGATAGGTACTTATAGCGAAAATATAATTAATAATAATTTAACTACAGAAGTAATACCTAAGTACTTTATTACAAAAACTAGTTGAAATTTATTTCACTACCCAAGTACCTACTTACATACCTATACTCGTCTTTGTAATTAAAATTTTTTAAAGTTATAAAACCACAAAGTACTAAAATTAAAACTTTGTTTACAAGATTTTCAACTAAGGAGATTACGATCATATTTCTGATAGGAATCGTATGTCGGGTTTATTTGTTGTTTACGCTTTCTACCTATACGAACCAAGCATCGCAATTCCCGACGAATGGCCTTGCAAGTTGCATGCGTTGGGCATCACAGAACTCACATAATAGATAATATTATGTTCGATTATAGTCAGCATAGGTACTTTACCTAAGTAACTTACCATTTCACAATGTGTTTTTTTTTTACTCCTTATTAACAGCCCTTAGCAACCACGGAAAGTTCGTTGTGACGTAGTAAGGAGAAAATATGGAAAGTAATACGAAAAATCGCACGCAGCGATAAAGTTTTATTTAGCTTGCGTGCGCGATTTAGCTGATTAATAATAACTATGTAGGCTATTAAAACGTCGGTAAGCAGTCAAAATCAAAAGAGTGCAACTTCTGTACTTATTTATTCTGGGCCGCTACCCATATCCTAATCACTTCCTGCGATACGATTAACAATAGAATCAACGACTACCAAGTCGACCAATATTAGACTCTACGAGACAAAGGCACAAGTTTAATACATATCAAGTTTATAACTTTCATTTATTTTTTGTTGTTGCATATTTATATTTTAATTTTAAAGATTTTTTTAATTGTTTCTGTATTAAATCTCAAATTAGAGCCACAACCCACAGTCGGCCTTTTGTTAATATACTTGACTATATATTATACGTATTTCGTTGGTATGTGTTGTATAGTATAGCCAAGTGACCTCAATAAGACCAATTTGTAATCATTATTTTGCTCTACAAAAAACCTAACCAATTTAATGAAACCATTTCTAATCACGTTCTTGCTATATGCTATGTAATCGCACGGATTGTTTGATTTAAACCACGAACAATACTGGTCAGAGACTACTAGTATAAAATTATTGCGCGCTAAAAGGGAAGAATAGATGAAGTTAGTCTTCGCTAAGTTACATTTCAAGTAATAAATAGCCCCCAATGGCCTTTACTTCGTCGAAGTGAAGTTAAAACTGGCTGTGATAGTTATTATGATGATTAAATTATTTTAAAACTTGCTTTGAAAAATTTTTGCGAACTGCTCGACATTTTTAATAATTCACTAACATTCGCCAACGTTTGCAAAGTAATTCTTATATATAATTGCTTAAGTTTAATTTGAAACCATTTTATAAAGTGTCATAGTTATAAATTATAATATAAAATTATCTCGGGAACGAAGTGATCGTTTCGAAAGGTGTTTCTAAAATTATTGTAATAAAATTAAACATTGAATATGTAAAGATTAAAAAAAATCTGGATATTCCCAAGACTTTCTCTCCTCCATTGATTGCCTCACATTACATATTTACTATAGTTGCCACGCTTGGCAGGCGGGTTGGCAATCGCAATATGGGATAAGTAGTGAATATACTTACGCTGCCACTGCACGTTCAATTAGCACGTCATAATATTCTCAGATTTGTTATCTGTACCTTGTTGCTAATACTAGTCTCACAAACAAAGTTATAATGACCATTTCATGCTTGCATATCTTCCCTCAATATAAAGTATGCATAAGGTCTTACATAAATTTAAAAAGCACATTCCTTTCTCTCACTCAGAAAAACAAATATCTTTACATGACTAGCGTTTTGTGTGTGGG
>JAVANC010000019.1:41552202-41582768 GCA_033319125.1 Parnassius glacialis | reverse complement strand
AAGAAGGGACAAGTTTCTAGCCAATTCGCCTATGTGCTCTGACTTACCCTTGGCAATAACTCTTTTGAAAGACCTGGAGGCGAAGTTATACTTCTTTCAAAGTATGCTGGTGTTACATCCTGATTCGCCAAAGCCGCAGCCCAGGCTTGATAACACTCCTGCTTACTGCGTAGTGCAGTCTTTCAGAAGCAACCAAATTTCCTG
The DNA here is from genome assembly GCA_033319125.1 of Parnassius glacialis. Classification (NCBI taxonomy): domain Eukaryota; kingdom Metazoa; phylum Arthropoda; class Insecta; order Lepidoptera; family Papilionidae; genus Parnassius; species Parnassius glacialis. Next base: position 41,582,564 of record JAVANC010000019.1, on the reverse strand, counting down.
TAGCACCACATCAGTGACAGAGTCGGCAACAGTGCTAGAATCATTCGGCGGGAAGCAAACCTGCCCCCCATGAGTAGAATGCAAAGAAATACCGCATTCCATCGCAATCCACCGACCTGTAATACCAAACACGGCGGCAACTTGCAGAAAGCAACGCAAGGGAGCGTGAGTGGCACCACATTCCGGATCAGACAATGGTTCGAAGAGCCAAGAGGGACATCGAGAGAAACCTGATATCCGTCCAGATGAGAGGTCAGCAGAAGGTCCCAACAGGAAAGGTGTATGATTCTCCACATCTAGAATCCGCGTAGGCCAAAATAACAAGTTGTGTAAGACCATATGCCAAGGCAAGGCCATAAACAGATCTCGCCGCATGATCAGTTAAACGTGAACTAAGCCGATTGGCGTGGTGGGCGTTAAAATCGCCAAGGATCACGATTTTTGTGGATGGGATCTGTTGTAGCAAGAATAGAATAATTTTTTATTCAATATATATTACATGTGTAATTTTTATTGAGAGTCATTTTTTTAATTTACCACTGGTTCGAAAAAAACCCTCTGTCCTGGGAAGAACCAGCAAGAACCCAGAGGAACTCTTTTTTTTAATTAATTTTACAATATAAATGATTATGAACTAATTACAAAATGTATTTTAGAAACTGCTTGGAAGCGACCACCTCATTCCCAAAGGTTGATCAACCATGTATTCATTTATACTGTAATAACAGTTTTTATACAATTTCAGCTTGATAAAATATTTTAAACTTGGTAATAGAGAGAACCTCTACACTTCCCGGACCTTGTTGTAATAGCGTATACATTGCCCCAAGAATGAATTACTGACTCCGTAGAGACGGGAAACTGGCATCACTAGCTTGTGTTTGCTCCTAGTTTTTACAGAATGTATATCACTTTTTTTACTAAAACTATCTTTTTTTTGTGAACATACATTACATTTTCGTAAATATACTGAGAGGCCAAAGTTAATATATTTATTTATTTAAATTTATCTTTAGAGACTCTCTCGGTTTTAGATTGTAAATAGCTCTAATAGTCCTCTTCTGTAAAACAAAAATAGTTTCTGAATGAGCCTCATTTCCCCATAGCAAAATCCCATAAGACATTATGCTATGGAAATAACTAAAATAAACTAATCTAGCTGTCTCGAAACTAGTGAAAAACTCTAATATTTTTTACAGCATAGGCTGGATAACTTAGTCTGCTTGCTAATTTGGATATATGAGGGTCCAAACTGAAGCTTTGCGTCGAGAGTGATGCCTAGAAATACAGTGGATATAACAGGGCTCAATTCTATCCCATTTAAAAACACATTGATATTCAGATTTTTAACATTCGTTGTTGTAAATTTAACACAATTAGTTTTATTTCCGTTCAAATGCAGATTATTAACGTTAAACCAATGCACTAATTTTGATACGAGTATAGCATTATTCACTTCGACACATTTAAATGATTGACGTTTAAGTTTAAAATCAAGGAAGTATCATCAGCAAATAATACTATATCATGACTATCCCCTCCAAGGTAAGGTAAGTCATTAATATACACCAGAAACAGGAATGGGCCGAGAATCGAGCTCTGAGAGACACCCATTACCATACATACAGGTGACCCGGAAGAACTTTTACCATTGATAATAACTTTCTGCTTTCTATTACCTAAATATGAAATGATAAGTTTAAGCGCTGTGTTATTGACACCATAGTTCTGTAGCTTCCTGATTAATGTCTCATGGTGAACACAGTCGAAGGCCTTGGATTGGTCACAATATATACTCAAAGCATCCTCTAAATTCTCCCATGCACAAAAATATGTTTTAATAAGCTCCACTCCTGCGTCAGTTGTCGAGTGACCCCTTCTTAAACCGAATTGATTTTTATGTAGCAATTTATTAATATTAAAGAAACTTAACATCTCATAATCATCATCATTACAGCCTTTCATGAGTCCACTGCTGAACATAGGCCTCCCCCAAGGAATGCCACAAAGCACGGTCCTGAGCCACCTGCATCCATCGACTTCCAGCATGTCTTACCAGGTCGTCCACTCCATCTCGTGGGGGGGTCGCCCCTAAACTTCACCTACCAGTACGAGACTGCCACTCAAGAACCTTTCTTTCCCATCGGTGGTCGGTTCTTCGAGCTATGTGCCAGCCCACTGCCACTTCAGCTTACTAATCGGTTGGGCTATGTCGGTTACTCTGGTTCTAATGCGGATATCCTCATTCCTAAGTTTATCACGCAGAGAAACTTCGAGCATAGCCCTCTCCATAGCTTGCTGAGAGACCTTGAGCTTCCTCATCCGGCCAGCAGTGAAGGACCACGTCTCAGTTCCGTAGGTCATCACTGGCAACACGCACTGGTTGTACAGTCCCGTTTTCAAGTTTTGAGGTATACCTGACGAGAAGATGTGCCGTAATTTTCCCAACGCTGCCCATCCGAGTTGAATCCGTCGATTGGACCTCTCGGTCGAAGTTGGACTTACCTAGTCGGACTATTTGTCCCAGGTAAACATACCCGTCAACAACTTCGAGCTTAGTGCTCCCAACAACTACCGGCATAAGTGTGGCATGGACGTTAAACATGATCTTTGTTTTGTCCATGTTCATCTTAAGACCTATCCGTTGGGAGACACTATTGAGGTCATTGAGCATAGTGCTTAGGTCCCTCCAGGGATTCTGCCATAAGGACTATATCGTCGGCAAATCGAAGGTGAGTGATGTACGCGCCATTGATGTTAATATCATATCCATTCCAGTCCAGAAGCTTGAAAACGTCTTCCAGTGCAGCGGTAAAGAGTTTCGGGGATATATCGTAACTCTGTCTTGCACATCTCTGCAACTGGATAGGTTTCGTACTCTGGTTCTGTACTCGGATAGCCATCGTAGCCCTACTGCACAAGCACTTCAGTACTTCGATATACCGACATTCAACTTGGCACCGCTGAAGGGATTGCAGCACAGCCCAAATTTCGAAGGAATCAAAGGCTTTCTCATAGTCAACATTGGCCAGGCGCAGTGGCAAATTGTACTCTTATGTCTTCTGTACAACTTAAAGTAGTAGTAAAGTTGCAGCCTATTTACGTCCCACTGCTGGTCACAGGCCTCCTCTCATTTCTGAGAGGGTTTTATTTATGTGGTCTATGGTGCTAAAGCCCTTTCGGAAACCGGCTTGTTTCGGAGGCTGGAAGTTGGCGAGTCTGCGTGCGAGACGATTCGTAATGACTCTAGAAAACAGCACGTAGACGCGGCTCAGAAGGGGAATCGGTCTGTAGTTCTTCAAGAGATCATTGTCACCTTTCTTGAAGAACAAGACCACCGCACTTCTGCTTCACGCCTCCGGTGTAATGCCACCATGGAGATCGGAATTAAAGAGCCTCTGAAGGACTTACCGGTTTTCCACTCGCTTCCAGAAGCTCCGCTGTAATTCCATCCTTGCCTGGGTCCTTGCCGTTATCAAGATGCTGGAGAGCCATTCTTATCTCGCCCAGACTGACGCCCGGAATATTTTTGGAATAGTGTCGGATTAGACTCGCTCTTGGATCGTTACTCACAGTTGGCTCTTTCTGGCAGACATATCTCTGGCAAAGACTTTGGAGCCTTGGTTCCGCTCGATCGTTTCTTCAATACAAGCTGCATTAAAGTTGCGTAAGTTGCGTAACTTAACATTTGATCTAAAAAATTTTTTTCAAAAATTTTATTAAATGTTGGTAGTACAGAAATTGGTCTTAAATTGACGGGGTCTAATGTACTACCAGATTTAAGAATAGGTACTACTTTACTATATTTCAATAAATCAGAAGATCAGGATCCAAAATCCAAGGAATCTGTATTCAATTGGACGTGGTAGATGATTGCGTCTGTTTCGGCATTATCGCTATAGGACCTATAGAGGCACCCGTAGACGCGCGGATGGTCGTCGCTGTCTACGCGTAGCCAAAGGATGGACAGGTCCAATCCTTCAAGACTGCCGAGGCGTCGAGAACATATGGCCTCTCTTACATATACGCAAACTACAGCCCGAGGCACAAAAGAGTGCTCCAATTTGTACCCGGGTAGGAGAGATAGGAAGAATCAGCCAAGTAAAAGTTGGGAGTAAACCCTATCTGGTAGCACAGCCTAAGAGTAGTACTCTTTAGCTGTGTTACTGGATAGGACCAACCAACATTTTGTAAGGCAGTCAATGCTATATAATTGCAATATAATACTTCGTGAAATCATATATCGTTAATTTGCGGAGCCTACTCCGTACACACTGGTTTCGTATGTCAAGTGCAGCGATGAAGAAATTAATTTTTACATTTTCATTCACACTCATGAAGCAATCGAATGCTGCCTGCTTAAAGTAAACAGGGTACGTACTGTTATGAACCACCAAATGTATAAGTAAGTAATTGCTATTTTTAGAATCATGTAAAGTAAATAAAAGTGATTTTTCATATAAATTAAGAATTTAATTCTAACCTTTGTTCGGTACACAACTTTCTTATAATTTATAAAACCCGAAGTGTAAATTAATTAAATTAGTTTTGCAGTAGCGAACCATCCTAACAATTATGGTGTCAGAAGTAGGATGTCCTGGGAAAACAATTGAAGTACTGAGATTATTAGGTGTTAGGTGCGTCGCGATAAAGACTTCCCGCCTAATACTTATTTGGCTTCGTGAAACTCGAGAGTTCATCACCACAGTCCTTGGCTAAGGTGCCAACTATTGAAGTGGTGCAGAAGTTTTGGGTACATGTGCCTAAGCCCGCAGTGTTGCACTCGTGATTAACGATAAGACCTCCGCTACTAAGTGCGAGCCGCACCACATCACTCAAAAACCTCTTGTTGCTCCATCGTGGTTGACGTTAAGCCTCCATTTTCGAGTGTGAGTAGGCATCACAATCCCTGCACTATCGGATCACCGGAAAGTATGACTCGCCACCAACATTAGACCTTGCATCACCATCATCACCATCACATGTAAGGTCTCTTCACGGACAACGCAACGTGAGTCGTCGGACACTCAAAGCCACCGCTGCAATTGACGACATCGCTGCAGACACCGCGCGCTGCAGTGTTGAATTAACTGACACGTTACGGAAAACCAAGATGTTCGTGAGAATCTACATTGTGTGAGTAATTGTATATAAATATTAAAATAAAGTTTTCAAAAGTCATCACTTTTACTTGTTAATTCAATTAAATTAATTAAGTGAATTAACAAGTTAAAGTGGATTTCATTTAAAAAAGTCATAAATTATAAGAGATTTATTTTAACATTAAGTCTTTGTATATTAATATTTTGTTTAACATGTAGTGTTCTGATAATCTGCACTATATTTTAAAAATATTCCCTATTAATTAATTTTATGTAAAAAGGTTAAAAGCTGAAGAAGTTAAAATTTCAAATTCTGACTCCGCAGATAGTTCATTGTCATGACCAAATCCAACACCGAAAATTAAAAAATCAAAAATGTCTGAAGAAATCACTCTTCCGGTCCTAACCAAATTTATTAATCCCTACAATGGAGATCGCAAGTCTCTCGCAAGCCCACGTTTTTTTACAAACTGTGAAAACGCAATTTCATTAGCAAGTACGGACCAAGCGAATATTTTGTTTATATATATTGTATCCCAACTTGAAGGAAAAACATAATTAGCTAGTTGCTTAAAGTTATTTAGTAGTTGGTCCGAATTAAAACAATTTCTTAAATCGACATTCGGAAAGAAAAAACTTTCACAGCATTTATTCGTAGACCTACAAAATTGTAAAAAGTTGCCTTCTGAAGATGTGACACAATATTCATTTTAGATTGAATCGCAGATCCAATCCAAAATTCACTACAGATGTGAGGCTGAAAAAGAACTTTTAGGTACTTAAACTTGCAGCAATGGCAGATTTATTAGGATCTATTAGGATTGGTTTCGAATACAAGATTTCTTCTAAGATTAAGATAGCATTTAACTTTTTATTTCATGCAATTGACGACACAATTTATCTACATTACGACGATATCATAGGTAGTAATTTCATACAACATTTTAATTTCGATATACAGTATTAGTTCCCTTAGGGTACATGGTCATACAATACCTTTTTATTATATTAAACCATTATATGTTATATCTCCAGAGTCGGAGGTGGTAATTGAGTGTTAAGTAGCCAACTTATTAGAAGTATGTGATTGTAAAGAAGCCTCAGTATTAGATCAGAAAGTTTGCGAAGACGTATTTTTTGGCTACTTGTATTGTAAGTTAAAAGCCGAACAATAATGTAAACGTTACTGTCTTAAACCTCTACGGAAAATGAAATCGACATTAAAAACTTTCAGGATCAATTAACACTATACCAACCAATGTCGTCAAAAATTAGATAATTCTCATAAACAAATTATTAATTACTCAAATTATTAAAATTTTGATCGGTCTCAAAAGATACTTGAACAAATACTATATTCTCATTTAAATTTTCAAGAAAAGAAAAGCACTAATGTGTTTTATTTCAAAATACACGGATATATTTCATCTTAGTGGCGAATTAATAACCCATGCAAACAGTATTCGATATTCTATTAATACCGTGAACACACCCCGTATATGATATGTAAAGTCCATATCGCTTTCCCGAGATACATAAACATGCAGTCAAGAAGCAGATTTAAAAAAATGCTTGACAAAAATATTATTAGACCCCTCAACTTCGCCTTGAAATGCCCCAGTTTGAGTTGTTAAAAAAAATCCTTCCGGCAAGCAAAAGTGGATAATTGTTATTGACTATCGCCAACTAAATGACGTCACCCAAATACTGTTTTCTGAAGTTTATCCTCTTCCCCTTATTACGGATATTCTCGATTAACTAGGTCATTCCAAATATTTTAGTACAATATACTTAGCCTCTGGATTTGACCAAATTTGCTAATATCCAAAATATACTGACAAAACGCGCTTAAGCTGCGTTACCATTTATGTTGTTTCCAGACATTTTGAGTTCACACGTATGCCTTTTGGTCCCAAGAATGTCTCCATAAACCTTTCAAAGACTGATGAATTGTGTTGTTTCTGGACAACAAGGTCTTCATTGTTATTTATACATAGAACCGACAACCGATGGGGAAAAAAGGTTCTCGAGTGGCGGCCTCGTACCGGCATTTAAATATATATATATATATATATATATATATATATATATACACACACACAGTCAGGTCATAAGTATTGTCACACAGTAAAAACTTTTCTTTTAGAATGCTGGCCACAAAAAAGTTTATTGAATTCGAATTTCGAATTGTTCATGAAAATAAAACTGTATACTTTTTAGAATTTTACTCATTTTTAAATATGGAGTGGGACGCTTAAAGAAGACCGTGTTGCAGTTATTGCGTGGCATCGTTGCGGTTACGCGCCATTTCAAATTTTTGACATACTGAAAAATTTGAATATAACCAAAAGATTCGTTTATCGTACCATCAAACGATACAATAAAGACTCTAGTGAAGATGACAGGTCAAGAAGTGGCCCGCCCTCGGTCAGTTAGGACTCCAGCAGTGATAAAAGCTGTGAAGGCCCGAATTCAAAGAAATCCCAAACGTAAGCAGAAACTGTTGGCCCTTCAGATGGGATTAAGCAGAACCACGGTGAAAAGGGTGTTACATGAAAGACTTAGGGCTTCGGGCATATCGAACAAAAACAGGACATCGTTTGAATGCTCGTCTAATGGACCTGAGACTGAAGAGATGCCGCGCTTTGTTGAAGCGGTACGCGGGTGGAAAAATATCTGGAAATTCTTTGTTCGGATGAAAAAATTTTTACCGTAGAAAAGAGCTACAACAAACAAAATGATAAGGTGTACGCACACTGTAGTGAAGAAGCGAGCAACTATATTCCGCGTGTCCAACGAGGTCATTTTCCATCCTCGCTCATGGTATGGTTGGGAGTTTCTTATTGTGGCTTAACAGGAGGTACATTTTTGTGAGAAAGGTGTAAAAACGAATGCAGTTGTGTATCAAAATACAGTCCTGACGAACCTTGTGGAACCTGTTTCTCATACCATGTTCAATAACAGGCACTGGGTATTCCAACAAGATTCGGCGCCAGCTCATAGAGCGAAGAGCACGCAAGACTGGCTGGCGGTGCGTGAAATCGACTTCATCCGGCACGAAGACTGGCCCTCCTCCAGTCCAGATTTGAATCCGTTAGATTACAAGATATGGCAAAATTTGGAGGAAAAGGCGTGCTCAAAGTCTCATCCCAATTTGGAGGCACTCAAGACATCATTGATTAAGTCAGCCGCCGATATTGACATGGACCTCGTTCGTGCTGCGATAGACGACTGGCCGCGCAGATTGAAGGCCTGTATTCAAAATCACGGAGATTATTTTGAATTAACTTTAGTGTCATAAGAATCTATGTTTTGTTAAGTTCATTTTGGAATATACATGGTTACATAATGAATAAACTTGTTTCTATTATTTTATTTTAAACATGTGACAGAATTTATGACCTTACTAGGTATATATATATATATATATATATATATATATATATATATTATATATATATATATGTATATATATATATATATATATATTATATATATATATATATATATATTTATTTATTTATTTAGATGACTGTATTGTATACTTTCATGATTTTGATTCGCATATAAAATAAACTTGAACTGATCTTTTCCAAATTTCAAATTCAGAGATGCTAATTTTAAATAACAGCCTGACAAATTTAAGTATTTGCGACGAAAAATCACTTATCTTGGACAAGTAATTATAGATAAAGGTGTTTCGCCCTGGGTGTAACCCTGATAAGGTTTTATAAAGGGCTATTACTCAGTTTACCACACATAAGACTTCTAAAGATGTCCTAATGTAATAATTTCTTGGATTAACAGGTAATTATCATCGTTCCATAGAAAACTTTTCTCATACCACAAAACCTCTTCTTTGCTTGAAAATGACGCAATATTTCACTGGGGTCATGAACAAGAATATGTTTTTAACCAACTTATACAAAAGTTGGTTACACATTCTGTACTTCAATACCCTGACTTCTCTCAATATTTTATCGCAACTACTGATATTTCTAATTACGCTGCTGGCGCAGTTTTGTCTCAGAGTAAGATCGGAGAGGATAAACCTATCGCCTATGGATTTCATACCTGAAATAAAGAAGAAAGAAACTATTCGACTACAGAAAAGGAATTATTGGCAGTACTCTTCGGGTATTAATACTTTTACACCAAACCTTTACAAATGTAAAATTAAGATTGTCACAGATTATCTCCCTCTAACATGGCTTTTTCCAATCCAAAGATCCAGTCAGACGTTTAATCAGATGGCGATTAAAATAATAGTAATACGATTATGAAATTGTTTACAAGCCAGGCAGAATTAATTCAAATGCGGATGCTTTATCTCGTATTCCAGTAAACGCCCGAAACACACTTAAAATTAAATAAGACTACATATAAACATACATACATGGCCTTCGGCAAATCGTACAGATGATCGAGGAGTACAATTTGCCACTATGTCTGGCGTATGTAGACTATGAGAAAGCCTTTGATTCCGTCGAAATTTGGGCGGTGCTGCAGTCACTTCAGCGATGCCAAGTTGACTATCGGTATATTGAAGTGTTGAAGTGGTTGTACAGTAGGGCTACGATGGCTATCCGAGTACAGAATCAGAGTACGAAACCTATCCAATTGCAGAGAGGTGTAAGACAAGGTGACGTCATATCCCCGAAAACTCTTCACCGCCGCATTGGAAGACGTTTTCAAGCTTCTGGACTGGAAAGGATACGGTATCAACATCAATGGCGAGTACATCACTCACCTTCGATTAGCCGACGATATAGTCCTTATGGCAGAATCGCTGAAGGGCCTAAGCACTATTCTCAATGACCTCAATAGTGTCTCCCAACGGATAGGTCTTAAGATGAACATGGACAAAACAAAGATCATGTTTAACGTCCATGTCACTCCTATGCCGGTAGTTGTTGGGAGCACTAAGCTCGAAGTTGTTGACGAGTATGTTTACCTGGGACAAATAGTCCGACTAGGTAAGTCCAACTTCGACCGAGAGGTCAATCGACGGATTCAACTCGGCTGGGCAGCGTTGGGGAAATTACGGCACATCTTCTCGTCAGGTATACCTCAATACTTGAAAACGGGACTGTACAACCAGTGCGTATTGCCAGTGATGACCTACGGAACTGAAACGTGGTCCTTCACTGCTGGCCGGATGAGGAAGCTCAAGGTCGCTCAGCGAGCTATGGAGAGAGCTATGCTCGGAGTTTCTCTGCGTGATAAATTTAGAAATGAGGATATCCGCAGTAGAACCAGAGTGACCGACATAGCTCAAAGAATTAGTAAGCTGAAGTGGCAATGGGCTGGCCATATAGCTCGAAGAACCAACAACCGATGGGGAAGAAAGGTTCTCGAGTGGCAGCCTTGTAACGGCAGGCGAAGTGTAGGGCTTCACCACACTAGATGGAGTGACGACCTCGTAAGATATGCAGGAAGTCGATGGATGCAGGTGGCTCACGACCGTGGTTTTGAGGCATTTCTTGGGGGAGGCCTATGTTCAGCAGTAGACTTGTGATGGGCTGTAATGATGATGATATAAAAAATATAATTTTATTTAGCTACATATTTTTAATAGAATTGTTAATGATGTCGTTTTACATACGCATTCTTAATTTTTGTAGGATAAGGGTGCTTTTTTTTGTTGATATTTACATGCAGGTTTCTTCGCGATGCAAATGCCGCTGCGAAAAAATGCGACTGAGCAAGTGGTATATTAACACTTAAAATCGTCAATTACAGTTTAGCTGATACTGGCGAGTATCGAACCCGGGTTACTCGTATGCTGTGAAATTTCCAGCGAATTCTCATCCCCTGGGGACACACTAAATTAAAGGAGAATTAATTGTAAATCCGTAGCCTTTACAATTAATTCTCATGTAGTTTTCTCTTAGCTAACTTTGCGAGACGTACAATAATATATACCTTAAAGAGAATTTACTTAAGAGTTGTTTAAGGCAATTTCCAAAAACTCTCGAAGTTTCCCACTCATATAAAGGGCATAAAGAGTCTTTCATTTTACAACCTACAAAATACAGTGTTCAGTATGCTTTACGGAGCCTATATGTGAAATTAACGATAATGAGTTTGAAAATAAACTTTACCTGTAATGGTATGCGACAAATTGTGATAAATTTTACGTTGTAGAGCCACGCTGCAGCTATATTATGGTAGTAAAATGAATGGGTCGACTCGACCATGGAAGGACCTCGCACACTCGCTCACAGAATACCAGCGTAAAATAGCAGTTTAACACTGCTATGTTTCTTATGGTAAGTGAAGAGAACCGGAGGCCATTTTTTACTGGAAACGAGGCATTTTTTTTTGTTATTACTTAAATTTTAAGCTGGAGTCCCCGCGATGGATACGGGCGGCTTCGGCTTTTTAGTTACAAATTATGTTTGTCATTTTTCTTTTGTACAATACTTATGCTGTGTTTATTTTATTTACGTCGAATTTAGTTACTTTAAATTATTTACTATAAATGTTATTAGTCTTAGGAAAGATGTTAAAGCGGATTCTTTTTTCATGAGGTCTAAGATATTATAAGGTTCTATACGTAAATTTGCGCAAAGCATCTCGTGGTCGCATCGTTGTTTTCCAAACTGAGGACAAAATTTTAATATATGTTCTATTGTTTGCACACTTGTGTTGTCACAAGGACACATGTCGTTCTCAGTGATTTTGAAACGATATAAATAGCTTTTATGGTATCCGTGTCCTGTTAGTATTTGGGTTAGTTCGAAGGTGATATTAGCTATCTCTCTTAAAGCTTTAATATGTTCCAGTTTGGGCAACCACTGCTTTAGATGAGCGCCAGTTGTTGAACTCGAGTATTCCAATTCATGTGCTTGTTCAGTGTCCTGTTTCCGTAGCCGTTTATCGTATGAGATAGGGAAGTTATCATAATCTGGAGTTTTGTGAAGTGTCGCTGCTTTCTTTGCCTCCGTGTCCGCTCTTTCGTTCCCCAGTAATCCATGATGAGCTTTGATCCAGTATAATTCTATTCTTCCTGTATTTCTTAGTATTTTTATGCTTCGGTGTATATTGTTTATAATCGGATGGGTGCTCCTTCGGTTTGCTATTTCTAGGAGAGCGGACATGGAGTCAGAGAAAATACAAACATCTGTCAGTCTCATTTTTATGCATTCTTTACATGCCCTTTCGATCGCTAAGCATTCGGCCTGGAAAACAGTGCAACTGCTATGTAATTTGAGGCGTTTTACGATTTCCTTTCCATCAGGAAAATATATAACGTATGCAGCGCCTACTGTTTCATCGTGTTTGCTACCGTCCGTATATATTTTAACACTATTAGTCGTACAATTTTCTTTCAGGTCTTCTAAGTTTGTTATTTCTTGTATAGCTATTGTAACACGTTCCGCGAGGTGCAATAATTTTTTAGGAGGTATTCTTTTGTTCAAGGTTATGTCGTTAGGTAAATATTTACTTATTCCATTTATTTTCGTTCGTTCGTTGTCAGCTATTTCTTTTATTTTAAGGTGTAACGGTGTCAGGTCAGCTAATGCAATGGCTGCAGTTGTAGAAAGTGTCCGGAATCCTCTTATTATTTTAATTGCAAATCCCCTCTGTAGACTAAGTAAGGCTTTTGTAACTGATTTGTATTTTGTTGCGCTATCCCATATCTCAGCGGCATAAGTTATGATTGGCTCTATGACTTGCTTGTAAATGACTGACACATTTTCGGATTTAACTCCCCATGTAGGTCGAATGGTTAGACTTAGTTTTTTGAAAATTCTTTGCGCTTTATTTATTACATATTTGCAGTGGTTGATGAATTTAAAATGTTGAAACGAGGCATTGCATCTTAGTCCTCACGGGTGAAAACGCATCTGCTTTTTGATTACTATCATTATTATGATTATTAAGCACTTACCATCAGGTCAACTGTGTGCTCGTTTGTCATCCTTATCCTATAAAAAAACTTTTTCAGACTGGTTTTTTCTACCTGAAAAATCCTTTCTATGTGCGTGAGGTCATAGCATCGTTTATAGTCCATCCTAATCCGTCCCCAAGGGTAAAAAGGTGAAAATCAGTAGCTGTCCTTTATTAAACTTCTCAGTAATTAAATCTCTTTTTTCTAGTTTAAAGAAAATATCTGATACACGTGGGAAATTACAATAAAAACCTTTGTGATTTTGTAAAAAAGTAACCAAAATTTAGACATTGGAATCGAACATCGTCTAATGTGGAATAACTTCAAAGACTTTATTTACCACTTTTCCAATTTATAGGGGAGGAATCACAATTGCAAAAAATATCGCGGAATGTACATCAAAGCGTACATGCGTGCATGCGTGCGTGCGTGCGTGCTTGCGTGCGTGCGTAGGTGCGTGCGTGCTTGCGTGCGTGCGCAATTTTAACCTCTTGTTGATAGAAGATGTCCTGGTAGTATTCCGTGCATGGCAAACATATTAAAATAGTTTGTTCTATTAATCCGTTCATGTGTTGTTTCATCCATTTTAAGTATTAAGTTTATATTTATGTCACCTGTAATAATTACATTGCTGCACTTATTAATAGTATTTGTGTTGTGAATTCAAAGACTTAATAAAATCGTCAGCGTAATTGATGGGGAGCGATAAATATCAATAATAGTTAGATCTGATGTGGTTATATGTCAACATGACACATGGATAAGTTTTATTTTTGTTATTGAAGCCGCGATTGTATCTCTAATGAAAGTAACCACTGCATTAGCTTGATTTAAGTGTTTAGTTGTATTAAATGAAATATATGAATTAATTTGAGGAATATGTTTATCAATATGGAGTCTACATTCAGGAAAAATAATTAAATCTACTTTTGTTTTAATATCGCACAGGTTCTGAAAGTCTGCTAAATTAGCGTAAACGCTCTGGATGTTCTACGCCACTATAAAAAAGTCAGACACGTGAACTGGCATCAGTTTAGATAGTTCATCAGTCCGACATGCAAAGGCAGGAGCTATAACTGTGTTGTCTATTTCATTCATATTTGTAAAAACGTTATTCGTCAATGCCTCATGTAGAGGCGAAACACGTGTCGTATTGTCGTCAGTGGTGTGTCTTTCCTATTGTAGTGGTGTCGGGAATAGTGGTGCTGGGATTAGTGGTGACGGTGATAGTGCACGCAAATGAGGGAGGGCGTGAGGTACTCTTCAAACTAGGTAAGACACATCATTTTATTTTATCGAGGATGTACGCAAAGTAATTTTTGCCAACTTTAATAAAACGTTATTTATATTTCGTGACAAGAAGGAAGCTGTGTTACTTTATCTGTCGCTTTTGTATGTGACGATGGTGCTATAAGTTTATTTTTTTCTGTAAACTGTAAATAATTGCAAGTAATAATGTTGACAAGTCGATTGGAAGGTGAATTTATGGGCTTAGTTTAGGGTGATTATGTGTAATTATTAGATTTATATATGAATATGTGAGTGTGTGATGTGTACGTTGTGCGTGAAAATTTAGGTTTACATGAATGCTTATTTTAACTTAAAACAACTCCACAACAAATAAAATACTGACATATAAGTAATAAGATCAATTCATTTTGACAATTTTATATTGTGTACCAGTGATTCGCTTCTAACAGTAATGATAGGTGAGTTTTCATCCTTCCGGAGATACACACATCCAAAGGCAGTCCAGCAGTACTTATATTCATCCGATCGTGCGAAGTCACGGGCAATGAAGTGTATACGAGTACCTCGAGCAGTTAATTGAGACGTGGAAATTCATACATTATTATGTATGAATTTTTACAATGGGCTTAATCTTTCATAGCCTAACTATGTGTGTATACTTGGTAACTTGGTACTGTTAGTCTTTGTAGCTAATGCGTTCAGCGCTCGCCATAAGTTTCATAGTACATGAGCAACCTAGGATTGTCCCCTGCCGGCACGAATAAAAAATTTAAGCGCTAATTTGCCAAGTGCTTGGGGTTCAAGGAAAATAACGTCAGAATATTTTCGTGTACTTTGTGAAGTTCGTCATATACCCTAGAGCAGCATGACTTACTAATCGCTTGATATCACCACATGAGTAAAGGTTTCTTTAATCATGTGTTATTACTCCCAAAAATGAGGGTAGGACTGCGCCCGGAAGCGAAACGTATAGAGGCTGCAACACCTTTTAGAGGCATTTTATATGAAACAAGTTAACAATTTCGTTTTTTTTTTCTTGTTAATCCAAAATAATATAGAATTCTGTCCTATATTCCATACGTTAAAAAAAATTAAAGAAAATTTGGTCTAACAAATCCGGTGTAAAACTGAGATATAATTTATATACTGGAATAATAAACGGTCAAATTATTGGCCATTTTGAATTAACGGACACCTTGAATGGTAAGAATTAATTAAATTTCCTCGAAAAAGATTTGCAAGACTTGTTACATGATGCACCGCTCAAAATACTTCGAGGAATGTGGTTTTCATCAAGATGGTTGCCCAGCGCAATATGCACGTACAATACGGGACTATCTAAATACTACTATCCTCGCTCTCCATATCGTAATCTTCTTGATTTTTTACTGGGGTTGCATTAAAATAAAATGTATGCAAAACCTATTCAAAGCATAAACTAACTACGCCAGAAAGTTAGAGCAGCTGCTGCAGAAATTAATTTAAAAAGATACGGAAGATTAGTGATGCGATTTTTTAAAAACGATATAGAGCCCGCATTCCTACAGAAGGTAACTATTTGAACATTTTTATGACTTAAAACAAAATATCTTAGTAAAACCTTTATTCAATTTTATACTTTGTCTCCTAATTTATTGATAAAATTGTTTTTTTTTTTTTAAATCCAATATAACATTATTTGATCGAATATCAAATAGCGTCTCTGTCTCGCTTTAACTCACGTGAAATGGCGTAATTATCTGTTTCGATTTTAGGTCTTATTTTAGAAAATCAAATATTAATTAATTTTTTCGAATGAAAAATGATATTTTTAATTAGAATATATGAGCCATAGGGTAATACAGTACAGTTTTTTAATGAAGAGTCAAAGTCAGGTGATCTTTTTTTTTAACTACGACTAAAAGAAACTACATTAGTTTTAACTTACCTAGCAACTTTTTTTTGCTTGATTTGTAACTGCAATTACTAGCACGTTTATGAAAATCCACGCTTGCGATAGTCCCTGTAAAGTTGAAAAATTTGTCACAATACCTAATGATATCATTTAAGGTGTCGATTTTCCTCATTTTCATTATGGATTTACTTCCGGGGCTGGTATGACCCCCTTCTTGCACAGTGCCCGCTTAACGTTGAATTTATGGACACATTATACATACGCTATAAAAGATCTAAGATTGTTAAGATCTACTGCACAAATTAAGGGCACAATTTGCCGAATTGTTTATATATGACGCAATAAGAGGTTATAACACACAAGGGTTATATAATTGCTTTAGCTGTTAAAAGCTACCGCTGAGCACGGGATTTCATTACAGTGAAATGAGTATAGTAGCCTACGAGAATTATTTAAAAAGTACAAAGGTCACAAGGATATTATAAAAGAGATTTTTATGACTATCCTATAATTTAATCTGAGGGTAATCGTAAAGTTCGGGGCTGCGGGCTGTTCGAAAGAGATACCGCGGCTCCGGAACGTAAGGGCACTGAAGGAACACGGATGGTTTTTAGTCAGTAAAAGTCTGACACTCCCTTCCGCTCCACCCAGAGCGAAAGGCGTCATTTGATGATTTTCCATCCGCAAAAAAAAAAAAGGGTAATCGTAAAGAACCCTTCAATTACCAGTCAAGTGTATAAAGGATGGTACATAGCTTAATAAGCTCATGTTGAAAGAAGTTTTTAAGTATAATTAATATATATATAAATAATTGATAAGATAATGATAATCTTGATATGGCGTTTTTAATTTTTTATTGCTTCATCAAATTATGAGTGAAATTAATTCTAATCCCATTAATTTTTATTTTCTACGACCTATTTCCGACAAGAAGTTCACTATGAAACATTAACAAGGATTTACCAGCTGGCTATAGCCACATGGAGGATAAGACTCTACGCTAGGTAGGCGGGTTATAGAGTGCACAGCTAATGCTCTTTCATTTGTATTGTTTTTCCCTATTCCCATTCTGTGAAAGCAGACAATCGTTTTGGGCCCGCTAGAAATTTTCAACGTAACTTAATTTCTATGTGAAATTGATACCAATTTATCATAGTGAACGGCCCAAAGATTTAATGAAAATCTAAGAGAATCATGAAATCTGAAAAAAGAGTTATTATGATATTTGTCTTCTGGCTAATGTAATACAAAAAAATGCTTTTTACGAAGTAACGAAGAACGAACCACTAAAAAGATTTTCCATTAATCTTAAAATACCTATAATTGCTAAATGTAGCTACAACTTTTTTTGATACTATTAATTATTGACCAGTGCACTATTTTAACTTATAATACCAGTGGAAACTACTAGATAATCGCTTTTAGTTAGTTTTTAGCTCGTGATATTCATATTTTAATCGTTAATTTCACAGTACTCCCATTAGATACGGTAAAACTAATATTACTTTTGTTATATGTAATAAGGAATAAATCGACATGTATTTTAAAAAGTTACACCAAAATTTGTGGTGGGCCAATTCTCCATACAAAAAGAAATTGTCTACATTGGGTGGCCCAATTATGAGTGGATTTTCCTCTTCTGATCTCAAAGGCCCTGTTTGTCAATTATCAGAGTACTTGTAGGCAATTGAGGTACTAAAACTCCTTTTTTTTTTCTTTCATTACAGCCTATGAAAAGTCCACTACTAAAATAGGCCTCTCCCACAGATTTTTTTTTATTTTTATATTTAATACCATAGCTTTCTACATAAGTGCATTGATTCCCTGGCCAAACCAATGGCCAACTTCACCAATGTTTTGGCCATTAGTGTAACTGTTTCAGGTACCAGTTCTTCCCCTAAGGAAAGCCTAGTCAAAAGGTCAATTTCTATATAATAATTTGTTAAACTGTCTCCTTAGAGCGATTTTTGCCATAATTACCAATTAAGGCAATTGAGTCGTTTCAAAAAAGATGGTGCTGTACGACACCAATGGGATAATTGTTATCAAATATAATGTAACTATTATTTATACCTAAGATCACATTTATAGTATATATGGGCGCAAATCGCCATCTATCGGCAATAAGTAGCAAATATTGATATATGGGCGCAAACCGCTATCTATCGGCAATAATTGACAAATATTGATATTTATGTTTTAGTTTATCGTTTAAGTGAATTAGTATAGAAATATCTCAAATATTATATAAGATTTAAATTTAAATAATTATTTATAAACATAAAATTGTTACTTATTAAGGTCTGATATTTAGTAGACACTGTTTTGACTGTTGGAACATTTTGAAGACGTTTGATGCTTCATTTATTGTTAAAATACTCATTTTACTGTGTAAATATTTAAATTAATATCTATTAGAATTAATATCATTATTTTGTATCAAATTTTATTATTTTATGTAATAAGTCTTGTTTAATTTCACTTGAATCTTGCTTGCAGCGCCACCTCTTAACAGTATTAGAGCCCGGATTTTGACTGACTATGAAAAACTAATGTCTATTCAAATTAAATGAACAAAGATTTATATAATATAAATCATTTGTAGTTATTTAAATTCATTAAAATATTTATTATGAATAATGAGCTCTGTTTTAAGAATTATTTTGTAGTACTTAATTTTATTTGTTTGATTTAAAAGAAGTTGTATTTGCTATATCCGTTTTTGTAAGGAAACTATTGGAAACTATAAAGGCGGTTAATTTATGTAAAGACTGTTTTGTTCTGTACCAGCAATTGTGCGAAAATAAACTACTTAATATTTGGCGTGCTATTTCATTGTGATGGACTCTGAGCGTGAAAACCCTGGCGTATCGCTGACATATATTACATGGACATAATATACGTAATGTTTTCTTGAAGTTTATTTATGTTTTTTGCATTTTAGGTGTAAGATTTAGTTTTTACTTTACCTATTCTAGAAGCATTATCAAAATCATTATTACAGGCCTACACAAGTCTACTTCTACTGTTGAAAAAAAGGTCCTTAATTACATGCGTCTATCAACTTATTGTATTCATCTAGCAGTTTAATCGCGTTCAATTGAGAATTCTACTAAGATTTATTAAAAGAAAACTAGTTTTTAAGATTTTATCGCGTAAATTAACTTAATTGTAGCACCGACGTTTTTAACCACGGCTTCGGCTACCTGTAGCCGTGATTAACTATTGGGACATCGAACACATCAGTCCCCCTTGTGGCCTTAGGTGCTGTAAAGTGCTCGAATCGTCGGGAATATAAAATAAGTTACTGTACACGATAAAATCCGTAAAAACTAGTTTTATTTAAAAGTGTAATGTTTGCGTAAATATGACATAACATCAGATTAATTTATTACCAAACAAACTTTATCGATTTTACTTTTTTATTTTCATCTTCTTCACCAGTTCGTAAAAGTTCACTGATAGACATGTACTTCCCTATTGTAGGGAGGATTTGCCTTAATCTTCACCATTGCTAATAAAAATAAAATAAAATATTTAAATATTTATATAATATAATATTTAGTGGTATGTAACATTTGTAAACTAATAATATTTACATACAGTTCAATAAAAATAAATATTGTTTAATGTCATTCCAGATGTACCTGAGTACGGAAATGCAAATGTTAGAAATAACGTAGATACAAAGTTATTTCTAATATTTTCTTTTACGTCTCTGTGTGTGTCTTCTTGTGGGTGCGTGTCTAGTATCTCTACGTGATTATATGCGTGAGTGTGTACTTGCGCGAAGGTTGTGTGTATGCGTGTGCTTCAGACATAATACTACTACCCCCAAACTATTAACTATGCGAGCCCCAAAAACTAACAGTTTATATTTTTTGCTGTTCACTTCGATTGGGATTTGGAATAGCGGCGAATTAACAAAAGACATAATAAAATTCCTCGCTTTAATTTATACTGTAACTTTGTACTATTATAGTAGGAAAAGTTTAATTAAATTTCATAGAAATTTTATTCTTCACGGTTAACCCTTCATTCCCGTCTATTGTTACCGCAAACTCACTATTTCAATTAGAGGAAAGCGCTTTTAAGGCCAACCATTACCAATGAGTTTCTTGCCTCGATCCTCTTTATTGCTAAGTTTACGAGTTTGTGTATTATTATACAAATTCCTTATAATGGTGCCTAGAATACGGAAAGTAGGTACAAATAAATGAAAGGAAAATGTTAAAGAAAGGTTTGGTCCCAAAAATTACTTTATATTCATTTGGAACATTTGTTTATTTATTTTGTACAAAACAGACAACAAAAGGGTAAAGACCTGCCGATCGTCTGGTTGTCCGAGGGTGGAAAAGAGAAGGAGGAATTGAAGCGTGTAATTCCTGCGCTACACTCACCGAACTGCACCCTATAGAATATCGAGAGACTGGCTACTCTGCGCCTAAGATCAAGGCCAAATCAACCAAATGAAGATCACCAATGAGCCTCTTATAACGTATCTCTACCAGGTTGCATTTTGCAGCACCAGCCCATATGTCAAAGAAGTACTCCATGCATGACCGAAATTGCGCTTTATATAAGGCAAGAAGCTGCCCCGGCGTGAAGTACTGCCACATCCTTGCAAGGACACCAAATTTCCTTCCGGCTGCTATGGCTCAGGACTCAATGAACCACCCATAGTTGAGGTCCGAGGAAAATTTTAATGCCTAACAACTGAATGTGGGCAGTGTACTCCAAAGATAAATACCGGAAAGTAGGAGTCAGGGTCAGCGGACTCCTTTTAGCGGTAAAAAGACACGCTAGTATTTTGGAGGCATTGAATCTCACGAGATTGGCATCGCCCCATTCGGAGACTGCCTGTAGTGTAAAACTCACATGCTCAACAATAGCCACTCTTTCGGACTGGATTTGAACCCTACTGGCCCGAGCGCTTGGTTGATATCTCTCTCAATTGTGCTGTCATTTGCATACCATAGATTACAGGAATGAGCAGATCATTAATATGCAACAGGAAGAGAGTTGCCGAGAGAACGACCATCTGAGGAGTTCCTCAGATGGTCGTTCTCTCTGCGGCGTTTGTCTTGATAGGACAGGACGAGTAGCTGTCGATGACGGCACGGTGAAATCGTTCACTCAGAAATTCCTACATTCAGCCAATCAGGCCAGGAGATAAGCCGTACGCTGAAAGCTTGTTAAACATACTGGCGTAACAAACCCTTGAAAATGATTTTAAAACATCGAGAAAATCAGGAAGTGCTTCAGCATTGTTCTCAAAGGGCTTCGCCCCATATATGAGTGGCATACGCTAGAAGGTCCCCAGTTTATAGATTTCGGCGAAACCCCTACTGGCGGTCACTGAAGAAATCATTTTGCTCTAGGTATGCCATGAGGTGGGCATTCAATCATCGTCATCATTACAGCCCTTCACAAGTAAAATGCTGAACATAGACCTCCCACAATGCCACAAAGCACGGTCCTGAGCCACCTGCATCCATAGACTTCCTGCATGTCTTACACTCCATCTAGTAGGGCGACGCCCTACACTTCGCTTGTCGGTGCGAGGCTGCCACTCGAGAAACTTTCTTCCCCATAGGTTGTCGGTTCTTCGAGCTATATGGCCAGCCCATTGCTACTTCAGCATACTAATTATTTGGGCTATGTAGGTTACTCTGGTTCTACTGCGTATATCCTCGTTTTTAATTCTATCACGCAGAGAAACGCCAAGAATTGCCCTTTCCATTGCTCGCTGGGCTACTTTGAGCTTCCTCATACGGCCATCAGTGAAAGTCCACGTCTCAGATCCGTAGGTCATCATTGGCAACACGCACTGTTGGAACAATCTAGTTATGAGGTTCTGAGGTACGTCTAACGAGAAAATAAGTCGTTATCTCCCGAACGCTGCCCAGCCGAGTTGAATTCGTCGATTGACCTCTCGGTCGAAGTTTGACTTACCTAGTCGGACTATTTGTTCCAGGTGGACAAAATATTCTTCAACAACTTCGAGTTAGTGTTTCCAACAACTACCGGCATAGGTCGTACCAATACAGGTAAGTTGTGTGATGGACGTTACACATGATTTTTGTTTTGTCCATGTTCATCTTAAGACCTATCCGTTGGGAGACCCTATTGAGGTTATTGAGCATAGTGCTTAGGATCTGCAGCGACTCTGCCATTAGGATTATATCGTTGGAAAATTGAAGTTGAGTGATATACTCGCCATTGATGTTAATACCGCATCCCTTCTAGTCCAGTGGCATGAAGAAGTCTTCCAAAGCAGCGATGAAGAGCTTCGGGGAAATAACAACACCCTGTCTTACACCTCTATGCAGTTGGATAGGTTTCGTACTCTTATTCTGTACGCGGATAGCCATCGAAGCCCTACTATGCAAACACTTCAGCACTTCGATATACCGACAGTCAACTTGGCACCACTGAAAGGACTGCAACACCGCCCAAATTTCGACGGAATGAAAGGCTATCTCATAGTCCACATTACGCAAGACAAAGTGGCAGATTGTACTCTTCGGTCTTCTGTAAATTTGGCGAAGGGTATGTATGTGGTCTACAGTACTAAAGACTTTTTGGAAACCGGCTTGTTCGGGAGGCTTGAAGACTCGATGACTTTTAGGTTCATGACTCTAGAAAAGAGTACGTAGACGCGGCTCAGAAGGGAATTCGGTATGTAGTTCTTCAAAAGAACAAAGTCGCTTTTCATGAAGAACAAGACCACCGTACTTCTGCTCCACGCTCACGGTGTAGTGCTACCATAAAGAATTGAATTTAAGAGCTTCTAAAATAGTTTAAGTACCGGTATTCCACCTGCTTTCAGAAGCTCCGCTGTAATTCCATCCTTACCTGGGGCCTTGCCTTTTTGAAGGTGCTGGAAAGCAATTCTCATCTCGCTCAGACTGATGTCCGATATATCATTCGGAATAGCGTCGAACAAGACTTGCTTCTGGATCGTTACTCACACTTACGTGTGGCTACAACGATTACGTGTACAGCTGCCCATAGAACCTCTCAATCTCACTCAAAATCTCAGGTGTCTCGGAAACGATGCTGCCACATTCGGTCTTCAGCTTCGACAGTTGGCACATTCTGGTAGACATATATCTGGCAAATACTTTGAAGCCCTGATACCGCTCGATTGTTTCTTCAATACAAGCGGTATTAAACTGGCGTACGTCCCGTCCCATGCGTTTGGATAACGGTCTGTTGAGTTTCCTGTATCATATCTACTTAAGACTGCAACTTCATTTCCTGTCTAACAGCAATGAGATTAAGAGTGTGATCGGAGATTTTTTGTGTTCTTCTGCGGCGGGTCTTGCAAAACTTACTTCCGACCGTACGAAAAGTTTCTACGAGCTTGTCATTTACATCGTCCACTACATTGCAATCTTATAGGCACTAAAAACGATTTTGTAACTCGAGCTGAAAGATTTCGGGACTTTGACGAGGGGGACGGTGCGTTGACTTCATTAAAAATGACCTCTCAAAACTTAACGTTAAGGTTCAGTGTGCCTCTAAACCATTCGTGATTGCTACCATTTTCCACACTCACGATCATTGAGACATTACTGAACAGTTGTCGTCTGGTCGTCATAATGAAGTCAATCTCATTTTGTGTCGAACCGTCAGAGCTTGACCCAGATCCACTACCTTTGGGGCCGCTTCTGGAAGAAAGAGTTCATCATTACGAGTCCCTCTTTCTCCATGAAGTCGGCTAGCTGCTGGCCTCTTGGGTTTCGTTGACCTATTCCAAATTTCCTTACTTTCAGCTTACCGTTATCTCTTGTGCCTAGTTTTGCGTAGAAGTCTCTCATTAACATCATATAGTGGGTTTTAGTGGAATGCAAGGCTCTAGAAATATACTCATACATTTCCACCACCTTCTCATCGGGACGTGCTGATATTGGCGCGTAAACCTGTATGACCTTAAGCGAATACCGTTTGGTGATTCTGAGTATATGGTACGTCACCCTAATCGATACACTCCCAATCTTTACAACGTTGTTAACGAGAGACTTGTGTACAATAAATCCGACACCTCTTTGGGACAGATGGTCGCTCTCCCGGTGATAGAAGAAGTTGCCAGATTCTAGGATTACCATGGCCTCCCCCTCTCTTTGGAGCTGGGATAATCCTATATTATTATAGCACAACTTGTTTATCTTTTCTTCCGGCTACAGTATCTTTTCTTCAGTCCTCAGGGAGTGTGCGTTATAAGTTGCCAGGTCGAGTCGTAGTAGGTGGCAACCAAACCCTCACAAAAAAATTTTAGCACCCCCTGCCCCGCTTTTGGTCACCACTGAAGCCAGGAATAGCGGGGCCGCGGAGGACTGGAGGCCGTTTATTAATGTCAATGATAATGAAGGGTATATTACCATAGATGCTATGCCTTGGCGAGTGGGTTGGTAACCGCAGTTTTTATTGCTTTTTTCTATTATGAGAAAGATTCTGCTGCCCATTTTTCTGCCTCAGTTTCTCTCTGTCGCCTTTTATGACACCCAAGGGAAGATATAGTGCAGTAAGTATTCTAACCCGCCACAACGCGGGCGTTCAATAACAAAATATCAGATTCAATTATCTCTCTTGAAGAACTATAGACCGATTTCCATTCTGAGCCGCGTCTACGTGCTGTTTCCGAGAGTCATTACAAATCGTCTGGCGCGCAGACTTGACGACTTCCAGCCTCCCGAAATAGTCGGTTTCCGAAAGGCTTTAGCACCATAGACCACATACATACCCTTCGGCAAATTGTACAGAATTCCGAAAAGTACAATTTGCTTCTATGTCTGATGTATGTGGTGTCTCGTTTTATCGATCATGCGGGAGATCTGTCTATGACTTTGCCTTGGTATATGGTCTAAAACAACTAGTTACTTCGTCTACGCGGATCCAAGATGTGGAAGACCATGTACCTTCCCTGTTGGACCTTCTGCTAACTTCTCCTCCGGACGGATATCAGATCTCCGTCGATGCCCCTCTGGGCTCTTAGGACCATTGTCTTATCCGGAGTACGATGCCACTCACGCTCCAATCGCAGTTGCGATCTGCAGCTTGCCACCGTGTTAGGCACTATAGGTCAGCCGATTGGGACGGGATGCGGTCTTTTTTTGCATCCTACCCTTGGAGGCGGGTTTGCTTATTGCCGGAAAATCCCAGAGTTGTTGTCGATTCTGTTCCGTATGTGGTACTGCAGGGTATGAAACTTTTTATTCCATACTCTGTGGTACCCATTGGAGGCAGTTCCCAGGCATGATTTGGTCGCTCCTATAAAATAGCATAACGCTATAAGCGGGAGTGCTACTGGGCCTGGGCTGACGTATTAACGTCTCGGGATGTCAACACCATTGCACTTAAAAAGAAGTATAATTCCGCCTCCAGGTTCTTTAAAGCGTCATTGCCAAGGCAAGGTCTGAGCACATCGGCAGAATTAGCGAGAAGCTAGTTCGCCTTCTCTCGGGAACCCGTGCATTTTGGTCTCTCGCCAAGGCTGTCCCACGGGACTTCTTTCAGCCACTACTTCCATCTCTGCACAGAGAGGACGACTCACTGGCCCATGCCGCAAAGAAGAAAGCCGATCTGTTGAGCTCTCTCTTTGCGTCCAACTCGACTCTAGATGACGGGGGGAACACACCGCCGACCATCCCGCGATGTGTGTACTCCATGCCGGATGTACGGTTTACACAGCGCTTGGTTCGCACGCAAAGCACTCTTCTCCCTGGACATTAGCAAGTCAAGTGGGCCCGATGGAGTCCCTCCTATTATGCTGAAGACGTGTGCTCCGGAATTGGCACCGGTTTTAACGCAGCTCATGAGGTACCTTGAGGATCACCAGCTGATAGTAACCGCCAGTACGGTTTTCATCGGCTGAGTGTCGGTGATCATGTGACAGCTTGTGATCTTCTGGTCTACCACACTCATAGATGGGTAGAGGCAGTAGAGTGAAAGGGGGAGGCATTGGCGGTTAGTTTGAACATAGCGAAAGCCTTCGATCGGGTCTGGCACAAAGCGCTTCTTTCGAAGCATTCTTCCTATGGGCTTCCCGAGAAATTGTGCAAATGGATCACAAGTTTCCTTGCTGATCGGACAATCAAGGTTGTAGTAGACGGTGCATGCTATGATTTTTAAGTTTATCAATGCTGGTGTTCCACAAGGCTTCGTGCTATCACCAACGCTGTTTCTCTTGCATATCAATGATATGTTGCAAGCTGATAACATTCATTGCTATGTAGACGATAGCACTGGCGATGCCTTGTACAGGATGTTCCAGAAATGGTTGATCATCTGTTATGTACATGTTCGGGCAAGGAGAGGTGACCTCGGTTCCCTAAAAAAAATCTACCCTGAACGGTTCGCCCTCTATGCCATGTTTTATAAAATTCCCAAAAGTTCGTACTTCTGCTCACATTTGTGGTCTGAAATTTGTGGTGCCTTAAAACCGAGGAAATACGACAAAGGGGTTCTTGTTAGCGGTAAATGCGCAAACTTGTGTCTTCTGAGGATTAAACTGGACTAGATTTAGTCGCCCCCAATCCTAGACTTGTTAAGCAAAGACTCGACTTCAGACACAAGTTTGTCCCGGTACTCGGAGACGTTTTCCCGAGAAATATTGGCACGACCGGTATACAGGTTGTTTCAGTAATGGTGGATATTCTGGATAATCTGTTTGGGCGGGGGGGGGGGGGGGGGGGGAGGTGTCCTCGGTTCCCTAAAAAAAAATTTTACCCCGAACGGTTCGCGCTTTACGACATGTTTTATAAAATTCCGAAAATTCAAACTTATGCTCACTATACTATACTCTATATATACTATACTCAGATGTGAAAATATGGTTTGTACTGTTTTCCATTTATTAAGGATGCGTAAATTAATGAAAAGAACATGAGTTGTATCCATTTTTTTTTATTTAAAATCATTTACAGAAAATGCTCGAACTGGCCTCCTCCGGGCTTTATGCAGGCTCTACATCTTTTTACAAACGATCTTTCTAAAAGTCTTTGATAATATTTGGTTGAAATACTCTTGATGCTTCTGTGACGCGAAGTCTAAGTTCATCGATTATTTTAATTGGTTTTTATAAACTTGCTCTTCAGGCAGCCCAATAAAAATGTAATGGGTTAAGATCAGGTGATCTTAGTAGCTACAATAACGGCCTCATTCGGCCGATGCATCGGTCACGATGGCCTTCGTTTAAGTAACTCCTTACTTGGACGGCATACTTTGCCGGACAATGATCATTTTGGAGACAATTCGCTGGTGCATTCTATTTAGATCTCTTTCACGCTACATTCACCATAGTTAAATGCATGATAGCATACTCTTGGGGTGTGTACATTTCTCGTGACATGACACAATCTTGTTGTTATGCACAAATCATGAGTCCAGTATAAAAGCCGAGTTGTCACAATTATCACCAAACAAACAAAATCCAAATGCACATGTCAAGAGTCGAATAGAATGCGAAAATAGTTTTTTGTAGCCAAGTGTCCGAAATAAGTGAGCACATGCGATGTTGAGAAAGTAGAGATACGTACTAACCATATTTAATAATAACCTAACACGAATTCCAATCACGAATTGTACAATGGAGAATCTGTTGATCCTTTTTACTCACATTAGTCCTAAGCACCGGTTGTCTCGCTCATACAGCTTAGAATTCAACCAAACAAGGCGAGCAGGTAGTAAAGTAAAATTTTCAAGGGCGACAGGTGTACTTTTACCTAGTTAAGACATGCAATGTTAAAAAAAAAACTATGTGCCAATAATTTTGTAATTTTGTAATTAAATGTCTACTTTTACACATTAACGGCTATAGCTCAGTAAGTAAAGACATTAAGTACATAGTATGCTAATGTTTTGGAATTCTCATGATGTAGGCAAACTTTTTTAATGATTGTTCACACAGATCCCATACGTTTTTTTTTTCACAAACAGGTGCTCAAACTTAGCAGATAAATAAAGCAAAATATTTAAACATAGGTTTAGTGCCGTCTTGTAAAATACTACCGATAGTAGTTGAAAACTTATAAAGGTAATTTAGAAACAACAT
The DNA here is from genome assembly GCA_033319125.1 of Parnassius glacialis. NCBI lineage: Eukaryota > Metazoa > Arthropoda > Insecta > Lepidoptera > Papilionidae > Parnassius > Parnassius glacialis. The sequence goes on along the minus strand of JAVANC010000019.1, from coordinate 41,554,362 downwards.
TATTACGAAATTCACTAAAAGATTAAAATCTGATCTAGGCATTAAACTGTGGACGTGATGACCACAAATGTGAGCTGAAGTACGAATTCTCGGAATTTTATAAAACATGGCGTAGAGCGCGAACCGTTCGGGGTAGAATTTTTTTAAGGGAACCGAGGCCACTCCCCCCGGCCTAAACAAATTATACGGACTATCCACCATTACTGGGACAACCTGTATACCGGTCGTGCCAATATTTCTCGGGAAAACGTCTCCAAGTACCGGGACAAACTTGTGTCTGAAGTCGAGTCTTTGCTTAACAAAGTCTCGGATTGGGGTGACTAAATGTAGTCCAGATAATCTAGGATCTAGGAAATAGATCTGGCGCAGGACAAACGGCTTAACTTGTTCCGAGGCACAGCATGTTAGTACTGAGAGCTGCCTGACTGAAGAAGCCAATAACTACTTTTGGCCCCACTCTGAATTCAATCACATCAGCGTTCGTACTCTCGTTTGTTAGACTGACAAAGTAGTCAAAGTATCCAGTGCGGTAACATAATTATATACAAGTACATAAAATACAGGATTTGGATAAAAAATATTAAAAAACGGAAAAACATAAACATATATGCCCGCAAATTTTTAAACCTTTTAAAGAGTTTGCTCCACAGCCAAATCGTTACATGTTAGTAACAACATTTAGACGGCTAAGAATATAATTAATATGACGTCGAGTATAATTAACAACGAACCGGTTAAAATCAAATCTCGTAACTCAAACTATCAATTAAAAATTAACAATGAATTAATTAAATCAAATCAAGACCAATATAACGGACGTTCCAATATTTCTCAAAAACATCGCCGAGTACCGGGACAAACTTGTGTCTGAAGTTGAGTCTTTGCTTAACAAATTCTCGGATTGGGGACAACTAAATCTAGTTCAGTTCAATCTCCAGAAGACACAAGTTTGTGCGTTTACCGCTAAAAACAACCCCTTTGTCGTATCTCCTCAGTTTCAAGGCACTCCCCTTGCTGCCTCAGCTAGCATCGAAATCCTTAGCGTCAACATACCGAATAGTGTGCAGTTTCGTGGTCACTTGGAAGGGAAGGCCAAATTGGCCTCTAAAAGCTTGGCGTGCTCAGCAACGCGGGACAGTATTTCACGCCGACACATCGCTTGCAACTTTACAAAGCGTAAGTTCGGCCTCACAAGTAATACTGTTCTCATCTCTGGGCCAGTGCACCCCCAGTGCCAGCTCTTTCCACTTGACCGCATCCAGCGCAGAGCGGTTCGAATCGTCGACGACCGATTTCTTTCTGATCGGCTCGATACACTGGCATTGCGTAGAGATGTTGCATCTCTTTGCGTATTTTATCGCATCTATCATGGAGAGTGCTCTGAGAAATTGTTCGGACTAATTCCAGCTTCTCAATTTCACCATCGCACTTTGCGACAAAACTCGCAATACCATCCATACCATCTGGATGATTGGCGGTCCACCGCTGTGCGATTTAGAAGAAGTTTTCTCCCTCGAACAACATGCTTGAGGAATAGATTACCACCAGCAAATTTTTCGGACCAACACGACTTAAGGACCTTCAATAAAAAGAGCTTACCACCTTCCTAAAAGGCCGGCAACGTATCTGCAATTCCATTGGTGTTACGGTTGTTCATGGGCGGCGGTAGTCACTTACCATCAGGTGAGCCGCATGCGCGTTTGCCCCCTATCCTGTAAAAAAATGTGGACTATAAGAAAGCCTTTGATTCCGTCGAAACTTGGGCGGTGTTGCAGTCCTTTCAGCGGTGCCAAGTTGACTGTCGTTATATCGAAGTTCTGAAAATGTTTGCACAGTAGAGCTTCGATGGATATCCGCGTACAGAATAAGAGTACGAAACCTATCCAAGTGCAGAGAGGTGTAAGACAGAGTGACGTCCATATCTCCGAGCTCTTTATCGCTGCATTGGAAGACGTTTTCAAGCTACTGGACTGGAAAGGATGCGGTATTAACATCAATGGCGAGTACATCATTCACCTTCAATTTACCGACGATATAATCCTAATGGCAGAGATTCTGGAGGACCTAAGCACTATTCTCAATGACCTTAATAGTGTCTTCCAACGGATAGGTCTTAAAATGAACATGGACAAAAATAAAGATCATGTTAAATGTCTGAAT
>JAVANC010000019.1:41519676-41552102 GCA_033319125.1 Parnassius glacialis | reverse complement strand
CTCCAACTCCACCTGTGTATCGGACCCCCCCCCTCCCCGAGTCCAATACGCGGAGGCCATGAGACCAGGAAAATTGAGCGCTTAGTAGCACCCGTTTTCCCGACCCCAGCGGCGGATCTGGTCTCTGGCTCCGCCGCTAACCAAGTTTCAGCCGCAGAGGATAGGGAGAGCGGCGCATCGCAATACTGACACTTCTCTCTCCCCGTGGCCCCTCTACCACCGCATCAACGGTGCGGCCCCGTCAAAGTCGCGGAGGATAGGGGAATCGTTCGGGGGGGGGGGGGGTCCAAGACCTAAATTGTAATCTTAATGCAGTCCACTACCACCTTGCGACTGACAAGCCCCACTTACTCTTCTAGACTGAGACGCAGATCAGATGTCCTCTAAATGCGTGGTAACGGCGTACCTTGGCTACCTTGGGTCCATATTGGGGCATAATTTTCATCAGCGCGCCGGAGTTTGTGTATACGTCCGCAACGACATCTGCTGTAAGCGTCTCCCGTCACCTTGAAGACCCTACTCTCTACGATCTGGGTAATGAATCATTGATCATTAATCATTGGTAATTCAATCAGTGATCGGAATAAGTAGTGCAATTTAGAGTGAATGACCTTAAACGTTGTATTAATATGGATAAGCCTTGTGGGAAGCGGGATTTTATTATTTATTTGTAATATATTTTGAAATTCCTTATTATTTTTCAATTCTTTATTAGAAAAATAACTTTGCCGCTTTACACAACAAATACTTTGTAATTATTTGTAAAGTATTTACAAAATTACTTCTAAATACTTTTGCATAAAGCAGGAACAGTACTTTTTTTTATAAAGTGAGATTTCTAGTAGTTTTTTAAGGGTGGGCTCCGGATTTGCACAATTGTAACTATGTGACACTCACTACTAAACTATCTTTCGAGTAATTAGAAAGTTCCCTGATTAATTATTGCTTGCTTATGCGTTTGTATGAACAATAATAAAACAAATAAAAATATATATATTTTAAATTATCCCAAAAACACCACTAGCTAAGGTAAAAGCTTGGATATAATTTATTATTTTTAATGTGGTAGATACTTAACTCGCCTATATAGTTATTGTTTTAATATTTATAACTGAATAATTACATTTATAAATTAAATAAGTAGGTTCATGATTTTTATCGGTTATTTTTAGCGGTTAAAAACTAAAATATCTCCTTTCTAAACTTTTTGATTATAAAAAAGCAACATAAAGACTGTGAGGATATCACTTCCAAAAGTCTTATCCTAATTTTTTTTTACATAAAATCTGTAAAATATTATTTGGAAACACTCAACTTGCTGACAAATGACGGTGCTTGTTTTAGTTCCAGCCAATGAAGTGTGAATCTATCTGTAATGGATGTAAGAATTGCTTGAGCAAATTATTTGCGAAAATTTTTATCTCGAAAGAGACATTGTAATTATTGTTAATGAAATATTAAATCGTGTGCAAGATTGCATATTTTTGTTCTGCCTTGTGAATACTTTTCAATAGATTTTTTAAAAAAAAAACTTTACATTTTATCCATAATTTACCATTTAATTGAAGGGTACAACAAATTGTTGAAGAACAAAAATTATAAAATAGAATATTTTGTATAAGAAGTTTATAAAAAATATTCTATCTGAAGTTTATAATAAAAACAGATACACGTTTTCTTTATTTAATTTTATCCTTCTGTGCCAACCCTAACAAAATAGGTAAAATTTTGACCTTAGAATTATGGTCTTTTTTCCGTTTTATTCACTGATGTGATCGAACTAACAATATTAAGATGACGTAAGTACCAATGATTGGCATAGGTTACCTGTCATTTCTGAGAGGGTTATGGAGCCAGTGGTAACGCGGTGCTCCTGTGTGTGTTTAAACAGTGACAGAATTTAAGCGTCCACGAAATAATTCTTCAGATTTGCAGATTTCCTTACATTTTTTTTATTCACCGCCTAGTATGTATCTAAACGCACGACGTAATTTAAACAGTACGTGAGCAAACCAAGAGACATAAAGAAATTAATAGTACTTATTAAATATATCGTTAGAAGGTTTGGTCAACATTTACAAAAAAATGCTGAGAAGGCTGCAACCACCTAGGTTTGTAAAAAACCTAAGCAATAATAATAATACTCAAAATAGTAATAAAAACATTAACATAATCAACATAAAGCAGTATTGAAAGATATGTATAAGTAAGTTTAGCCAATTTTTATAAAGTAACGTTACCTCCTATATACCGAACTTATGATCCCAATTTAACAAATATATCATTATCAGCGTTCACAATTTAACTAAGCAACGTTAACATTGAAGTCTAAATTATGAGAGAGTAAACAAAATTCTAATGTATTACGAAACAATATCCTTTTTATGTTACCCGCATAAACATAAAATTTTCCTTATATAATATGTCGAAATATAATATTTCTCGGTAACTCGAATCCTTACTCGTCGAACGATGTAGATAAAACAGAGCCCTAAAGGTTAATCCTTTGGGAACTGAAGCGTTAAAATGTCGCTTTCCGAAGAGTTCGGTCAAGGTGATTTACGATTGTAAGCTGAAGAAAAACAAAGCTAAGTTATATGCTACTTACTACAAGACGCTTTAAGAGCTTCTTTTAAATTGCCCTTACCTTCAAAACCAACGTTAATCTATATTTAATGGCACAAATATGAAACAGATATATAAAGCGTAATCATCATTATTACATTTTTTCGCAAGTCCACCGTTAAACATAGGCACCCCTCAAAGAATGTCACAAAGCACGACATCCATCGACTTCATACAAAATAAAGTCGCAAATCGTACATAATAAGTATGATGTCCTCCGATCGGAATTTCGGTCGAGTGCTGTCGTCTGAAAAGAGACTAAGATTATTGTGCCTGAGTGGATACGCAAGCACAGATGAACATTTTATTCCCTTACTCTCATAGTCCGATGGGACGACTGTCCGACACGACCTGAGAGAGATCACGTGCAGGACCAAGAGCTGTAAGTGCTTTCCAAGGTACGGGAATATAACAACGCCAACTACCTAATTCCGGATGGCTACTAACAAATTTTAACCCGACCCGGGATTCGAACCAGGGACTTCATTACCGCGTTTACGACCACTAGACTCATGAGGCAGTCAATTTAGCGTAAGATTATAGCAGTTAATAACTTTTGTCTACAATTATTATTATTGACGGCTCCGTGGCGCAGTGGCTTAGCAATGAGTTGCTGCGCTGGGGTCGCGGATTCGAATCCCGCACGGAACAAGTATTTGAATGGCCTACAAATAATTGTTCCGAGTCTGGATGTTTGTCCTTGTGCAATTTGTGTTTGTAAACTGCCTCCACGATACAGGAGAAAATCCTAGTGTGGGGGTAACGTTTTTAAAGAAAAGAAAAAAAAAAACATTATCAATAGTTCGAGTTACCAATAATACAAATTAGGAAATAAGATTAAAATTAATATAAATATTTTTATTACACTGGCAATCGTGAACCGTTGTTTTAACCACCCCCGTATGATGTACGAGCGACATAGTAAGCATATAAAGTAATTGAGAAAGGCATGGAGTGCCATGAGGCATAAGAAATACTAATATAGAACCTTGTTATATGGTATGTGTGTAAATATTACTGAAATACACAAAACTGCCGAGCGGTATAGAAATTCCGAAAAATGTTCGCCATTCAAAGTAAGACTAAGCACGGAAACAAATGAAAACTTCAGAAAATAATCAAGTTTCAAGCCAAACAATCAATTATTTATAACAAAAATAAAATAAATATTTATAAACAATCAAATATATATAGTTGCAGGGCATCAAATGAGCACGCAGTCCACCTGATGGTAAGTAGATGCATGATATCTAGTAAAAATGGTCTCCGGTTCTCTACACTCACAAACAAACACACAGCAGCATTGATCTGCTATTTTACGCTGCTATTCTGTGTGAGCGTAGTCTTGGCAACGTGACAATTATGGTAATAATCCCCCCCACACCTATGAGGCAATCTATGGGTATGGTTGGAATGGTATGGTGGGTGGAGACAAAACCTATAAGTTAACGGTAACGGTAATCTAATAAATTAATATAAATATATTCAAATATATGTAACTATCTCAATATAGCATATAAGTATAAACATAACCCGACCGCTAAGCACCTTGGTCGGACTTACGTTAAATATACCCTTTACGAGGCAATCTATGGAAACACCTATTTTTAGCAATAGGGTGATGTCGATAGGCTGTAATGTAAGAATTAATGAAAAATTTTAAAATTTTAACATTACTACATATGGATTTATAGCAAATTTGAAGATATGAATCAAGAGTACAGAAAAACATTATTTAAAAAAAACTTCATTTGTACACTTAATTCTGCAATATAATTGCCGTGTAATTATTTAAGCGTTCATATGAGAATACCATTTATAATACCAACCCCGTCAATAAAGTATTAATTTATTAACCCAACTAACATTCACTAATTAATATCAATGTTTGAGATATACAGTTAATTTTAAACCGATTCGAACAGTTCAGCGTGAACATCATCATATCTAAATTGAAAATAAATTTAATTTGTCGGACTCCGCCATGCGTTAATTGCTATATTGGAACCACGCCCACTCGACGCTGAAAACAATTTATTAGAATTACATATAGTGGACACTACAAAGGGACATCATATTTTTGGTAGTGTCATTTAAATTATTTATGCGTATTAGTGAATTAATAAATATTATTTTATAATTTATTTATTTATTTTAACTTTTTTTATAGGATAGGGTGACAAACGAGCACACGGTCCACCTGATGGTAAGTGTTTGCTGTGGCCCATAGACATCTACATCTATCCTCGTTTGCGATTCAAAATGCAGATGCGTTGTCAACCTTGAGGACTAATATGGCATGCCTCTTTTCCAGTAAAAAGGGTCTCCGGTTCTCTACACTCACTATACGAAAAATAGCAGTTTTAAGATCCTACGAGGGTGACACTGAAAGTTCTTAAAAAATCAAAAACTATCAAGTTATTTGTTTAATATATCTTTTCAAAATAGTGTTCATTTACATCAATACATCGCTGCATCCGATGGAACCACTGAGAAGAGCACTTTGCCCACTCGTCCTTAGGGGTCTCTTCGACGGCATTTTGAAATGCAGCCACCGCTTCCTCGGCGTTCATAAAACATTTTCTCGAAGTTTTTCTTTTATATTTGGAAATAAAAGAAAATCGCAAGGTGCGATTGCGAAGGTCAGGACTATAGTGCGGGTGACCTAATAATTCCACGTCTTACGTCGCCAAGTATTCGATTGTTTGCATGGCGGTGTGTGACGAGGCGTTGTCGTAGTGAAGGAATATCCTACTGCGAGGTCGTTTTACCCGAATTTTTCCAAGACAAGTGACAAACAATAGATAGTGTACCACTCTTCAGTAACCGTTTTTTGATGCTCTAAAAAAATTGTTGCGTAATGACCTGTCCTTCCGAAGAACGAGGCCACCATCGTTTTTCCCACGCTTCTACCTCTCTTCACTTTAGTTGGCAACTCCTCGTAAGGACACACCCAGACAGCAGACTGTCTCTTAGTTTCAGGATCATAACAACAAACCCTGCTTTTGTCACCTGTACGTATGTCGTAAATAGCATTTGAGTCACCTCCGTTAAATCTTTGAAGCATTTCACGACACCAATCAACACGACGAAGTTTTTGGGTATCCACCGGGCACAAATCTCCTGACAAACCTTCCATGGAGGATTTTGTGCATTTAACTCATACCGATGCCTAAGTTTGTCCAAATCTGCTAATGAATCATTCTTTTGTCAGTCTCTATCATACGATGCACAACACTGATGTAATCTTCACTCGTCGCCGTAGAAGACCGTCACTCACGCAGATCAGCGGTGAGATTAGTGCGACCACGTTTTACCTCATTAAACCAGTTATAAACAGTGGCACGAGATGGGGCTTCATTGTGAATGGCCAATCGAAGTCTATCATAACTTTCTTGTTGACTTAAATGCCATCGAAAGTCATAATAAATCATTGTACGAAAATTTTCTTGCTGTCGTGACACAGATAATTTTAATTTGCCGCCAAATCGACAATATAATTAATTACAAATGACAAATTAATAAAATACATACACAATAATATTGGCAAAGAGTTCCATTATTAAAATTTAAACTTATTTTTTTATTATATCGTTTACAAGTGGCCGGTTCTCAAAAACCTTCAGTGTCACCATCGTATTTTAGGTTGGTATTCTGTGAGAGCGTGGTCCTTACCCGGTCGAGTCGACCCATTCGTGCTACAACTATACTGCTAATATAGATGCAGCGAACCTTATTGAAACTTACAAAAAAATAAAGGATCAAATGATAACATAATCTCAAAAGCATAGGGAGCATAGTAACCGTGGCTTGGATACCTACGGTTAACTAAGGCATGGAAAAGAAGTCTAAAAAACTGGCCCGAGGTGTATGCTGGACGAGGCCATTTCAGATGTGTGTTGGAGGACTGCAGTGAAAAGAGGTCTCTTCCTACCGCTGCATTCAAGGTTAGGTCGCGGAAAATATGAATAAAATGTATTACAGGAAGAACAATTTAAGGGATGGAACAATAGACAGATCCGTTGGATCAGCTTAGCAAGGAGTTGCTGCTCTGGGGCCCACTGGTTCGAATCCCGCACGGAAGTATTTTTATGGCCTACAAATAATTGATCCGGATCTGGATGTTTGTCCTTGTGCAATTTGTGTTTGAAAATTGCCTCTGCAGTTCATGAAAAAATACTAGTGTGGGGGTAACATTTATTAAAACAAAAAAAAACATGCGTATATATTATATAATATACGTAGTGCGAACAGTGCATAATTTTTCATGCCTTTAGCTATTTCATTACAATAAAAATCGTAATTTTCATATGCACATGCACAATTATATGATAGTGGGATGATCTAGCAAGATAATATTATTAAAGATTTTGATGTTACCTTTTTATATAACTGAAGTGACAAGCAAACTTTCAGTCCACCTGATGCTAAGTGGCTACTGCAGTCTATGGGCAACTACAGTCAACATCAAACAAAGAATTCTAAATACGTGTTGTCACCTCTGACGACTAAATATGGAATGCCTCACGGTCATACTTATTCTGGCTCTATATACCCTTCAAACCGGAACACGGCAATGCAATCACGCTGTTTGGTAGCAGATAAACATATGAGAGTAGTACCTAACACATAAGGCACATAGGCCGAAAATGATCCCTACTACCTCGTTAATACAATGAGTATAATATGTCATGATATAAATATATTTAAAATAAAGAATAATAATAACTCTATGAACATTTCAAACTCGAAGAAAGTTTAAAAATGCTTGTGTTAGGACAACTCTAGTGCGGCTCCATGACGTAGTTACTAAGCAATGAGACGCGGCGCTGAGGTCTGACAGTTTGCTGACGGCCACAAAGGTAGGAAGAAAACCAGTCTACGTCAGTAGACGAAAATTTGAGATTTTGAAGCATGGCAAAGAAGATATCATGGTCAACCATGTTGAACGCATTTGTAAAATCGATCAATACAAGTACTGTGACCTTTCTATTCTCCATGCCATCCCGAATATCCTCTGTGACTTTGAGAAGTGCAGTTGTCGTGCTGTGTCCAGGCCGAAAGCCAGATTGAAACTGAGATAGCACGTTATATTTAGAAATAAAAGCAGACAATTGTTGGTGAACTACAGATTCAAGAAGTTTTGGTAGGATGAGTAATATAGAAATAGGTCTATGCTTGTTGAGTTGTGTGAGTTTTGGGAAGAGGGATAATATAAGCTTTACGCCAAGAGGCAGAAAAGACCCCAGAAAAAAGAGAAAAATTGATTATGTAAGTTATGACTGCTAGAAAAAATTCTAGAACAGAAGAGATCATAAGGCGACTTACATTATCACAGCCCACTGCTTTGGATTTAATAGATAAAAAGGCTTTACGAACTTCGTCAACAGAGACAAACGAGAATGAAAATGGTTTATGTTGAGATGTGGTCAAAGAAAAAATTTCTGAAATTGTAGTGGACTAATGATAGGGTTGAACCAGATGAAAAATGAGAATTAAGGTCATTAAGAGGAGAATAAATGTTATGACTTTTTTCAGAGTGCTTACCAATACCAATAGATTTGAGGAACTTCCATACATCGGTCGAAGAAGAGTTAGAAATATTTTCATGGAAATAGCAACGCTTCGCTGCCCTTACCATGTGGTTACGGCGATTGCGAGCCACTTTATACAAACGTCAGCTGTCATCACACCTGTCACGCTGGAATTTTATAAAAGCCCTGTCACGGCGAGTCATTGCCATGCGAATTTCCCTCGTAATCCACGGAGCTGTAGGTCGCTTAACTCTAATAGCTCGCACCGGTGCATGGACATCCAACAGTTTCAGTGTTAAATCAGTGAAAATTGAAACTTTGTCGTGCACTGAAGACGCACCATACGCCGGAGAAAATCTATAGTGGACGCATCATTTTCTAAATAAGCAGGGTCCATTCTGGCAAATTTCGTATCAAAATAGTGTCCGGTTTAGATCTAGGTGGATTTAGTTTACATGCAAGGTAAAGTAAATCATGGCACGAAAATCCGGAAGCAGGCAACTAACCATAGATAACTACTAGCTGAGGAGAGAAGGTTAAGATTAAATCAAGCCACTTGTCTGGAGAAACAGGATTGTGGTGTGTCGGAGAGAAAGGAAGAATGGATAGGTTAACTGAGGACAGGGTAAATCTATTTATGATATATGTTTGTGATATGTTATCTGTGTTAATAATTAATTTAAATTAGACTTATTTCACTTTACCTAGACAATTATTTTTTTATAAGATAAGAAGTACAGACTTAACACCGGTGATTTTTCCGGACCGATACGACTTAGGGACCTTCAGGAAAAGAGCTTACACCTTTCTAAAACGCCGGCAATGCGTCTGCAATTCCCCTGGTGTTGCGGTTGTTCATAGGCGGTGGTAGTCACTTACCATCAGGTGAGCCACATGCTGGTTTGCCCCCTCTTCTATATAAAAAAGACAAACGAGCACACAGTCCACCTGATGGTAAGCGGATACCGTGACCCATAGACACCTACGTTGTGTATAATATTAAATATTATGTATTATCACCCTTGTCCGTACAAACATAATATAACTGAAGCATACCTCTACCACGTATAAGACTAAACGCACGCTGTTAATTTCAGAGTACGCGAGCAGCTCAGTTTTTATATCCCTCGAAGCTAATGAAAGTATTAATGGCAATTTCTAGTGCTGATTTACCAAGTGCTCGGCAGTGAAGTAAACCATTGTGCGGACGTGTGACATTCCGCCCACACGCATTGGAGTACTAATTGCTCTATAACCCCGTTGGAAATGAGAGGAGGGCTAACCCAGTGCTGAGCGTTTAAAGGCTGTAACTTTTTTCCTCTTTAAATTTTTTACTCTGCACTATGTCCCGTAAAGTGTTTTTCGTGCACTTAATACGCCATTTAACGTCTCATAAAGACAAAAAAAATGTATCGTTTACCTTAACGAACCGTATTATATTTAAAAGTCAAGCAGACATAAGCCATACCATAAAAATGCTTAGTTTCAACATCATTAAAACATTGTCTTCTACTGATTGGCGCGTAGCATAATATTGTATTCATTACTTATTATGCGTTAAAATTATTTATTTTCCTTGGAGAAAATCTATTGATGTTGACAACAAAACGGCAAAAGGAGACGTGGCACATATTCCAACAATAATCCATTTCCGGACGCCAACCGACATCTCATTATGCAGTTATTATAGAGTCCGAAATTTTGGTTGAGAAAATACGGCGCAATTTGAATGGAATTATTTTTGCTATACTAGGTTTTTAATTTTTTATGTGGAAGAAAGTTTCTCGAGTGGCAGCGTCGTACCGGTAAACGAAGTGTAGGGCGGCCCCCAACTGTAGTCGGAGCGACGACCTGGTAAGAGATGCAGGAAGTCGATGGATGCAGGTGGCTTAGGACCATGCTTTGTGGCATTTCTTGGCGGAGGCCTATATTCAGCAGTGGATTTGTGAATGGCTGTAATAATAAAAAAAAGTATTCTAATATTATTAGGAATAACGTTAAATGTGATAAATTATTTTTATAGTTTTCTGATCTCGTCAACGATTGTGGAAAGTCAACTTGGTTAACCTCAGTGAAGGGATGTCAAATTTCATAACAGTATCTTAAATCTTAGTTAGAGAAATATATAACGTTCTTCAATATATTTAAAATAGAAGTTGCTTTCTTTGTTCAATTTATAACTTGGCAAGATTAAATTTTAATTATTACATTACAGTATAAATAAAAAGTATAATAATTAAAAAAAAATTAAAACTAGAAACTTCATTAACATAATAAAGTCCTACTCCCCGCGGTATCGTGCCGAGAACGCTGGCAGCGTTTCCCCGCTGAATAGCCGTACTTAGCCTTTGAGCGAGAAAAGAACCAGCCCTCTTATCACCAGCAGCGACAACAAGCCGCGGATGGAGTTCCTTTAGGAACTTCACCGGACGTGGACCCCACGGACCGATAGTATCTACCGCAAATGGCACAAATATGTTGTCATCTCTCAGGGACTCATATTTGCGTTACTTACTCAGTTCAGCTATCTCTGATGCCGTCCTGGCTCTAAACGAGGTACCCCTGAGATGAGAGGCCGCCAGAGTGTCTACGCAAGTAGAATCCCACAGTAGGGCTTTACCTCTCTCCCAAGGAACCAATGTCATACCGTCGGGTTTCCTGCTATCGTCTCTAAATATTCCACAAGGATCTTAAACCGAGGGAACATTTATAGAGACAAGAGCCCTTCGGATAACATCGTTCAAAGAACTGTGTCGTGAAAACCTACCAGCGCTTTTCTTACATGAAAGTCTGTGGAGCCCAAACTTGTCGACGCTGCTACCACAGAGGCACTGAAGGGGTTGACAATTCGCCGCTCCTAGTCGGATTCCTACGGCAATGCGCAAGCTTTCCCCATCAAGTAATGTGCCGAGATTACTTGATAGTAAACCGTGTAACCAGTGACTAGATTCCTTAGTCGAAACAGCGAGAAGGCGTGCATTATCTTGGTCACTATGGAAATTATGAAACAAATCTTTCTGCACGCCCTGTTTGATTTAATTGTCAATAAATTAATCAACGTTTAGGCAGGGTCCACATTTGATCTTCTTTACGTACTACGATCTCAGTCTTATCGTTTCAAAAAACGAGTTTATATTAAATTAAATTCATTTAATTTTTTTATTGATTATTTAAAAAAAATAAACGAGACATAAAACTAAAATAAGTTTTATTCAAAATTTACGCATTTAAAAAATGGCTTTACTTAATGTGTAGTATTTTCCGTAAATGTAATCAGTAACGCTACAATTTTTTATTTAATCCTCGTCTCTTTTCCAAGTCAAAAATTGTGAAATTTACCACCTGATGGTAAGTGGAAACTGTGACCCATAGACATCTCGGTTAAGAAACATATACAGGTACGTTGTCACACCTAAGAATTTAGATGGAATGCCTCTTATCCAGTAAAAAGGGTCTCCCGTTTTCTATACTCTACATACGAAACACAGCAGGATTAAGCTGCTATTTTAAGCAGGTATTCTGTGATAGCGTGGTCCTTCCCCGGTCATTCGTGCTACAACCATTAAAAAAAACCAGCAGCATGGCTCTATCATGTAGGAAGTAGTAAATTTTATATTAACAACTTAATAAGTGCAAAGTCAATTCAAAATTCTTAAAGCGCCACCTACTAGAAAGTGCATAACTATGTGTGTCAGGTCTAACTAACTTGTTTATCATATAATGTAACCTTTTAAATAAATAAAATATTTGATAGATTGCGATAATGTCGTTAGTATTCAAATTTTCTCAAACAAATAATTGCTTTGTACGGAAGGGTAAAGATCATTCGAGAAAAGTCTGCATAATATACTTGTTGGGAACTTTTACGTTCGGTTATACGACGCAAACATGTTTTATCAACAAAGCGGAGCGGAAGAACTTTATGTCTGGTTCTAAAAAGTCTGTCGAAGCTATATTTTCAACTTGTAGAACTCTTACTCTTCCCAGAAGACTATCTGGGTAATATGATAAAAAAAGTTATTTGGCGAGAAAGGCAATTTGATGATAGAATTTCAAAGGTCATCAAAGACTTTACATATGCACGCAGTCATGGGAAATTATATCACCAAATTGCTTATTAAATAATTATTTATTTATTATTATTATTATTATCTTACTAAATACCTACTATTTCTGCCGCCAAATAGCAAGTAAGCCTGTAGTGATGTGTTCCGATGTAAAGGTTAAAGAGAGCCAGTACAATTACAGGTTGTGAGGAATTTCATCTTAGTCCTTAGAGGAGACAATGAATTTGTAGTATTTCACGCGCATAAGCGCGTTAAATACTACAAATTATTATTATTATTATGAGAGCGTGGTCTTCCCGTAGTCAAGCCGACCCATTCGTGCTACAACTTTAATACATACAGCATGGCGCTACCACGTGAATGGTAATGTAGTCTTATTACACCGCCACCACGCATTTAGGTACATAAATTATCCTGTTTAAATAAAAGTTAGTTTATCATATTGGCGGAAGAAATACCTGCGTGCGGTCCTTGAAAGGTATTCATAAAGAATCCTTAATTACCAAACAGGAGGCCGTTAAGGCTTACTACACTTAAAGGAGGTGCTCAGAGTTAATGATTTCCCGCTAAAGAAAACAAATATGTATAACATAACTGGATGTGGCCTCTGATAGAAGAAATAATTCATTCGTCATCTACGATCTATACTACTTTTACTATTTGTTAATTTGACTTCGTATTACAGCACATTCATCCTCCTTCTTCAATAAATTATATATAATATCTACTCTAAACTTTTTCGGATATGGGTTGTCTGGAAGAAATTGCTTCCAGAGCCATAAGACCGCCTGTTGTTATTTCTATATATAAATAAATAAATAAATATAATTTTGTCTCGTTTTAATGTCTATTAGTAAAAAATAAAGAATATATTGATTGATTGATAAATAATTGATTGTAAGAACGTATTGATAAACTGTTTTCGAGAGTCATTACGAATCGTCTCGCACGCAGACTTCCAGCCTACCGAATAAGCTGGTTTCCGAAAAGGCTTTAGTACCATAGACCACATACATACCCTGCGGCAGATTGTACAAGACGATTGTTAAAGACAGAGGAGTATAATCTGCCACTTTTGCCTTGCGTATGTGGACTATGAGAAAGCCTTTGATTGTGTCGAAATTTGGGCGGTGCTGCAGTCCTTTCAACGGTAACAAGTTGACTGTCGGTATATCGAATTGCTGAAGTGTTTGTACAGTAGAGATACGATGGCTATCTGAGTAGAGAATCAGAGTACGAAACCTATCCAACTGCAGAGAGGTGTAAGACAGGGTGACGTTCTATCGCCGAAACTCTTCACCGCTGCATTGGAAGACGTTTTCAAGCTACTGGACTGGAAAGGATGCGGTATTAACATAAATGGCGAGTACATCATTCACCTTGGGTTTGCCGACGATATAGTTCTTATGGCAAAATTTCTGGAGGACCTAAGCACTATGCTCAATGACCTCAACAGTGTCTACCAACGGATAGGTCTTAAGATGAACATGGACAAAACAAAGATCATGTTTAATGTCCATGTCACACCTATGCCGGTAGTTGTTGGGAACACTAAGCTCGAAGTTGTTGACAAGTATGTTTACCTGGGACAAATAGTCCGACTAGGTAAGTCCAAATTCGACCAAGAGGTCAATCGACTGATTCAACTCTGCTGGGAAGAGTTCGAGAAGCTACGACACATCTTCTCGGTAGACATACCTCAAAATCTGAAAAAGAAATTGTACAACCAGTGCGTGTTGCCAGTAATGACTTACGGATCTGAGACGTGGTCCTTCACTGCTGGCCGTATGAGGATGCTCAAGGTCACTCAGCGAGCTATGGAGAGGGCTTTGCTCGGGGTGTATCTGCGTGATAAACATAGAAATGAAGATATCCGCAGTAGAACCAGAGTTACCGACATAGCCCAACGGATTAGTAAGCTGAAGTGGCAGTGGGCCGGCCATATAGCTCTAAGAATCGACAACCGATGGGAAAGAAAGGTTCTCGAGTGGCAGCCTCGTACCGGTAGGCGAAGTAAAGGGCGACCCCCCACTAGATGGAGTGACGACCTGGTGAGACATGCAGGAAGTTGATGGATGCAGGTGGCTCAGGACCGTGCTTTGTGGCATTCCCTGGGGGAGGCTTATGTTAAGCAGTGCACATGTGAAGAGCTGTAATGATGATGATGATGATGATGATTGATAAATCAAATGCTTAAGCCTATAATAATACCTAAGGGGCAGCGCAAGAGAATCAACTACCCTCATTTCGTCTTGTATTTACCAATAGAAGCAACAGAGAGAAACAAGTAAAGACAGCAGCATATTTCTGAAAATGACTTAAAATAATAAAAAAAATTGCAAAACTGCCCGCTGCCAAGCGTGGCATTTATAGCAAAATCGCCCCTTTGACATAATCTTAAAGGGAGTTCTTTGTTCAGTAATGTAATTTCGATAGACTGTAATGAAGAAATTTAATTTAATTGTAACCGTCATTTGCGGCCATTCACAAAATCATAACTGATTTTGTGATGGGCCCCAAATTACGAAGGTGAATTTTTTATTGTCATATAATATAGTGTCATTGTTTCTTTTTTATTAAACTGAAGTGACAAATGTATTTACAGTCCACCATATAGTAAGTGGCTAACCGGACAATGGACACCTAGAATCGACTTCAAAAATAGAAGCCTATAGTTGCGTAACCTATGAGGTGCAAAGATGGAATATCTATCAGTCTGTAATTTCACTGGTTGCTATCATTGTCGGAAGATGTCAAATGATTAAAACAAAATACGTTTAGTGCCATATTTAACGTAAATTTATTTAACGCTGTGATAAAAAGTCCACCTGATGTTAAGTAGTTGAAGTGGCGAATAGACATCTACATCTATCCTCAACTACGAATCAAACTGTGATAAATAGATAAAGATAAAATAAATAAATTAATAGATCGATAATGCTGATCTCTTGTCTACTTAAATTAGAGTTTAAGTTAATGTAATGTCTTATGTCTTTTTGTAATATTGATTATGTAATTTATTATTAGATTAAATCCTCCTTCACATCTCTCATTTTTGTAATTTAATGTATAAATTATTATCTGAGGCTGGTAGTGTTGGCTTCACTAAATTTAAATTTTAGGATCAAGATTAATCCTCTGTTGAAGTTGTTTACTGGTCCTTAAATAAAAGAAAAAAAAAGTGCAGATGCCTTGTCACCCGTGAGGACTAAGATGGAATGCCTCATTTCTTGTAAAAGGGGTCTCAGGTTTTCTACACTCACCATACGAAACACAGCAGCCATAAGCTGCTATTTTACGCTGGTATTCTGTGAGAGCGTGGTCCTCCCCGGCTGACCCATTCGTGCTACAACGATACTACTAACATAGCTGAAGCATGGCTCTACCACGTCCAAAAATTAATCTGTCATCAGCACCAAAACTCATTTTTTTACGATAATAAGCCAGTGCTTCACTACTATCCCACCGGATAGTATGTGGTGATGCAGGCGAAGATTGTAAAGTACACTAATTTTGCTTTACAAAATTATTCTCTCTAGCCTTGTAACTTTTTTAACCTTATTTTAATCATCAATTTTAATAATTTAACATTATTATCGTATGGAAACAGATGAGAGTTGACAGATTCATTGGATACCATTATAAACGACATGGATTATGTTACGTACGGGTAACTTAAGAAAATATTTGAACACTGATACCTTCTGTAGTGAAGCCACGCTGCTACTTCATTAAGATTGTATCATTAATTGATCGTCTCAACAGGAGAGCGCCACATACACACAAAACCCTAACTCTGAAATAATATTATAATAATGCTGTGTTATTTGGAAGTTTTACACGGATGCTTTTTACTAAGCCTAATGTTTAACTACCATTTAAACTATAAGTTATAGTGGTAAGAAGCCTTAGATAGTAAATCACACCGGTTTAACATAACAAAAGCGTATTCACTCTCGCTTTTAAGCCGCCCAGTTTGTGTTCGGACTGAAAGAAAGGCGAGTGCAAATTTAACTCATTACTATACGCATTACGAAAGACAAAGCAAACGGTTTGGTTCAAATGTTGTCTCTCCGTCTGCATTGTGATGCCTAACTGAAGATCATTATAGGTTTTTATAAACTGTATGGTGTAATCTTTATATATAAAAATTACGTGTCACGTTGTTTGTCCGCGATGGACTCTTAAACTACTGAACTGATTTCAATAAAATTTTGAACACTGCGTTCATTTTGGTCCAACTTGAGAGATAGGATAGTTTTTATCCCGATAAATGACCTCAATATTTTTTATCACAAATTGAAGGTTTTTTTATAGGACAAAAAGTTGTCGGAGAGAGCAGAACAACGTCTGCCTGGCGAGCTAGTATAATTTTAAATATATATATGTTCAAAATTATTAAGCTAAGAGCCGCGTACTAAAATAAAATGTTGTGGCTTTGTAAAGTTAAAGAGACTCTACCGACCTCCTTGTGTGCACCATCATCGAAAATGGAATTTTACTCAATTTCGGATTTGGTTTGCTCTTTCGCTTTCCTCAAAAGGTACTCGGTTAAGTATATTAATATTTAGATGTATTGAATATATACAAATAAAATAAACATAATATAACTCTTCTAGTTAATCTATACCTTATATAGGCCTACTAAGAGTAACGGTAATGAACGCCTATCCACTCGCCATTGACTTTAGCAGATTACCCAATAAGCTCCCACCCAATAAATCTACCTTTAAACATTTATTTCACACCCAATTTACCTGTATTTTGCTACTTTAAATAACTTCTCTAAACGTGCTTGAAATATTCATCTAGTAAAGTTCACACATAATTATTTTTGTTATGTACCTGACTTTGGGCCTTGTTAGCATCTAAAGATAACCGTTATACTTCTTAATAGACGTATTTTTTGTGCTCGCGCTGGTAGTTCATGTAGTAAATAAGATCCTAACAGAACACCAGTGCTTTGGTAGCCCACAAATAAAGTGGGATCCTTTATCAGATCACACACCCAATGTATGAACTCTTTTTTGTCTCTTGACCATCTTTTTTTTATAAAGCACACAGTCCACCTAATGATAAGTGGATGATGTGTCCCATAGATATCTATATTTATCATCGATTAGGAATCAAAATGCAGATGCGTTGTCAGCCCTGAGGACTAAGATGAAATGCTTCGTTACCAATAATTAGAATATCCGGTTCTCTACACTCACTATACAAAGCAGCATTAAACTGCTATTTTACGCTGGAATTCCGTGAGACCGTGGTTTTTCCCCAGTCGAGCCGACTCATTCATGCTGTAACTAATATAGCTACAGTGTGGCTTTACCACATCTAAAATCGTTTTAAAAATCAGTGTTGTCATTACAGCCTTTAACAAGTCCACTGACAGGCCTTCCCCAAGGAATATCATCCACCATCCTGCGCCACATGCATCCATCGAATTCTTGTAATTTTTACCAATTCTCTGAATGGTGTGTATTTATCAATTAAAAATTTTGTATTTTTCATAACTTTATTACAAACTTACTAATTTATATTTCATAACATTAAAGTTTTTTAAAAAGAATACAGTACCTGGTATTGTACGAGTATTTCTACCACAAGATCCAAAGTTCGATATATTTACAAATATACATATTTTAATATTTTTATTCTAAGAAATAATAATACAACTCATTTACATACAACAAGAGTATGTGTCTATTGGTCAAGTGGATTATGTACCAGTTTGTCACCCATAATTCTACAAAAATGACATATTAATTCAGCCTGAATAGTTCACCTAAATTTCAAATAAACTTTGTTTCGCTTACAAATAACCTTGACGTTATTGAATTTGTTGAGTACTCAATTTTAGCTTCTGATTTATTATCTGCCGTATGCGAAAGCAACGTTAGGAAACTCGCAGATAATATTTAGGTGATATGTACTCCGCAAGCCCTGGAGCAGCTCCATTTG
Organism: Parnassius glacialis; assembly: GCA_033319125.1. Classification (NCBI taxonomy): domain Eukaryota; kingdom Metazoa; phylum Arthropoda; class Insecta; order Lepidoptera; family Papilionidae; genus Parnassius; species Parnassius glacialis. Next base: position 41,533,915 of record JAVANC010000019.1, on the reverse strand, counting down.
ACCTAAAAATGTTAGCCGTAAATTGTCCTTACTTATTGTTTGCAATTTAGATATTCTTATTTGAATTTCTTCATAAAATCTCAAACAAGTGTCGTAAAAGTCTACTAAGTTCTGATATTATAAGTCAACATGTACTCTTATCTACATCTTAGTTTATGCTTCTTTAGGGTACAGGAGCATTTACAGAATTCTTATTTTGCACAGCAAATTGGCAAATTCATATATGGAAACTTGTTGTATGACCTTAACTAAGGAGATAATTTAGATAACAATAGAACATAGTCGCAAATTCTGTATCTTACCTAATGTTTTTTTAATATGTATCTTTTATAACGGCTGCTTAGGTCTAGTGCTGTAAATTCTGTAAAATCTATCTATCAATTGATTATTACATTTGGTTAACTAAACCTAATCCTGCGACTATTGGTAGCGTTTATTTCAATAAAAGAGTGAGAAATAACCAAATGGTTTCTCGCTTGATGGTAAGTCGGTGCTGTGGCCCAAAGATATCTACATCTGTCCTTGATTAAGAATCTTAATAAAATGCGTTGTTTTCCCTGCTATTTCTGTGGACTGAGGACATCATTGAGGTTCCCTATACTTACTATACGAAATACATCAGCATTAGGCTCCTATTTCACCCTGTTTTTCTGTGAAAAGTTAGATCTTTCCCTGGTTAAGGTGGCACAAGTCGCGGACTCAAACTTACTGGTGCGCGCGGCCAAAAAGCTCGCTGTCTCACCTGGCATCGTGCCCGATAGAAATAGGATCAGTGACGAGCAGTTACATGCTAATATTCAAGCACGTCTTTTTCATACGGCGTTCCAACCCGTTTGAACAAAAACGAACACGATGCACTCATGTACATACCGCCCTACGTTGTGTGCCGCTCGACGTTTGCTGAGAAATTTGCAAGTACCTACCTACAAATTCGTACCAAATTATTAGGAGCTGCGTTATCGCTTTATATTATACCTCTGTGGCTCTATAGGTACCTTATATAGATTTCTTAAGTTTTCCCCGGGTGGACATGCAGCGATGACTCAAGAGTTCACGACGACGACACATGAACTTGAACAGTCATCGCAGTTTATGTACGTACTAGCTGTTGCCAGCGACTTCGAACACGTGTTACTCGAAAATTATACCACAAGAACGAAATATTCAGGTATTTCAGGTATTTAAACGGTATCATATGTGTTATTTCAGACTATAACCCATCCTTGAGCAAAATATCATCCAGATCCCTCCAACCGTTCTTGCGTGATTGTTTGGATGGATGAATGAATGAATGTACCATTCATCCATCCATCCAAACATCCAAAGTTTTGCATTTATAATATTTAGATAATAATTGTATTTAGTTCTGCCTACCTTTAAATACTTATTTACCTGTCTTCTTACTTTTTTATATATACTCAATATCACTAAACATAAACACAGGTTGTTATCAAGACAAGTGACCCATCAAGATTGTTTTCTTAGTACCGACGTACCTACCTAAGCTTTACATTTTAGTGCCCACGAAGCAGCGACGGTTTGTAACATTTTGTTGTATTGTACGTATTAACAGTTGTAGGTATCTACGTAATAACAGTAGGTACCTATGATAATCCCACAAAATATACCTAGTTTTTCCGCCGCAAAATTCATCGAATAAGTAATTAAACTGTTTTGTAAATCTATATTGATTATTTATGTATTTATAACGAAACGATATAATATTTAACTTTGTATGGAAAGTATCAAACCGCGGAGTAAGCCCCCCCCCCCCCCCCCCCCGAAATTTCTATGGTAACAATGTCGACTAGTGTCACCTTAAGTCGACATTTTTGTACTATATCCACCATATAGCCGCAGCGAGTTGGGTGGTACCTTACCATATAAAAATATTAAGGAAATAAAAATTAAGCTGTGCTGCACTCAACCAAACTTCAGTAATTTAAAATAAATTGAAATTAAATCACTATAACACAACCAAGTACATGATATGCCCCAAATACTTATATACTCTCTTTGGTTAAGAAAAAAGTGTAGATCCGTTTTAACCCACGGAAGTTAAGGTGGAATGTCACTTTACCAGCAAAAATGGTTACTAGTTCCCGTCACTCATAACACAGAATACACACTATGTTTCCTTTTCACGTAGCTATTCCAGTAGAGGATGGTTTTTTCATGGCCATGCTGACCCATTCATGGTGCAGCCATAACGCTGAAGAAGCTATTCCACTTAAAATATAAAGAAAGATATATGTGTGTCATGTTCTGTTTAATTAACTCGACCACCACAATTTAAAGTCCATTAATCGAAAAACCTGTCCTTTTCAGCAAATCACACATATTAAAATTTATTAATCACTCTATGATTGAAAAGGTTAATACGAAGAGAACATGAAACTGGGATTAAACCAATTTTATATGACATAAAAAGGTTCCGCAGTAACTGCACTGTTATAAGTTAAATTTGTTCCCACGTTAAAAAGGGATAAGCTAGCGCTTTCCTCATAATATACCGTCTACGCAGCACTTACGCAAATGAGTCGGTATTCAGATATGAAAATATTAATTTAGAATATTCGTTTCGAGCACACGTATACATCTCTTGTGGAATAACATTACCAGTAATTTCATGATCATTTCTTCATTTAAAATGAAAAAGTGCTAAATATTATTGAATGTATTTTTAACTTATTTTGGAGATATTTTACATAATAATCGGAAATTGAATTTGGTTTCAGTCTGTCAACTCATTAAATCTATTAACTTCTGTTCTCTCAAGTCAAAATACGATATGGAAACAGCTTAACAACATGCGACTCTTGATTTTTTACACGATTATTACACATTTCGGGGAGTGTACGCAGGATTTGCATGATCTAATCCACCCTCACTCCTATCAAAGAATTACACACTAGACCATTTTGTGCGCGCTTTATCTTCTTCGGCTATATCACAACTTACCATCAGATAGATACTTATATAAGAATTAGATATAAGATATATAAGATAGATAGTGATAGATATTAATATAGTCAATGATTGTAGTAGACAAGCATTGACTATATTAATAAAAAAGGAAATATAATGATTCAGTAGGTGATAACATAATTAAATACATAATTACAATATATTTTTGATAATTTCCGACGGATACAGGATTTTCAACCGAAACCGAAACCAAAAACGAACCTTCGGTCTGGGTGTCCGTTTCGGCCGAAACCGAAACCGAAACTTATTTAGATATGTAATTTTTTTTATTGTAAACTGAAATCGGGCATATTTTTTATACATGTAAAGACAAGTAATGCATGTTAATGAAAAACAGTTGTTATAATAGTCATTTAGCAATACATTTAGTATATTAAGTAATTCCACGTCTGACGTCGCCAAATAGTATTTGAGTCACCTCCGTTAAATCTTTGAACTATTTTATGACACCAATCAACACGACGGAGTTATTGGGCCTCTGTCAAATTATGAGGTATCCACCGGACACAATGCTTCCTGACCGCTAAATTTTCGTGAAGGAATTTGTGCACTTGACTCATATTGATGCCTAAGCTTGTCCGAACCTGCTGATAAGTCACTCTTTTGTCAGTCTTTATCACACGCCGCACAATACTGATGTTATCTTTAGTCGTCGTCGTAGAAGGCCGTCCCTCACGCAGATCATCAGTGAGATTAGTAAGACCACGTTTAAACTCATTAAACTAGTTGTTAACAGTGGTACAAGATGGGGCTTCATCGTGAAATACCAATCGCAGTCTATCATAACTTTCTTGATGATTTAAATGACATCAATATTCATAAAAAATCATTGTACGAAAATTTTCTCGCTGCAAAATTCATGGTGACGTGACGTAATTTTCAATTTGCCGCCGAATCGTAAACAAATGACAAATTAATAAAATACATACACAATAATATTTGCTATGAGTTTCATTTTCAAAATTTGAACTTATTTGTTTTATTATATTTTATACAAGTGGCCAGTTCTACTTTCACTACAAACTTTCAGTGTCGCCCTCGTATGTCATGTCAAAGTATGTTTGGTAGGATAGATTTATTGGGTAGATCCTTGGAAAAAAAGAAAAGGGGCCTCGCTGATGCAACTTCGCCCACGTTTATATTTGTCCATGCTACGCCTCTGATTGTTAGCTGTTATTTAAAAAAAAGTCCCGCTGTGTTTCTTACTAGTTCTTCCGAGGACAGAGGTTTTTTTGCGAACCAGTGGTAATTACACAAAAGAGTGACTTTCAATAAGTATAATTAAAATCTATATTTAATAAAAAAAATTGGTTCTGAATAATTATGAATAATACAAGAGTCACGAACTCATCCGAACGACGCACGAAAATCTACGAACACTGAGTTTCGGCACCGCGAAAGGTTCGGCAGATTTTTTGCCGAAACCGAATTTATTACCGAAACTTGCCGAAACTGAAACCGAAACCGAATCTTCGGTCGGTCACTAATTTTAGACCTTATATACTCCAATAGAATTCATTTAGAAATTAGAATCTTGTAAATAAACAGTATGTATAATTGGTTGGATACAGGCCAAGATACCTAAACGAAGATGTTACATAAATGAAAGCAGGGACTTAATTGCACCACATCTGGAATTCAGACCGCTCTATTAAATAATTTGCGTAAGTGTTGCAGCGAAGTTATCATTAAGTTTCTGACAAATGAGCGCTATACTTGCTCAATTTATGACACGAACTAATCCTTATGTTATAAAAAGTTTTACATTATGAAAGTTTATTCATTATGGTCCCGTTTGCGTTTATGAAAGTTTATGCGCGTTTTTATGTTTTACTACGTATTTTTCACTTAGTTAATTATCAAATTAGTTTAGAGAGAGTATCTGCTCTTCTCTTAAGCGCATTATCACTCCATGTTTTGGCATGGATCTCCGCCATTAAAAAAAGATTTGCCATAATCATCATACTTGACAGGCGGATTGGTGATTGCAGTACCAGACGTCTTCCACATTTATCACTGATGTCCGTCACGTATAAGTTTGGGAAGATAAAAAGATGGATATACCGTCAACCGCAGCCACAAGATTATATGTGCCTTTTCAATAGTCATCCCTTACGTCATACACGAAATGAGCTGAGTGATGAGTGTCTACTAACTTTATATATGCTGTAGTGTATGCCTGAAAGTAGTCCAGTGCTGCACATAGGCTTAGTTGAGAGATTTAAAATAAGCTACGCTTTGTAGCTTACTTCTGTCATTTCCTTGAAATCCCTCCAGATATTTTGGTTTAGGTAAATTTTAAATTATTAACTAGACCAACTGTCGGAATTAAATATTTTTCTGACAAATATTATACTTTTCCGATACATACCAAAGAAAATGAAAAATTGGTTTCTCTTATACATGAAACAAAAATCAGTTGTCAGATCCCGTGCTCCGAGTGCAAAAGTTGATATTTTCCTCCCTGCAAATATATAACGTTATTTTGGAATCTGTGCAAGTTAATAGCAAATAGAATTTTTATTCAAATCTGAGTTTCCAGCTGTCATTAAATTCAAGTAAATTCACAAAGTTTGTCTGCTAACTGTATTCCCGAGTGCATAGCTTGGATATTTTCATGCTTACACAGATTCTGGTACCAAAATGCATTTAACTTAAAGCTAAATAATAAGTTAATTATAAAAATAATTTATGCTAGGGTGTCATCATCATTATCATTATTATCGTCATTACAGACTCTCAAAGTCCACTGCTGAACATGGGCCGTCCCAACCTCAACAAATATTGCTTCATAATTTGTCATAGTTTCCAAGCTTGGCAGGCGAGTTGGCAACCGCGGGATTATATTTTAGAGTTTTTTATTAAGAAGAAACTGCTGGCTATCTCCTGGTTTGATTCCCTTTATCGCTTCTTACGACATCCTTACACTGCCACCATACAGTACGTAAGAAATAAAAATTATTTTCAGACGTGATTACAAGGTCATACAAGGTCAGACAGATTTTTGTTCTACTGTACCTTATTAGGATCAAAATAATGCATGCGTCCAGCGACCAAATGTATATAGGCTGTAAGTTTATGTTTTATATATATATATTCTTAGAGCTGATGACACAATCGACATTTTTTAATATACAAGGGATTCGCCCCGGCTCCGCATGGGTGGTTTCTTGATCTTGACAACAGTGCAACCTACTGGGTCTAATTGTGAATCAAAACCGTCTAGGGACCCACCAAAAACAAACAAAAAAAATCATCAAAATCAGTCGAGCCATTTTCATGTTTTAGCGAAACTAACCGACAGCAATGGATTGTATATATAGAGATTACCTATATAAGATTTCCTTCATGAATTACTGGCATATCGATTTAAAAATATACTCCGTTCCGTGACCTGCAGAAAAATGGTATTTATATATCTCTTTTCTCAGGTACTTATATATCCTCTTAATACAATGTTACCCTCATAATGTATTTTATTAATAATTTATATTACACTCATTATTACTTTATTATTTATATGTGACACTTAAATATTCTTCAATATTCATCACACTGGGCAGACAAGTTTGAATTTGTGAAATGTTTGTTATGTAAAGTAAAAGAAAACATTTGTAGGACATTTTGCAGCTTTACTAACATAAGGCGCACGAAACACGGCGATTTTATATGAATTTAAACTGAGGTAGCATACAGTTCTTGGAAAATGTCCAAAGAATAGTAGTTTTGAGGTCTAAGTTACACGCTTGCAGCTTTTAAAGCTATGAAAGTACGTTTCTCCAATATAAAGTAGAATATAAGACTAAAAAAATTATTGTAAACAATTTATTATAGAGAACTGAGGTTAACAGGCGTGAGCAAGAATCAATATGCAAATACTTTAGAATTAAACAACATATTGTATATATAAAAAATAAGCTGTGTCAACAATAATATTCCATAAATATTTACGTCTAACTGCAAAACACAGGCATTTTCCATTTCTGAGAGAGTAATGAAGCAAATTTTTGTGTCACCAGCGCTAAAATAAATAGGAAACATAATATACATACAGTCGTCTAAGTATATACGTATACGTACATATATATATATATATATATATATATATATATATATATATATATATATATATATATATATCAACGTCTCATTGCATGCTTCCTTACAACCCTAATAAGATATAGTGTTTTTTTACGTGGTAGAGCCATGCTGCAGTTATATTAAAGTCGTATTTTTAATAATTAAACGAAGCTGCCTGACGTTTACTGGGTTGTCAGGTTTTGATGAATCAAAAATAGTGTTGTGACCACATGACTGAACGGAAAACAAAATGACTGTCTTATAAAGAATACGACTAAATTGTAAAAAAAAAATATTTTTTTATAACTGAAAGTTTTAAAAATTACGTCAAGATTTATTTAAAGTACATCCATGTTGTCAGTTCATCAGGCGAAAATTATCCATAGTATATCGTCATAGGAATTTCATAAAAACATTATGTTTTGTATTACATTTTTATATTCATCGTCATCAGATATAATATCACCACTGTCACTGTCACTCTCAGTAACATTTACTATAAACTTGTCTGAGACACTATCGATCATGTGGTCGAGATTAAAAATTTTGTCTTCTTCTTTTATTATGTGAGCCACGCAACTACTCCATTTTTCGGCAGTCACTTCATTAAGTATTTCTTCGAAAAGTTTTTTACATTTTTCATTTTGAAGATCTTTTTGTTTCTTGCAACATACCCTTTGGCCTGCGCCCAAATCAGCTTAATGGGATTGAGCTCACAATGGTTAGTTAAGAAAATATTCAGACCAGAGGTTAGAAGCCGAATGAATGACAAGACAAATGACACATAAAATGGCGACCGACATGGCGGGCGCAGGGTGCGTTCCGAAAGTCAGAGCAGCCCCTCGAGTCACAATAGTATTAAATTATTATTCTTACAAACTATTTTTTTTCTGTTTATTTCAATGATATAATATTCGTCTACAAGTTTCACAATGTCAATCAAGATAGGTTAATTTAATTTTAGTCATAATCATTAAGTCATCGTATACATACTAAGTGACTGACTGAAGGCATCACTATTACGATGAACCTGGCAACATTATTTCACAAAGTGACATTAGCATCTGTCAGGCAGCTTCGTTTAATTATAAATACGATACAAGTAGTATAGTTGTAGCACGAATGGGTCGTCTCGACCGGGTAAGAACCACGCTCTCACAGAATAACAGCGTAAAATAGCAGCTCAACACTGCTGTGTTTCGTATGGTGAGCGTAGAGAACCGGCGACCCTTTTTACTGGAAAAGAGGCATTTTTTTTTAGTCCTTACGGGTGACAACGCATCTGCATTTTGATTCTTTATTGAGAATAGATGTTGATGTCTATGGGTCACAGCAACCACTTACCATCAGTAGGACTGTGCGCTCGTTTGTCACCCTATCCTATAAAAAATAGTCCGTAGTGCTTTTATCGTCCGATCTTGTACGGAAAAGCGTTTTTAAAATATTTTTTTTAATTTAAATTTTTTAGACGCTGTATAAGAATCAGCTACCCCATATTGTACCGTGATTGACGAATGAGGCGACAGAAGGAAACAAGCCAGGAGATGGGCAGCGGTGTCCTCCTATAACTAAAAAATAAATAATCTGCAATAGCCCATCCTGTCTGCTAGCGTGGCAACTATGGCAAATATTCCCCCTATGTGCCTTTCTATGGAGGAGTCCTATGTTCAGCAGCGAAGTTTGAATAGGCTGTAACAGTAACGGTAACAGTATGTAACAATTAGCCCGGGGCACTGCTTTCATTCGTGTGATAGACGGTCACATGTACTAAAAATATTTTTTGTCGAGATTATATTGCATTTAATTTAGAAAAGGATATCTACATCCCAATGACATCTATCGATTTACAAGAATGTATTATGTACGAATTTTCAGCACATTTATGCCACCTCAAACTCCCCATATACCAAAGAAATTCAGATGAAGATCTGTGTTTGAAGAATAATTACACAAATCAGTGCCAAATAAACATCACCGAGTGCAGTAAATGTTTATTCAATTAAATAAGGCGAACAATTACTTATTTACAACATGCGACAAATGCAACGTAAGAGTTTTTTGCAGTGATCAAGTTACCGTGGAACGGCTGAAAGACGCCGGGGTCATCGCGCTAGAACCCGGTTGCTCAATCAAAAGCGAAGTTGTCAATCTATACTCAGAAAATATTTACGATTGAATTGAAAACTGGACCTGAAATTTATACGCCTGAAATCGCTGCTATTAACCAAATTATCAAGCTCTCTATCCCAGAAACAGGAGAGTTGGAAAAGACACCAACAGTTTCCAAGCCAACCTAACCACCTTGAACGAAAACATCAAAAACCTGAAGTCCCAAAATGTGATCGCTGAAAACATAACATTCCATGACAAAATCATTACGCCGCGATTTACATCCTGGTGGGAGTGGCTGTGATAGCTGCTATATGCCTTGCCTGCAAACGACTACGACAAAGAAGAAACACGGCTATCACTTCAAGTATTAGCCTCGATAACTTAACTACGGAAGGTGTAAGCGCCGCTCCTGTGGCTGCGGTGGCTGCCCGAGAGCGCAGCGCGCCGCTGCAGTGCCCGCTCCGAGAACGCAACCCGTAGCCGCCAGCGCCGAGCGTGCGTCCTCACCCGCGGTCCCGAACACGTTCAACACTCAAGACCGGAGCAACGTCTCCTATATTGCGAACTCTCGTTTTTAAACGCGATGAAGAATAATTTTTATACCTAACTTTTCTCAAATAATTTTACTTTTTTATGTATTGTTAGTTTATCTCCCTTGTTATGCGGGAAGATGTTCAGTTTACACCGAACATATTATTATGTACGCGTAGGCATTTTGTGTTCGTGTAAACTGAACAATGCTTATTATGTTTTCATCCACTACATCAACTGGTAATAAATCGGAACATATACAGTTTTATTGGTGCCAGTATTAATTAAATTATTTTCTTTTAATTTTAGCACTCTGTTGTGTTCTAACTTGAAATTATTTGCAACTGCATTTTATCTTCGTCGTCAAGATCAGTATGACTAGCCTCCTTTGTTTTTAGCGAATTGGGGTTAGCCATGACCAACTGTAGACGTTTAATACCTAAAAAACTGTTAGCTCGTTTGTTAATATCATTTTATATAAAAAAAACGGTTATGTTTTCAAAATCGCTTACACTTGTCACATATATTGATACTACGGTGATTAGATTGGCGGTGGCTACGTGCCCTCCAAAATAAGCGCTCATATGTCAGCAAATGGCTACGTCCTATTCCATCCATTTAAGATAGATATACCAATACATAAATTTGTAACTACACTTACAAAAATGTATTTGTAGGAATTACTATTTATTAATGCTATTTTAATAACTGTTTTTTTTTCTATAGTTCTATTCGACAACGAGGCATTCTCAACCTTTTTTTAATACAATTTAATACGTTTTTACATTTGAAATTGGCGATCTGCGGTACTGACATTTTAATAAAATTAATTTTATTAAAAAAAAAGAAATCATTATTTCAAAATTAGTCACTTCTTTATTTAATAGCGTTATGTTTTCATTGCATTTGAATCTTTTTCGTCATAATGGATAAAATTCGAGTAATTATGGAATATGAGTACCGTCGTAGCAGCAACGCAGCACAAACAGCACGCCAAATCAACGGCTTTTGCGGAGCGAATACGAATGTATTTCTAGGAATTACTATTTATTATTGCTATTTTAATAACCGTTTTCTTTTCTATGATTCTACTTGAGAACGAGGCATTATCAACCTTTTTTTAATACAATATAATTGGTTTTTACCTTTGAAATTGCCGTTCTGCGGTACTGACCTTTGAATAAAATTATTTTATTTTAAAAAACGGCCAAGTGTGAGTCGGACTCGCGCACCGAGGGTTCCGTACAAATCCGTAGGTATATAAGTTTAAATAGTTAAAAATATTAGTATTATATGATGTAACGAAAAATTTATGGTTTTCGCAATTTTTCCTTTATCTGTGCTACAATACGTTGCTTCGTACCATATTTAAAAATTCTGAGTTTAAGTGGAGTACCCTGTAGGTTTTGAATCCCTTGCGAATGTCAAAAATTTGCAGCACAAACGGCTGTATATTTTGATCAAAAGATTTAAAGAGTTTAGAAGTTAAGTTAAGAAGTTTGAATTTTTCACAGCTCTAAGGGACAGTAGACTTGAGTATTGAATTGATAAAAAAATGAAATCATTATTTCAAAATCAGTCATTTGTTTATTGATTAGCGTTATGTTTTCATTGCCTTAGAATCTTTTTTGTCATAATGGATAAAATTCGAGTAATTATGGAATATGAGTACCGTCGTAGCAGCAACGCAGCACAAGCAGCACGCCACATCAACGGCTTTCGCGGAGTGCTTTTCTAAATTTCGTCCTGAAAAATTAGCCCCGTGGTCGTCCGAAAATTTGGTCAACAATGACGAATTAAAGGAAAAAATACTCAATCTACGACTGAATTAGCAGCAGAAGTCGACGTTAGCATTACAACAATATTTATCTATTTGAATCATAGAAATATTAAATAGAGGAGAAGTGGCAAGGGGGCGTGTCTGTGTCCACACGATATGATCAAAATGCTCAGGTTCTATTCAAATGGCCGTCTTTGCGTATTAGTATACTTTCAACCGTAATCGGGAAACAATATCAGAATGCCGTGTTATTCAGTGGTTTCTTGTAAAAACCGAAGCCAAAACAAAATCTTTGTAGATCATGGAAGCACTTACCATATGTAGGAACAAGTATTTTACTATCTTTATCTTTAAAATTATGAAAAACAACAAATCGTAAAATATTTTTTGCTCTTAATGCGTTATTTTTGTTTTCAAATATCACTTCAACAGTACTATTTTGTAGTAAATACATTGCTCCTTAACCACTGCTTATGTATATCGCTAAGCGACTGAATAAGCAATGTAAATATGACAAAACGATACTTTATTTATGGGGATGCATCGTATAGTACGGTCACTGTATCTTGCGATGAGTTAGTGTTGTGCTTGCGCAGATCCACTAACGTATGCTACCGACAACAAAGTCGATTGGCGAATTGCTATTATAGTTTATTCTTTCAATTTTGTCAACGGTTTCAGCCAGGTGGGAAGACTGATGTGACATAATGGTATTTAATTATTTTGATTATTTTCACCGTTTACTACACTGAATTCGTAACTAGCGATCATAAAGTAAGTTGCTTAAATAATTAGGTTAATCATCGGTGAAGTGTTTTGGGTTGAATTATAGTATATTATGCCTTATGTTCGTGTTAATTCTTACTTTTATGTTTAAAAAGCTTGGAATGCGTTATTATAGCTAATTGGCATGGTTCAGAATTCAGATAATATTATAATAGTGACTTTTGCTAAAAATAAGTCAACATAATTCTCCTGGCTATTTATTTATTATGCATGAGTGTGTGTGTTTTCATATATTTAACAATATCTTAACCAACCAGGGGTTTTTTAACAAGGGCTTGCAGATACATGGTGAGGTTAAGAAATTGCGTAGGATATATGTAAATAATAAATAAATTATTATCGTACATTTTCAGCTTCCCAAAAGATGCTAATTTAAAAAAGAAATGAATTGATGCCACAGGAAGGCCACTAAACTCCTACAAAAACTAGTACCATATGCCAAAATACCTACTTATTCAATACGCTATGACAATCTAAACCAACATAACCGGATTTTTTTATTGTATTTGTTAGGTAGGTTAGGTACTTAATAATTTACGTTTAGCTACATATTGTTTATTTTTATTAGATAATTTCCCGTGCATATTGTTTTTTTATTTATTTATTTTATTATCAATTTTAGTGCAATTTTGGTATAAATGGAAGAGAATCGATAACTTTCCATTTAGTCAATCACTAATGTATCATCATCATTATCATCATTACAGCCCTTCACAAGTCCACTGCTGAACATAGGCCTCCCCCAAAGAATGCCACAAAGCACGGTCCTGAGCCACCTGCATCCATCGACTTCCTGCATGTCCTTACCAGGTCGTCACTCCATCTCTTGGGGGGACGCCCTACACTTCGCCTACCAGTACAAGGCTGCCACTCGAGAACTTTCTTCCCCATCGGTTGTCGGTTCTTCGAGCTATATGCCGGCCCACTGCCACTTCAGCTTACTAATCCGTTGGGCTATGTCGGTCACTCTGGTTCTACTGCGAATATCCTCATTTCTGAGTTTATCACGCAGAGAAACTCCGAGCATAGCCCTCTCCATAGCTCGCTGAGCGACCTTGAGCTTCCTCATCCGGCCAGCAGTGAAGGACCACGTCTCAGTTCCGTATGTCATCACTGCAACACGCACTGGTTGTACACTAATGTATATGTAAAATAAATGGCTTTTGTTTTTAAATGCACTGCGCAACGATAGCGACTGATATTTTTGTGGTGAGTAAGTAGTACGGTGCATGGTAAATGCGCGCTGTTTCTATAGGGATACGGTTTATAATTGATTGTGTAGTACGTTCTGATTTATAAAATGCGGGTGTGTGCGCGACTGCGTATCTATTGCTTTTACTGATCTGCAAGTGTAGTAGTAGGCGGGTGGTAGGGGCCAACTGGAGACACCGTGTTCCGATACATTTTCAACTACCGGGCATATCTCCTTCTATTTTTATATCTATGATTTGAATCAAATTAGCAAATTAAAAAAGCTTGTCAAATGGATGCCCACGAACTCAATGATCTCCAGCGCAAAATACACGTCGAGGCGTGTCTTGCACTGCTTAACAGGTACACAAACGAAGGAATTTTGGTAGCTCACACGTCACTTACCAGCTTTAGTCAATCGCTCGTGCCCGTTGCACGTCCATGACAACGCGCGACCTCATACAGCACAACGGAGAGTCTCCAAGTTACAAGGGCTGGAGTTGAAAGCTCTGCGTCGTCCTCCATCCTCAACAGACCTTTTGGCGGGAAAACAATTCAATAACCTTGCGGTAGTACTTAATGCCTTTATAGAATTTGTTGGTTCCCGTCCAGCTGGTTTCTTCAAGAAGGGCATCACTAAAATGCCACTATATTGGCAAAGATGCATCGATGGCATATTTGATTACTTTAATTAATAGAAATAAAAAATAAAGAAATAAATTTACGTAAACTTATTAAATAAAAAACGGTAAAGTCTTGGGTAAATACCTA
>JAVANC010000019.1:41386379-41519576 GCA_033319125.1 Parnassius glacialis | reverse complement strand
GATTCGTTAGGAAAGTTAAAATGAAGTCACTTTAAGCCGTTCTTAAGTTGTTGAATCTGTATTTTATTTTATAAGTGTTTGTTTCACGTACTTTTTGCATTGTTGAAGATATTTTTAATGAACACTACGCAATTTTATGTCAGAGTTATATATTTATTTTATTTTTATTGAACTCATAAGCAAAACTTTATTAATAATATAATCATAATTATTATTAAATACATATAATCATATTTATGATTAAGTGAACAGACATTTTATTTTATTGAAATAAAACGATAAATTACACTACCTAGAAAATACAAATAAAACAAGCAGAAGCAAAAATATTTCGTAGTTGAAAAGTCAACAGTAATTAAACTGTCAAATACATAGAAATACTTTTTAAAACAGTTAAACTTTAAAAGCTAGTAAATTTTTATCAAAACCTTTTTGAATACTTAATTATTGAATGGATTAAATGAAATTTATTTATTTTTCATTTATTTTATTCGTAACCAATTAATTCTGTTATTCAATAGTCAAAATATTTTATAATTTACTACATATATTGCCATTTGAATAGTAATCTATTTACTCGTAAGAGCATTAATTAATCATGTTTTTAGCACAGTACCACGGTATATATTATTTTGCAATATTCTGAAAACGTTATAATGTTACATTTTGATGTGTAAAATTATTATCTCATGATGTTATATTATGATAATAAATAATTTTAAAAGTGATATTATTTTTTCAACAAAATTATCCATAATATTAAACCACGTACGGTATATTATACCTACATACGTGCTTTACCATTTTACTGATTTCATTTCGGTAGTCTAATACAACCGTCTAATATAACCATGAAGTAGCATATAAACCCGTGGGTGTCGTAAGAGGCGACAGAGGGAAACTGAACAGAATATTGGCAGCACTATCTTCCTGATAACGGCTGAATAAAAGCGTGGCTATGAAGCATTCTATGGGGGAGGCCTATGTTCAGCAGTGGCCTTTCGATAGGAAAGGTAAAGATGAAGTCTAATACAAACTAAAAGTATAAATAAATCGAAATAATTTTATCAGGAGGGAAAGTTACAAAATAATTACCAGTTCCATTTAATTCCGAAACTATGGTTTCCTTGAAGACATTTCTAACTCAATCTAACATGAATTCGTGCCTAGAGTTCTTGTTTCATGCAATTTCCAAGAAAGTGAGAAGCCATACAAAGTTTGTAAACAACATTAAGAGTTTTCACTTCAATCGCGCCTGATATCTCACAAAATAGATCTTCGACTTGAATTTCATCAGTGACTAAACATTGGAAAACAATCTTGGCTTACGTTCTTAAATCTTATAAAGCAATAGCTGTGCTGGTGACTTTGTTCGTGTGAAATTTATACTTTTGTTATAATAATTGATTTTATTTTGTATTGGTGTACTTATAATTTTTTTTTATAGGAGAGGGGGCAAACGGGCATGCGGCTCACCTGATGGTAAGTGACTACCACCGCCCATGAACAACTTGCAACACAAGGGAGGGAATTACAGATGTGTTGCCGGCCTTATAAAAAGGAGTACGCTCTTTTCTTGAAGGTCCCTAAGTCGTATCGGTCCGGAAAAATCGTTGATGGTAATCGATTCCACAAGGAAGTCGTGCGAAAGAAGAAAACATCTTCTAAATCGCACAGTGGTGGACCGCATATCATCCAGGTGGTGGATGGCATCGGGAGTTCTGCCGCGATGTGCTTTCGTGAAATTTGGCGGCTGGGATTAATTAATTAATCGCGAAGATCTAGAAAACCACAAATCTTGATAAAGACATTCAGTTAGTCACTCAATCAGACAAATTAACGAACAAACAAATGAAAATGCCCACAAACGAACTAATGGGCGGACCCACAAACGAAACAAGAAACTAATTGGGCAAACTATACGCTTGTATTTCATACGAATATTTCAATTAATGTTTTAATTTCATTAATGTTTTACTTTTCACCTGATTACATTAATCCGCCTGACCATACGCTGGTTACTATTATTAAATTCTCTAGAATTCTCTAGAAAGGACTAATTTCAACAATGGTATCTTTTTAATGTAACGTGGTAGAGCTACAGTAACATACAAATAATAATAGTTTAAAAAACCAAAAAAAACATGCTTTTGTAAATAACCGAACTAAAAAGTAAAAAATTATTTACAATAAACTTAATACAAAAAAATGTGATTAACTTAAAAAAAATAGTTTATTGTTAATGGCGTGCAGTGCTTTTTCGATATTCTTATGATAACGCCAGTTTTACAAATATCCACAAAAATATTTACAACAAATTACATCAAGGACCCCACGCTTTTTACAATATTTTTTTATGTTAATCTCTATTTTTTTTGTTTTAAGCTTATTGAAAATTATTTTCTACTTTTATGACGGTTATCTACAAAAACATGTTTATTTATTGTTTTTTCTTAAACTATTATTAATTTTTTTATTTTATAGTACGGCTGACTATAAAAGCGTATTTTATTTTTTTGGAACGTAGTTCTTTTAAGCGACTTACAGTAGATTAAATTGGTGGAAATCGTAGTTTTTTTATGAATAATTCGCACATCCTGATATTCCTGGTAAGGATAATGGGACAAACTATTTAAATCAATGCATTGTCATCGGTCCTGGATAAGTGTGCGAAGCTTCATTCAATTCGACGTTTTGAAAGGGATGAAAATCACATTCAAAAATTCCGTTACATAGATACATATATACATATCAAGCTAACAAAAGCATGTTAAATGACTAAGAAAATAGTTTAAGCTATGTGCCACCATAATTAAATATGACACAATAATCATCATTAAGTCACCAGTGGCTTATGCGTTACTATAATATTCAGATTCAGGTGATTTTTTTCTAATAAACATCAAGAGTCAAAAAGAAACGTAACAGCCAAAGGGAATTTCGGTTCTCGAGTTCTAAGTACCTGACACACCGTCAGGATGATCAATACGTATTTAAAATACATTAACCCATCAATTTATTTATATAGGGTATACATAGCAACGTTGCTGTTTAGTGACGCTGTGAGAGAATCAACTAGTCTTTTTTTTTTATAGAATAAGGGTGACAAACGAGCACACAGTCCACCTGATGGTAAGTGGTTGCTGCGGCCCATAAACATCTACATCTATCCTCTCTTACAAATCAAAATGTAGATGCGTTGTCACTCGCGAGAACTAAGATGGAATGCCTCATTTCCAGTAAAAAGGGCCTCCGGCCACCTGCACTCACCAAGCGAAACGCAGAAGTAAACCTCTACTTCACGCTGGTTTTCTATGAGGTCGTGGTACCACCCCGGTTCGAGCCGGCCCATCCGTGCGACAGCAAAAGCTGCCGCGTGGCTCTACCACTGTTAAATTCCATAATATCTATATCCATCATATTGTTTCGAGTGTGGCGTAACAGGCGACTGAGGAAAATGAGACAGAAATTGTTCTGTAGTGTAGTGTAATGTACCTAACTACAAGTAAAAGAATCAATGTTTTTAAATTATAAGAAATACTTTAATTAAATACCATTTCTACTGCAAATTATATACGGAACTTTATTCGATGTAACTCGAGGATTTATCAATATAAGGGAATCAGGATGTTACACCATGTAATATGAAGGTGGTCATTGGAATCCGTCACTTGAAGCCAACCTACCAACAGGAACATTAATTTTTTTTTTAGAATTTAGTTATTATAAGTAATGTAAAATTGTAGTAAAGTAGTCTTATTTCAATCATCGCCACGAGACTTTCATTTAATCAAAGCTCGCCACATCGCAGTTTAACTTAAAGCAAAATATTTCAAGCAACTACTCAAAATAATAATGAAAACTACGTTTGCCACTAATACCCCCTTACGAGACAAGTTATGGGGGAAGGCCGTTGTTGAGCTGTAGACTTTTGATAGACTGTAATGATAAAATGATAATACATAACAGAACAATTATTTTACTACGAAACTGAGCAACAGAGGACCTCTATACCTATTGACTTAAGTCATGCACCTATAAATTATGCAATTCGCTTTTTAATTGGCTGAAAAGCTATGTCAATATTCTAAAAATTTAAGTAGAAATCATATTTATTGCGCGCATATTAAAATATATATATAATAATAAAAAGATTACGATACATATTATCCATATATACTAAAATATCATTTTGATCGCAAACATTTTTAAGCTACATATTTGATAAGGCTATACATACACGTATATACAAATACACACACACACACACACACACACACACACACACACACACACACACACACATACACGCACGCACGCACGCACGCACGCATGCACGCAGGCACGCACGCACGCACGCACGCACGCAAGCACGCACGCACGCACGCTCGCACGCAAGTACGCACGCACGCACGCACGCACGCACGTACGCACATACGCACATACGCACGCACGCACGCACGCACGCACGCACGCACGCACGCACGCACGCCCGCACGCACGCACGCACGCTCGCACGCACGCACGCACGCACGCACGCACGCACGCACGACCGCCCGCCTGCCCGCCCGCACGCATGCACTCACGCACGCACGCCCGCCCGCCCGACCGCCACACACATACACACATAGGTACGGGGTAGGGTTCGTGTTACGTGGTTCCAGGTAGAGCCAAATTATTGGTATCTTCTTCTATAAATATAATATTATATTACTGAACTAAATAGATATTATTTCCATTCTTTATATGGAATCCACGTTGAGAGATGATATCATTTATTTATTTATAATTAATTACAACGGCTTGCGCCAATGACAGTAATTAATAGGTAAAACTAAACATATAACATAATTAACATAATTCAAAAACAAATAACAAGTCAGAGATCAAACAAACTTAACAATAACTAGAGGAAATAAAATAATATAAAACAGAATAAAGTGATAACAACATACAACTTATTTACCTAACAAACATGGCTTTCACATAACATGAGACACTTTGACATGATCACCTTGAGTGTGTCATTAAAGATGTCACATTCCGGGACTGTCTCCATTAAGGAGTTTAAAGCACCATGCATGCGACACAACGGGGATTGCGCGCGCGACACAGTGCGGCAATGGGATGTGGCGAACAGCCGGTGTCGTCGAGTAGGCCTATGACGCAGGTAGTCGTTAGGCACATAAAGTGTACACAAAGTATTGTGCAGCTCTGGGGAATCTACCATGCTCCTCAAAAATTTTATGGCTATTACGATCTGATCTCTGGCTCTACGCACTGAAAGGGAATTATATCCTAACATTCCCAGCAAGAAAAGAGAAAAAATTTGATATTCCAGTTACATATATTGCTTTTTCATAGTACCTACACCACAAACCAACATTTTTGTATGTCACTTATTTGATATTGCTTAACATGTCTAATAAAATTGGGCATAAGAAATTTGAATTTCGGTTTGAAATAAAAGGTGAGATTTATTGAGGGGGTTGATAGAAGTAGAACTGAGCTCGCTTCATCATCATCATCATCATCATTACAGCCCTTCACAAGTCCACTGCTGAACATAGGCATCCCCCAAAGAATGCCACAAAGCACGGTCCTGAGCCACCTGCATCCATCGACTTCCTGCATGTCTTACCAGGTCGTCACTCCATCTCGTGGGGGGACGCCCTACACTTCGCCTACCGGTACGAGGCTGCCACTCGAAAACCTTTCTTCCCCATCGGATGTCGGTTCTTCGAGCTATATGGCCGGCCCACTGCCACTTCAGCTTACTAATCCGAGCTCGCTTACGTTAATTTAAATAATTTTGCTGGAATATATTTCGAATGTATAGGGCATACAAATATACTGTAGTATTTTTTGCCATATTTGTTTGTAATTTAAAATAGTTTAAAACACGAAAAGATTTTATATTTGACACATATGTCTGTATGTATCCATTTCTCGGCTCACGGCTGATTATATAATAAATTATTATAGAACCAGCGTGATAGCGATTACCTGAGTGCCAGAGTATATTTTCATTGATGTATTCTATAATATTATAATAACCCATTTTATACAGGTTTTGGTCATTGAAATTTCAAACTTTGTTGGTTGATATAGTTGAACATTTTCTGGGATATTTTTTTAATAGCAAATACATTGCTGCCATATATGAATTACTAATTCTGTGGATTCTAACTGGCATTACCAGCTTGTGCTTTTCTGTAGTATTTAAAGAGTATGAAATGTTAGTTTGTATCAAAACTATTTGTTTATTAGTGTTTAGGTTTTAGGTGTTTAGTGTTTATTAGTGTACCTCAAAAGGAAAAAACGGAACCCTTATAGGATCACTTTGTTGTCTATCCGTCTGTCTGTCAAGATCCTTTCTCTCAGGAATGCATAGAGGTATCAAGCTGAAATTCATATCAAATACTCAAGTCTACTTTCCCTTAAAGTTGTGAAAAAATCAAACTTCTAAGCCAACGCAATCAAAAGATACAGCCGTTTTTGCCGCAAATTTTCGACATTCGCAAGGGAATCAAAACCTACAGGGTACTTCCCGTGAACTCAGAATCTTAAAATTCGGTACGAAGCAAAGTTTTATAGCACAGATAAAGGAACAATTGCGAAAAGTATAAAGTTTCAGTTACGTCATATAATAAAAATATTTTTAATAATTTTAAACTTATATACCTACGGATTTGTTCGGAACCCTCGGTTTGCGAGTCAGACTCGCACTTGGCCGGATTTTTTTACTAAAAAGACAAATAAACTTACTGTCCACTTGATTGTAAGTGGCTACTGCAGTCCATAGAAACCTGCAGCCAACTTTGAACAAATAAGGCTGCAGAATTGTTGTCACCTTTGAGGACATTTTTTTTTGTTTTTTTGTGATTCATCATTAAATTGTTATCAGAAAGATACTGCTGCCCACTTCCTGTTACAGTTTTCATCTATCGTTTTTTACAACAACCAAATAATGACATAGGGCAGTGAACTCTCATATAATTTATTTTTAAAACAAATCTTTACCCCCACACAAGGATTTTATTCTGTATCTTGAAGGTAGTTTATGTACATAAATTTCAAAAGTACAAATATCCAGACCTGGAACAATTATTTGTAAGCCATAGAAATACTTTTTCCGTGCAGGATTCGAACCCAAACCCCTCAGCGCAACAAGTCATTACTAAAGCACTTCGCCACGGTGTCGTCATATGCCGCCACTACACCGCTTTCGGCATAACAAGTAATAAGTAAAACACAAAATTAATCTTTTCAAAAGCTAAATTTAGTCAGAGCTATCAAAATACACGGGAGAGAAAGTTACGTGCGTCATCGGTAACAGAGTTCACTCGGAAAAGTTTTGATTGCTTATTCAACCGAGAATCATGTGTGAGTGTGAAACTCCATTCAAAGTGGAATTTTGTAAGTTTCAGATGTTTATTTTCGAATCTTGAATTAGAGTCATTGTTCATATTGATGGGTGGAAGGAGGAAAGTTATTACGAATAATAATAATATTATATTATATAACATAATTTGAGATTCAAAAGCGGATAGCAGGATCATGTTTTCAAAATTTTGACCAGGAAAATACCTGTAAACAATACCTGAAAATTTGCCACTGATTAGTGTCGGTGTTATAATATCCACTACGCCATATCGTCCCATAGGTGTCTCAAGAGGCGCCAGAGGGAAACTGAAACAAGAGATAAGCATCGGAATCTTCCTTATAACAACTCAAAATAATATAAAACTGCAGTTACAAACCCAGATGCCAAGCGTGAAAGCTATGGCAAAATCCCCCTATAAGGCAATCTATGGGGAAAGCCTATGTTTAACGGAAGACTTTTATAGGCTGTAATCTTTAACATTCCATCTTGGAATGGCTATACGGGTAAAATCTAAAATTCGGTTACACCTATGTTGACCAGCTACAAGCTACAAAGAGTTACAAACGATTGCGGTTTATTAAAATTAGGTATATTCGATTTTTCCGAATAAGTTATTAATAATGTGAATGACATGGCTTTGAGGTAGCCCAAGGACCAAGCTTGCCGTACTTTAACCTATTGTCGCTGTTATATGGTGGTATTTACATTAAAGAAAATCAAATACCATTTCACCATTAATCAACTTTTCGGATTAAAAAAATCTTCAAGTTAATTGAAAAGAGTATAGCCTGGATCCATCTTGGAATTGCTCTTTATCCGTTCGTAAACTTTCATTAATCGGTTTAGTTATTCCAAAGATTAGCACAGACAGAGGCAGATGAACAGACAAACATTGAAAACTGATTATAAATACATAAACGATGCCCTCAGCTTAAGTCTAGTTTCTGTGATGATAATACTGTTAGTCTATGCGGCTCTTACAGCTTCATCGAACTCAGAGCCCGTGGCCTGAATGGCCGCAGGCTTATCTAAGGGCCGTATAAACAGGAGGTGGCGGGCCACGACTCTGACGACTAACTCGTATCTTTCGTTGTTCTGGGCGGTGAGGACTGCTCAGGGACGAATATGTACGTTGTGTACGCGGTGTAGAGTTGCGCGCGGCGCGCAAATCTGCGGACTCGCTGCGTCCCATCCGTTGTCCTACTTTTAATTGAGATATGAAGATCGGAGTTGCGCTTGTACCAACGGGCGCCGGTGTCTTTTTGAATGAAGCTATTTTGGACAACGACAAAAAGTGCTGTGTCGTCGGCGAAGAGAGCAGTATTAACTACTGGCTATTTTGGGATGTCACTCGTAAAGAGTGTGAAGGGGAGTCGGAAAAGGACTGAGCCCTGAGGGAAGCCGGCTTTTAGGAGGCGTTCTGAGGATCAAGTGCCCTCTATTCGGTATCAAGCGTTGTGTTTTGACACAGAAGGCGCTGGAGGGATATCACCTTGCTTTGCCGCCCCGGCGACTGGGGCGGGCTTTGTGGCGAATTAAGGCGAGGAAATGGATATCGTTGACGGCGTGGGTTTGGGGACAGGCAGCCGAGAGCAAGACACACTGGCCTGAACCGCGCGTCCGGGAAAGCTTTTACCTCTGCGCTGCTTCTTTTGCGCCCCTTTGGAACACTCGCGATAATTGATTGGATATCTCTCTTCACGACGATTGACGCATCTCGGGGGTTCTACCGTCTCGGGCGTGCGGAGGCAGTCAGTGGTGCCGTGGTCACCTAGGCACTTGACGCACCTAGGCCTAACGTAACAATTTCTGTCCAAGTGGCTGTACAGTTTGCATCAGTGGCACTGACCAACGATGCCCCTATTTCGGGGGGCTTCAATTGCAATCCTCATTAGGTTGCAGATGCGCCGAAATTGAAAAATCTCTATGTCTTTCGGTGACAGGTCCTCAAGGAATAGATCTAAGAATCGTTTTTTGTCAGTCTGGTAGTGCATTCCATGCACCTCCCGGTCTTTTAGATATTTGAGAGACCCGGAGATTTTGGGCCTTGAGGTCATCTAAGATGTGGAAGGTCTCGAGCTAGTTGGAGGGTCTGCGGATGACCAAGCGTATGCTACGTTCTTCTGGGAGGGCGTACGATAAAAGTTGACTTGTTGGGAGCATAGATGGTTTGTCACACTGCGGAAGTCCTCAGTCGTATTTACGAAGATTCTGATGCCCCGACCGGCCTTTTGCACCTTCGGACAGTATATTTTATTTGTGCTTAACCAATTGAAAAGGTTTTGTCTTGAACAATAATGGGTGGCGAGGGCTTTTCCCTACGTTCAGCAAGGAACCCTTTCACTGCGGGCTTCGCCGCAGACCAAGGTGGTTGAGCGCACTGCGGGGGCTGACTTTTTTGCCGGAGTGGCGGTGGGGGACGAAAGTTAGGCTCGGCTTCTTTTTTAGGGGCTGCAAGTTTGCGCTTTTTGCCCTGAAAGAGAGCGAAGCCTTCGCCTTCGAGCTTTGGCGGGACACGCGTATTAGTCTTTATGTCGTAGCCTGATTCGGCATCCGAGAACCGGAGATGGGACGCGGGTGGTCATCGCGGAAGGTGCTGAGGATGCGGCGTTGTGTACTGTTATATATACGTCGTATGCGTATGTCTATAGACACGGGTGTAGTGAGTCTGCTGTTCGGCGACATAGGGTCGTCGATTCAGACGGTCGGATGGTCAGCAGGGGGCCAGACATGCTGAGTAGAGGGGTCGACTCGAGCGCAGGCTCAGGCGCGGAACGCTGGTTGCGCTGTGCGATAAACACAGCCCAAATATCAGGGCAAGCTTGACTAAAAAAGTCCGTGAGTTCGTCGTAATTGACGCTTATGCACGAAAGCACAGGTGTTTATGCCTATATACCTAGCGCGTTTGTACGCTAGGGTCTGTAAAAATTAAAAAACAAAAATTTAAAACGATGGCTGCCTCTGAGGCGGTGGGTGTGTTTCACTCTACTTACGGTTGCTGATACCAATAACAGGAAGCCAGGAAGGAGAGTTACGCACAAACACTCTTTGCATCACAACAAGCGTCCAACACACTTTAAAATAACGCAATAAGACTACCGTCGCCCGAGACAGCGTGCTTCGAGCACCACAGTGAGAACAAGACAGCAACCAAACACAGAGTTCCAAGCAAGGCGGTGTATTCCAATATTTAATTTTGCGTATGAGCTAAAAGAGTGGAGTGACAGGAATAAACTCAACCGATCCATCCGGAGTCTACAGAGCCCAAGCTTAGAATGACTGAACCACTAAAACTGAACCCCTCAGCTTGAAAGAAGCTAGTTATTACAATAATACAGACAGATACTTAAATTTTATTAATTAGCTGGTAGAAAATGCCATACAGCATTAAGCTCACCTTATGTACAAATATTTGGTGCAATAAAGAATAAATAAATAAATAAATATATGATGGTAAATACAACAACATGAAATCCAACTTCTGATGTCGGAAATACATCGAAATCTTTTTAAATAAATAAATAAATACAATTATTCATTTTATATTAAATTTTCCTTTTACGGTTTAATATAAACCTAGTGGGGTTGTCCGTACACTGGCATTAATCGTCTAGCGCTCAGAATTATTAGTATTTACGCAAAGACATCTACATAATATGTACTATAAATATTTGTATTTATTTATTTAATTTGAATTGCTAACACCTTAATAATTAGGGTAACAAAGGGCGAACTTAATGCCTAACGGCATTCTCTGCCAGTCAACCCGCGGAGTAATGAGGTTTAGTGACAGGTGCAAATACATAATATACGTACTTAGATATATGAAAATATTAAACAATGAGGGTAGATAAGTAAATGTTTGACGGTTTTGTGGCGGAATGGCTTGATAATGAGTTACGCCGCTAAGGGCAGCGAGTTCGAAACCCGCACGCATCAAGCATATGTATGACCCAATAAATTAAAAAAAATTATAGTATTAAGGTTAGAATAACAAAAATTGCTAAGCGCCGGTGGCAGTTATGTGACTATCGCGGATAAGTAGCCTCGGCATTTCGTAAGTTGGACTATCTGACTTAGCACACGAAAGGCACCGGCTGCCAAATACGTAACTATGCGATATTGGATACCGTCAATACCAATCGTAAATGTTGAATGGGATTCACACGTTACATGCTTTATATGCTTAGCGAACAGTCACTATATTAACTATCTAATATAGATTCGTGATATTTATATTTAACCGTGTAATGTAATAAATAATATCCACTACCCCACATCGTCCCGTGGGCGTCGTAAAAGGTGACAGAGGGAATCAAACAAGGAGAACAACTAAAAAAAATTGCAAAAAAAATTGCAGTGTGTGAACATGTTCCAGATCGTCCCCGCCATTACATTAGATTGGATAGACTACAAATCCTCGCAAAAGAACACCGATTCTTACCAAGAATGATTCGCGAGGCTATTGAAATTAAAAAACATCCAAATTTCAATAGAGAAGATGGATGGGTTCTGCCAGCTGCTTGGGATCCCTTAATTAAAAAATTAAATCCAAACGCAAGCATAATACTGCAAGACTTCAAGATACTGTAAGCTCATTTTGCGTAATTCGGACCAAAAATTAATATTCAATATCTGAAGGTAGCCGGGCTAACTATGACATCGGGACGTCAAACACCTCAGTCCCTCCCGTGACCATTGTTGCTGTAAAGCACCCGAAACGTCGGGAATTAAAAAGTTAAATTAAACGCGATAAAATCTGTATAAATTAGTTTTATTTAATGACTTATAATAGGTAAAAAAATCACAGTACGCAATGCAAGTTCACATCAATTAAGATGTTATATAGAATTTTAGTCCTTTTACCATGTGCTTGGCGGTGAGAATAGAAGAAAAAATATTAAACAGTAGCCATGAGAAATAAAAAAAGGATTTCCAGGGCATGCGAAGTCCGCCCACACAAAACTAAACTTGGAGAGAATGATATGAGCACAGAGTATCAGGAGAAGGAAAAATTATATTTTACATTATGTACATTATATTATAGAAAATAGGAAACTATATATTACACTGTAGTCTATTTTATTCTCTGGCAGGTTAAATCCTATAGATGTATATATTTGTTTTTTGTGTCGTTTTTTGTTTCATCAAGTTTTTAAAAAAGTTTTTACTTTAATAGGTGAAACGACGGCAACCAAGGAGGTATTTAAGGGTCAATAGAGATGATATTCATATCATAGAGAGAATAATATATTGGAATGTTCACTCAATGTATAATATAAATAAAATGGTAAATAAAGAAATGACTTTCAATAAGTATTATGTTATAACTTACGTTACTATGTTAGAACAGAATAATTATTATTCAATATGGATTATATCTATATTATATATAATTATCTATATTGAACAACAATCATTCTATTCTATTCTAATGTTGGTTCCTATATTAAAACTTTACTTAAAAGGCTGACTTAATAAACTTAAAGAATAAAATCATAATTTCTCCCATAATCGTTCTGAAGACACAGAAAAGTTAAAGTTTCGAATTCAGAAGCTATTATATATTAAGCTTTCCACACGTTTCATTCTTAACAATTTTTTGTAGAATAAAAGTAACAAACTAGCACCCAGCCCACCTGATGGTAAGTTGGTGGTGTGGCCAGTATATATCTACTTTATATCCTCGATAAATAATCAAAATCATATCAAAATCTTAGTCCTCAAGGGTGAAAATGAATCTGTTTGCACCCTTGAGGACTAAGATGGATTGCTTAGTTTTCAGTAAAAAGGTTGTCCGGTTCTCTACTATACTACTACTCCCCATACGAGACACAGTAGCATTTAGCTGCTATTTTACGCTGGTATTCTATGAGACCGTGGTCCTGCCCCGGTCGAGCAGACACGTCCGTGTTTCAAGTTAAAATACAGCTGCGGCATGTCTCTCCACACAATAAATAATGCGTAAAGGGAAAGATGAAAATTCTTTCAACAATAGACCTTTTATAGGTATATATATTATATATAAACCAATAATAAACATAATCACTAGTTATCATGATCAGTCCGGGGGGTTTGTGTGCAGTGAAGTTCCTAAAGGAACCGTCTCCGTGTGTAGCTGCAGCGTGGCTCTACCGCGTGTTTGTGTTCTTTGAAGTCGGCTTTTTATCAAAAGTTTAATTTTTTGACCCTATTGAGTGGAATAAAGAAAATCACAAGCTTAAAGTATTTTTTTATAGGATGAGGTTGACAAACGAGCACACAGTCCACCTGATGGTAAGTGGTTGCTGCGGCCCATAGACATCTACATCTATCCTCGTTTGCGAATCAAAATGCAGATGCGTTGTCACCCGTGAGGACTAAGATGGAATGCCTCATTTCCAGTAAAATAGGCCTCCGGCCACCTGCACTCACCAAGCGAAACGCAGAAGTAAACCTCTACTTCACGCTGGTATTCTGTGAGGTCGTGGTACCACCCCGGTTCAAGCCGGCCCATCCGTGCGACAGCAAAAGCTGCCGCGTGGCTCTACCACTGTTAAGAAGTAACTAGAATTTCATCACTATAGTTTTATTGAAAACTTCATCCTCTATTTTTCAACGTTAGGAGTGGCGATTTCCTTGTTGTGCTCTTTATCATGGATTCTAATTAAAATTTTATCGGCAATCTTGGCAGTAACTGACTAGTGTTCGTAAAAGGTAAGTTATGGCAAATATCCGTGAGATAGCTTAGCCGTTATTGGAAGCAGTTTTACAAATAGCACTAATTGGAAATCCAGATTAATTTATGGACCGTCGATAAAATATTTAATTTAACTTGTTTTCTCAAACGCACATAGTTTATTGCTTTGAAGATTTTATGTTAAAACGATTATTTTTTTTTAATTTTTAAAACATTGTATTTGTTATTAAAATTGGAACGACGGAAAACTGGTGCAGTAAAATTAAAAAAAAAAACATTTATAACATAAACACTCACGCCTGTTAACCAGAGCGGTAGGCAGAGACTACGAACTTCGATTTGGCACGATCCTGGCACACCTCTCTCGCCTCCTCCAGATCCAAATACCTACACATACATGCTCATTGGTTAAGGGTACTCTTAATTTGGCCCATTTTCAACATATCGCCAAACTTTTGACGATAAATTTTCACCTAGGGCGTCCCTTCCCGACTCTGCTGTTCACTTATGCAAAATAAATTTGATTTGTTACTCTTTCGTCCTTCATTATTTATACATGACCAAATCACCGAAGCATTTATTTCTTAATCCTGTTCACAACATCATCTCGCAAACCACCCTATTCCCTTATCACATAATTTCTCACCCTATCATACAGATTCAGCCCTATTGTACTTCTTAATGACCGCATTTCTTCAGCATTTATTCAACTCTCGTGCTTCTTCTGCCACACCCAACTTTCACTACCGTTCATTAAAGTAGGCATACCCTAAGTATATGAAAAAAGACTAATGTATATGAAATATAGAGATAAGGTTAATCAATTAATAGAAAAAGCTAAGAATAAATACAGGCAGAATGAGATAAAAAATGTAAGAATTATTTTAGAAAAATATGGTCTTACACAAATAAATGGATAGGCAAGCCTTAAACGAGTAAAAAAGAGAGTTTGATCAAAAGATTTTAAAATAACGTCATCTATGACGTTATTTTAAAATATTTAGTACAAATTAGCAGTGTATATAAAATTTGAAATAAATTGTCTGAATTATTCATATTAGTAGTACACAAAATAAAGCATAAATGTGATAGTATTTTTTTGATAGAATTTCTATATAACCAAGTGATGTCTTTTTACTTTTAAAACGTAGGAGCGTATACGTTATAAAAATTTGTAAATAATTTAGTTTTTAATAAAGCACTGGGATTAGATAATATAATATACAAGATATAAAGCATTTTTTACAAGTTCGTCGGAGAAGAAACTTTTAGTAATAACGTAGAACTAGACCACAGTACAATAGAAACATCGATAAAATATATATTAGAGAAAAGCACAAAACAGAAAACAAAAATATTAAATCCTACCTAAGGCCTTCGCCCTCTTCGAAGTACAAATAATATTAATCTTCCAAAACCACGCACAAACTACGGCAAAAACAACATAAGATATGAGGGAGCAGAAATTTACAATAAACTACATTTAGACATAAAATGTTCAATAAATTTACGGTCTTCAAAAACAAATTAAAAGAATATATAAGCAACAATTTTAAATTAATTTTATTATATCTGAACCCGGCCCTGGTATCGCGTAAAGCTTAGCATTGTTATTAATTTCCACCCACATTATTTTTGATTTTTGCTTCTAGTAGCTTTGCAACGACAATAAGTGTCACATTGTATAATGTACCCTCGATTTAGTTGTTATTGTGTAGGTATATCATATTATCAGTTATTTTTGTGTTCATCGACCTGAAAACCTTGTCAAACATTTTTCTTATAAGTTTCTCATGAAGTAAAATAATGTATTTCTTTTGAGAAATAAACTTTCTTTAACCCCATATAAAGCATTGAAAGAAAGAAATCAGCCCAGTATTAGCTAAATTTATAAATATGAGTGGGTGGGGGAATTTAACCGGATATATTAAAAAAGCAATAATACGACCAATATATAAACAGGAGAGCCACATGTACTATAGTTACTATAGGCCAATTGTTATATTATCAGTTATAAATAAAATAGTACGAAAAGTAATATTGAATCAGATAAGTTGTTAAGTAACAAGATCAATATAACATAATATCAATTCACCGACTATATCAACAACAATCTCAATCAAGAAGATGTAAGTATATTAATGAGTGTAAGTTTGTCGCTGCTCATTTTATTGATTGTAAAAAGACACACCCTGGAACACGAGGTACTATTGCATGTGATGGATAAATGTGTTATCAGAGATCCCATTAACCGATGGTTTTAATTCTGTTTGCGAAATAGATCTTAATGTACATCGATAGACGGAATAACAGGAGACGATGCAAGTGTGAGTCTGGGAGGGCAAACCGGTTTGGTTTTCGGTCCGGTTGGGTACATTATGCATGTTAATAGTGTTATTAATGTGATAAGACGGTTATATATGCAGACAACATGTTGTGTCTAATGTACTCAACTAATAACACATAGAGGAGGACTTCGAAAGTGCAATTAAATGGGCACATGACAACGGTATAATTATAATTTTATTTAAACCAAAGGTTATGTACATAAGTTCACCCCATAGTAACGTCTTTAAGCAAGGTAAATTAAATAATCGGACCGGGGTGGTACCACGACCTCACAGAATACCAGCGTGAAGTAGAGGTTTACCTCTGCGTTTCGCTTGGTGATTGCAGGTGGCCGGAGGCCCTTTTTGCTGGAAATGAGGCATTCCATCTTAGTCCTCACGGGTGACAACGCATCTGCATTTTGATTCGCAAACGAGGATAGTTGTAGATGTCTATGGGCCGCAGCAACCACTTACCATCAAGTGGACTGTGTGCTCGTTTGTCGCCCTTATTCTATATAAAAAAAATTGTCATACATACGAAGGTCTACATCTCAATAAAACTGCCAGTGCATAAATATAGATATAGTAGATAAATACCGATACCTAGGTCTGACATGAGATAGTAGTCTGAACTGGAAACTGCATGTCAATGGTGTATGTAAGAAATTGCAATCCATACTAGGTAGATTCTTTCACCTTGGCAATTTCATGAACCGACAAGTATTGTATGTACTGTATTCTGCACTGGCTGAGTCGGTAATCAATGATGGATTCAGCAGTTATGGGCTAACATTCAAAACACAGTTAGATCGTTTTAAAATATTTACAGATTAGTTTGTAAGTAAAAAAGTAAAATTAAAGTGTAAACCGAATTATGACAAATTATTCAATACATTATATAAAGTACTTCTAGTGCGTGAAATATTAGATTACCTAATTGCTGTAGAACAATATAAAATAAACAAATATAAACAACCTATAACGCATAAATATCGTCCCAGGTAAGTTTAGAAGGGCAAATATGTAATACCACAAAAAAGAAACTATTGTGATAAGAGAACTAGGCAATATTTAACTCCGATAATATTAAATAGAATAGATGTTATAAGAGATACGTCCAAAGACATAAGCACTGTATTAAAGAAAAGACTGAAGGATACATTCTTATGAATAATATAATGGACTACCTATAATAAGTATTAATTGAATATACCTAAGATCAGTACGTGTGTATCGTAAAATACATATTAATGTATAAGAAAAGAGCGCCATTATCGCCAACATACTGTTGCACGGTTTGGCGATGTTTATTATTATTGAAAATAAATGTATTTTATATGAATAAGGTATTAAAAAATTGGCACGATCCTGGTACACCTCTCTCGCCTCCTCCACATCCATACACTTACGCATATATGCTCGTCGGTTAAGGGTACTCTTAATTTGGCCCATTTTCAATATATCGCCAATTTAGTCGATAAACTTTCCCCTACGGCGTCTCTTCCCAACACTGCCGTTCACTTATGCAACATAAATTTGATTTGTTACTTTTTCTTCCTTCATTCTTTCTATGTGACCGAAACACCGAAGCATTTGTTTCTTTATGCTGCTCACAACATCTTCTTGCAAACCATCTTATTCTCTTATCATACAATTTCTCACCCTGTTATTCAGATTCAGCTTTAACATACACCTTTATGACCGGATTTCTGCAACATTTATTCTACTCTCGTGCTTCTTCTGCGACACCCAATTTTCAGTAGAATTTATTAAAGTAGGCATACCCTAAGTATATAAATAAAGACTAATGTATACGAAATATAGACGTAAGATTAATAAATTAATAGATAAAGCTAAGAATAAATAAAGTAGTAAGAAGTAAAGTTCACACTTCAATTTATTACAAAAATATAGTGTTACATAAATAAATGGATACGCAAGCCTAATATGGGTTTAGATGACGTTATTTTAAAATCTTTAGGTCAAACTAGCAGCATGTATAATACTTTCCAGCGATAATATTAGTATCGGCCGCCGACGACTTGATCAGCGGCGTACAAAAGGAATTTGACGGTAAACTCACGCATTCTTGACCCAGATTCTTCAACTCTCAAATTTTCCAAACAACTGTCCATAAATAGGTTGTACAGCCACGACAAAACCACACGGCCCTGTCTGCCACCTTTATGGATGCTAAAACAGTCCGAGTAGGCCCCGTTGATCCTGACACAAGCACTAGAGTCCCTATAATGTGACTTTAATTCCTGTATCAACCTAACGCTCTACCCGTTTGAATTCAGTATTTGCTATAACACATCCCTGTCCACCTTGTTATAAGCCTTTCCTAAGTCCATGAACGCACAAAAAACTTTTTTGGTTTTTGGCAAAAAACTTCGCCACGATCATGATTTTGAAAAATACCTGATCCGTACACACGATTCCCTTTCTAAATCCCGCTTGCACATCCCAAATTTTTCCATCTATTTCTTTTATATCTCTTTCAATTGGCACTTTAGCATACAGTTTTCCAACAATGCTAAGAAAGCTCATACCAAGGTAGATTTAACAGTCCTGCAGCGAAGTTTTTCCTTTATATATTAGGACTATCACTGCTTTGAACCAGTTTCATGGTACCCGTTTCAGTTCCGAATATAAATTAAACAACGTGTACAGCTGGCCTACCACCACTTCCCTTTCCTTAACATTTCGAGTGATACTCTATCATATCCGAATGCCTTACCTACTTGCATGCTTTTCATTGCTTTCAATATTTCATCTATCATCATCAAATTTAACTGCCTATCTCTTTCTTCTTTTTTTGGAATTTCTATTCCATTTTATTCGAACGCCTCCTCACTCGTAAACACGCTTTTAAAGTCTTTTTTCGATCTCTTTAAATCCAAAACTGCGTCATTCAAAATACATCCATACTGGCCTCAATAAAATTCATTATAGGTTTTTTGAATGTCCCCTAGCAGTTTTTACGAGTTTCTAGAACATTTAATATTTGCTTGGAAGTTACCTGATATTGTTCTATCATTCTTATCCAATTTTTCTCGCTTTTTAGTTTTAACTACTTCTATTACTCTCTTAGTTAGACGTCTAAAGACTGCCTTTTTTTCTTTCAACATCATGATTCATACCGCCAGAATTAACAGCTATGGTTGCTAGTAAATCTAGCCATGCTCTCTTTTTTTCTTTAACTTCCATCCGTTATTTTATAAGATAAGGGTTACAAACGAGCACACAATCCACCTGATGGTAAGTGGTTGCTGTGGCCCACAGACATCCACATCTAGCTTCGATTACGAATAAAAATGCAGATGCGTTGTCACTCGTGAAAACTAAGATGGAATGCCTCGTTTCCAGTGAAAAGGGTCTCTGGTTCTCTACGCTCACCATACGAAACACAGCAGCGTTAAGCAGCTATTTTACGCTGATATTCCGATTCTGATGATCCCCGGTCGAGCCGACCAATTCGTGCTACAACCATAATATAGCAGCAACATGGCTCTACCACGTACAAAAACGTACCTTATCATCCCAATATAACGTTCTATTTTCCTTTTATTCTTTCTCTTATTTATACCGCATAATTTGGTAGCTGCATCCAACAACCCTTCTTAACATTTTGCCACACAGTCTCCAAGTCTAAAACATTCATGCACAATTCATCCAAATCACATATATATTCTTTCAGTCTGCATTTGTACTTCTCTTTCACAGCCTCATCTTTTAACCTCTATGTAATTATATGCTGTAACACAGTGGTAGACGCAGATGTCCGATGCTGAATATACCGTTAATTTGGCGTAAGACCAAGTAATGATCATATGTCTCTAAGTTGAACCCCCGGTAAACCCTTGTATCTACCACTGCGCTTCTTTCATCCACAATTGTGCTTCTTCATTGTTCGTGCGTTTTATCATGCTTCTATCATCACCTCTTTCCCATGCATAAATGTGAATCTTCTTATGACGAAAGAAATTAATCGTCACAAAAAATTTTTTTCCACACATACAGGGAGCAGCTTTCACTATCATTTATACTTTCATCACCAAACGTTCCCAATATTCTTTCATAAACAAGCCTCTTCACCCCAACCCTTCCATTAAAATCTCCTAATATAACAATATTTTTATTTCCCTTAAATTTCATTAAAAACATACTTATCATTTCCCAAAACTGCTCTCAGATATAAGTGGGCGTATACATGCCTGGGGCGTAGGACCCTAGGACAAAAAAATTCTTTAAGCCCACTATAATTTGTATCCATAGCAGTCTTGTACTTACACATTCATACTGTTTCACACATTGACCAATTACTTCTGAAAGAATGAAACAGATTCCCTGGTATACCCGCTTGGTCTTGTCTACACCAGACCAGTAATCGATATACATGCTATGTGTAGTGATTTTAATTACACGCCGTAATATCTTATTGTTAATTCATTATTGGATATGAATAATTGTGGTATTTTGGATTCATTACATTTTTGAGTTTTGATAACGTTATTTGAATAAAATATTCTACCGTACCATACCAATATTTCTTTTACTTTCATTATTAAGTATTAATATTGAAAGTATTAAAATAGTAGTAGTAAAATAAAATTTTCGATATGTATTCACTAGAATACAACGACTACCTGCAGTTGTTGGGAGTTGAGATTTTTTCAAACCTGAACTTTGGACGGTTCATTAAGAGCAAGGCTAAAGCAGATGCAAAATTCTCCATGATCCTTCAACCATTAGACGACCAAACGCTCGGCCAGTCTCAATCCTTTCGTTTTCAACTTAGAATAGAAAAAAAAAACGCAACGAAATCCGTAAAAAAATTGTTCCATTCAAAGTTTATAAGCCTTATAAGCCTTTATTTAAATATATTATATAAAACTTTTATTTGTTGTACTCTTATAACTTGACCCAAATACTAATCCCAGGGTTTATTTTTGGCAGTCCAAATGATAAACGGTGTTTCATTAGAGGATAACAATGCTAGGTACGGTCTTTGGGCGTTGTTACATTTTGTTAGGATTGTTAGGATCTGGTTGTGACACGTTTTATAAGTTTATCTTTTAGTTAAAGTAAAACTGCATTTATAAATCTTAAAATACAATTTAATAGCCTATATACTGCTGGGCTCATGCCTCCTCTTACTTATGAGAGTTTTTTTGTAAACTTCACTTCCAATTTAATAGCACGTAAAATAATTATATTTAATTTTTGCAAAAAATAATGTTTGGATCGTTTTAATTTAATATTTGGTAAATTTTAATAATGAATTTAGTGAAACAGCATTCCTTGATGACTATGCAGGACTGATTAAAATATTTTGCCTGAGGAAATTAACAAAAACATATTACTGAACACAACTAATTGTATTAAAAAAAACTGCCGTTGCCAACCCGCCTGCCTGGTATGACAACTTTAGCAAATATCTTGAGGCAAATAGTGGGTAAGGCCTAAGTTCAGAAATGGATTTTATATAGTTTGAATTTCATATATCATTCAATTTAAATGAATGTATTATCATTCCCAAATAAGTAAAATTACTCATCCAAATTTAAAACGATATTTCCACAAATATTTCTTCTACGGCGGCAAAGCGCTGCGTAGTAGGCTACAAATTTACTTTAGTAACTTTTTTCCTATAGATTTTTCCCATGGATACACGTTTTGTATGTCATAAAATGCGACTATTGAGATATTGGGTTTGTGATTAGGTAAAAACTGGGCTATCAACCTATCACTTCTTTCAAACTTTTCCATCTAAACCCATTTTTTTGGCCAAACCGAATAATGTATCAGGGTGAGAGGTCTGAGTTAGTAAACAAATCCGAAACCAAATAACCGTAATTATTTTAATTTTTAACCTTATAAAAAAATAAAGCCATAATGTGGTTAAAAATACTTATATAATATGCCAAGTTTTTTGTAAAATTGACGTCGCAGATATTTATTTTTGCGACAAAAAAAAAGGTGAACAATTCGGCATTTTTGTAGGACGTCGATTCAGTCGCGCAACTAGATTTAGTCTAGTGAGCAGGGCGGCCGCTACTAGTTTTATTGTAGGCACAGGACCGTGCGGTAGTAATATAATAGTACTAGTACTTATGTAGTAACGTAACAATGGTTGGGCCAAGCGGCAGCATTTGCTGTTGCACGGATAGGCTGGCTCGAACCGGGGTGATACCACGAACTCAATAAATTTCCCTCCAGAAGAAACCTGCTCGGGGCAAGCGGAGCAATAAGACCAAGGCGACCCCTGCCACGCTTTCCGTGAATTTTTGCAATATCAGGGGACTTCATTCAACTTAACGTCGTCCACTACCATCTGGAGACAGTGGGGCAGGCCTTGCTCTTTCTAACCGAGATGCAGGTGTCCTTTCCGACTAATACTTAGTATTTCTCTTACCCGTCGTATTAATTAGAACACTCCTTTTTGCCCCGGGCTGAACTTGCGCGTACATCACAGAGAGGACATCTGTTTTCGAAAGCTCGGCAATCTTGAAGGTACGTACCTGTCCATCTTATGGCTGCACGTAGACAGCGACAACCATCCCTGCATCTACGGGTGCCTCTATAGGTCCCATAGCGGTAATGCCCACACAGACCGACTCATCGACCACGTCCAAATGGCTGCAGAATCTGTGATACAACAGGTCCCATGCGCAGAGATCGTGATGCTCGGTGATTTTAACGCCCACCACGCTTAATGGTTTGGTTTCCGTTTAACTTATCTTGCAGGTTGATCTGTTTGGTATAAGGTCTTAAAACAACTGGTTACTTCGCCTAGGTGGATCCCAGATGTAGAGGATCATGTACCTTCCCTGTTGGACCTTCTGCTGACTTCTCATCCGAACGGATATCAGGTTTCCATCGATATCGATTCCCCTTTTGGCTCTTTGGACCATTGTTTGATCCGAAATATGGTGCCACTCACGCTCCCATCACATTTGCGATCTGCAGCTTGCCGCCGTGTTTAGTATTAGAGGTTGGCCGATTGGAACGGCATACGATCTTGTTTTACATCCTACCCTTGGGTGCAAGTTTGCTTCTTGCTGGATGATCCCAGCGCTGTTTGTTACTAATTTTCTCGCTAATGATGTACTTCAGGGAATGGAATTATTTATTCCATCATCTGTGGTGCCGATCGGAGGCAGCCTCAGCCAAGGTTTGGTTACTCCTGTAAAATTGCATCACGCTAAACGCAGGAGTGCTACCGGGCCTGGGTTGATGCACCAATGTCCCGGGATGTAAGCACCAGGGCACTTAAACAGAAGTAAAATTCCGACTACAGGTCTTTCAAAAGTGTCATTTCCAAGGCAAAGTCATCGGCAGAATTGGCGAAAAACTAGTTCGCCTCTTTTCAGGAATACATGCATTCTGGTCTCTCGCCAAAGGAATTTCTGTCAGCCATCACTGCATGGCCCATGCCGCAAAAGAGAAAGCCGATCTGCTAGGCTCTCTCTTTTCTTCAAACTTGACTCTCGATGACAGGGAGAACACACCGCCGACCATCCCGCGGTGTAAGTGCTCCATGCAGAAAGTGCTATTTACAAAGCACTCAGTGCGTAAAACACTCCTCTCCCTGGACGTCAACAAGTGAAGTGGGCCTGATGGAGTCCTACCTATTGTGCTAAGGACGTATGCTCTGGAGTTGACACCGGTTTTAACGCGTATTTTCCGGTACTCCTACTCCCTAGTCGTAGTTCCAAACTCATGGAAGATAGCTTTGGTGCACCCGATTCATAAAAAAGCGACCGCTCAGATCCGTTCAACTACAGGCCTATCGCTGGCACTACTTTTTTCTCCAAAGTAATGGAAACTATTATTAACTGACAGCTTATGCAGTAGCTTGAGGATTACTAGCTTTTAAGTGACGGCCAGTACCCGCCGAGGTTGCTCAGCTGGTAATTTTCTAGATTACCTAACTCATAGATGGATGGCAGTGAATTACAAGTGGGAAACGTTGACCGTTAGTTTGGACATAGCGAAGGCCTTCGATCAGGTTTGGCATAAAGCGCTTCTTTTAAAGCTTCCTTTCTATGGGCTTCCCGAGTAAATGTGCATTTGGGTCACCAGTTTTCAGGTCATCAAGGTCGTAGCAGACGTTGCATGCTTCGATTGCAAGCCCATGTTCGACAAGGCTACGTGCTATTATCGATGCTGTTTCTTTTGCATATTGACAAATTGGTAACAATCATTGCTATGCAAACGACAGCACTGGTGATACTCTATACAATGCGTTGACAATACTTCTGGGAAAAAACGTCGCCGAGTACAGAAATAAATTTGTGACTGAAGTCAAGATGTTGTTGATAAAGGCTCAGACTAAGGACGACTAAATCTGGTTTAATTTAATCTTCAGAATACACAAGTTTGCGCGATGACCGCTAAAAAGAAACCCTTTGTCGTATCTCATCAGTTTCACGGCACTCCCCTTGTTGCCTCAGCTAGTATTGAAATCCTCAGTGTCAACATATCGATTGATGTGCAGTTTCGTGGCCACTTGGAAGAGAGGGCCAAATTGCCCTCTAAATAGCTTATAACTTTATTAGGAGCAAGTTCGGTCGCACATGGAATACTGTTCCCATCTCTTGGCAGGGGCTCCTCAGTGCTAGCTCCTTCCACTTCATCGAATCCAACGCAGATCAGTTCGAATCGTCGACGATCTAATTCTTTCCATTCGGCTTGACTCTCTACATCTGAAAATCTCTACGCAATGCCAGTGCATTGCATAGAGATATTGCATTGCTTTGCGTATTTTATTGCATCTACCACGAGAGTGCTCTGAGGATTTGTTCGGACTAATTCCAGCCGCTCAATTTCACCATCGCACTTCGCGACAAAACTCGCAATACTGTCCATGCCATCTGGATGATTAATGGTCCACCGCTGTGATTTAGAAGAAGTTTTCTTCTTCACACAATTTCTTTGTGGAAATTATTACCACCAGCGATTTTTCTGGACAAATACGACTTACGGGCCCTTCAAGAAAAGAGCCTAATCCTTTTCATAAGGCCGGTAAAGCATCTGCAGTTCCCCTGGTGTTGCAGTTTTTAATGGTCGACTATAGTCACTTACCATTAGGTGAGCCGCATACTCGCTTTCCCCCCTCTCCCATAAAAAGAAACATTATATAATATGTGCTTGTACTTTGACAGATGGTAACGCCTGCGTATAGCTACTCCCTTCCGAACCACTGGTGGTCCTTGTTGCTCTATTATAAT
This sequence comes from Parnassius glacialis, assembly GCA_033319125.1. NCBI lineage: Eukaryota > Metazoa > Arthropoda > Insecta > Lepidoptera > Papilionidae > Parnassius > Parnassius glacialis. The sequence continues at coordinate 41,493,944 of JAVANC010000019.1, read as the reverse complement.
GAATTACGAATTTTACCGTGTATTCCCTTCCATCGCTCTTTAATATAATTGTTTTTGTAATTATCAGTATTTTTACAACATCATCCAAATGGATATTAAATAGAATAATATTAATGATAACATAATGGTCTATAAGGCACTTATAAATGTTGCATATAATTGGTTCCACATACGCAGACTTAGAACTTGTGTACAACGCAGACGTCCTCACGATCGGCTTGTTTCGTTGGTATAAAGAAAACTGGTTGTATTTGAAAGGGATCCAATTCGCGTTGCAGCATGATAAAACCGCATTCAGAAACATAATTATGAAGTTTTAATTAACTGAAAAGGTTTTCCATTTTGGTTTTTGCATGTACTCTGTTAGAATATTTAACCTTTTAGAAATGTTGCCTATTATTTTCAATTACTTTCCATAAGCAATTGCCATTATTTTATAAAAACTTTATTACACACTATACATACCTTTATATACAACTAGTTTTTAAGGATTTTGTCGCGTATATTAACTTATCTTATATTATCAACCTTACAAGAACTTTACAGCGCCCATAGTTACGGGTGGCATGAGTTGTTTGACATCCCAATGTTATTGTTAACCAAGGCTACCTACAGATATGCGATCCAGATATCGTAATAACCAGTTTTATTTAATCCTATAAGCGTTGGCTGGATATGCCGTAGAATTGCGATCTGTTTTTCGAAGTTTAAGATACCGCCAAAGAGTATAGTAAGTATTTACAAGGGACCCCATAGAACAATAGATAAGAGTGTTCAGAACTTAGAGTACAAATAAGCAATGTATAGAGGGCACGTATCGCTCAATGTCCATTCTGTCAAGCTTAACCAGATGCTCTATGGACACTGATACATAGTTGGATGTAGTTATGCAAAAAGGATCCAACCCCCGATAAGTTAATTTGAGTTTATGAAATTTGAAGTATCCATACTTCAAATATCATAAACTCAAATTATCAGAATGGTTTCTATCTGTTTGTAATTTTTCTTCTTATTTGTGTTACGTTTGCTAAAATTGTTACATCACATAATAGTATAGACCACAAACATTATTCTTCAAGTCAACATTTTTGACACAAACTTGGGTTGGATCCTTTTTGGATAACTACGTTCAGTTGAGAGTGGTAGAATAGTGATGCGCTAAGATCGACGCCTAGGCGTTATTGTACTTAAATTAATAAATTGAATATGTAAGTATTTATAAATATTAAGTAGGCGAGTGTAAGGTAAGGTATATATAAGGTATGATTTAGCTCACGAAAGCATAGGTACGAATTTATGTAACGATGTTTATTAATCAAACACAAAAATCTAGTAATTTAGTTGATGAATTTACAAAACATCGGATTGATTCGAGGAATGGATACTTTACATTGAGTGTTTAAATACATCGATCGATATTGTCCATCATTAGAATAGAATAGAATAGAATGATTTTTATTCAATATTGATTATTACAGAATACTTATTGAAAGTCATTTATATTTACCACTGGTCCGGAGAATACCTGTACAGTTAAATATTTGTACAGTTAAATATTTGTACAGTTTTGCTTTAATAAAAGTTTTAAACTTGTTTATTGACAAACTTTGAACATGTTCTGGGATTTTGTTGTAAAAGCGTATACATTGTCCCATAAATGAATTACTAATTCTGTGGAGTCTGGTAACTGGCATTACAAGCTTATGTTTTTTCCTAGTGTTTAAGGCGTGAACATCCTTATTCTTATTAAAGCTATTTATGTTTTTATGTACATACATTACATTTTCATAAATATAATTATTACTATGACTCTTTACAATTTAGATTATAAATCGCTCATTATCTCGTTTAGTTTATACCATTTCCTTCGGTGCGCGAGTGCAACAGGCCACTAAAAGAATGTTTGCTGTACGTTTTTTTTTATTACAAAGTAAGTAATTACACTGTTTTTAAAAGATTTTTTCTTGTTTTTCTTCTCGGGACAATTTATTAATTTATAAATAAATCATTTCAAATACTGTATAACTGAAAATGAAATATAAAGTGTGAGTTATTTTTTTTATTTACGGACCAGTAAACAACTTCAACAGAGGATTAATAACTAATCCTAATCCTAAACTTTAAATTTAGTCAAGCAAACACCACCAGCCTCAGAAAATAATGTATAGATTAAATTACAAAAATGAGAGATGTGAAGAAGGACTTAGTATATAAGCAATATTACAAAATGACATTAGACATTACTTAACCCATTAACGCCCTCTGTACTTGCTTGGGTACACCTCGTTATGTCGATATTTGATATACTTTGGCATTTGTTTCAATTGAACTAATTGTTTATTTTGAAACTAGATGACTCTAGTAGACTATAAAATCAATCGCTTTGACAGTGACGCGTAAACTAATGTCAAAAATTTTACTTCTTGAAACGGTTTTGTGACTTTAATTTGGAGGTAAGTAATTATTGTTGATTTTAAATAAATATTTTAAAGTTTTTGGATAATTTTTGGATTTTAACGTTCGATAATACTTTATTACTGCTTGTCAAATAATATTATAAATAAAATCTTTATAAAATCTGCCATATTACGATGATTTATACCTCTGTACACAGACAGGTACAACGGGCATATGTATATGTTATTTTTACTTTTTTTACAGTTGTACTCGAAAACCAGTAAATGGCGAACCGCTGCGTTTTTTCGAATCAAAATAATTACTCGAAGCTTGAGGAAGCACTAGAATCGATACTGGCTGATGAAGATCAAGATGTAGAGTATGATGTAGTGTTATTACCGCCAGATCCTGCTACCGTAAGTGACGAAGAAGAGGGTAATGAAGACGACTTAGTTTCTTCAACACTTCCAAGGGATGTTCCAGGGACTTTGGAGGTAATTCACCGCCATCCTGATTATGACGTTTCGGACTGGAATGACAGTGACGATGAGCCCCTATCAAACACAGCTGGGACCGCAGAACACTCTAGAAATAAGCGGCCTAGAAACCAACGCGAGCAGCCCGAAGTACCTGTTTGGAGGAAAACTTTACCCCAATACAGTGCTGTTTATGATGCTACAGATACATTACAAAACCGACAACAAAGTGTAATAGAAAGCTTAAAAGATTATAGTCCGGTTATGCTGTTTGAAAAAATGTTTGATGACGATGTAATGTCTCTGATAATAAATAACAGTTTGTTGTACGCTGGTCAAAATAATAAGCACAATTTTGAGCTGGACATCTCTGACTTGAAAAGATTTTTGGGTATATTGATTCTTACTGGCTACCATCAACTACCATCTGAACGTGCGTATTGGAGTTTAGATGAAGATCTGGGCATTCAGTTAGTGGCGAGTTGCATGTCTCGAAATAGATTTACAGATATAAAGCGATACTTACACCTGGTTGATAATTCTTTAGCAAATAATACAACCGACAAGATGTTCAAAGTGAGACCGTTGTGCGATTTGATTCAGCGAAACTTTTGTCAGTGGGGAGTTTTCCACGAAAATTTATCTGTGGACGAGTCTATGATAAAATATTTCGGTCGTCATCCAGCTAAACAATATATTAGAGGAAAACCCGTACGGTTCGGATACAAAAACTGGGTCGCAACTAGTTCAGACGGTTACTGCTATACTTTTGACATTTACTGTGGCAAATCTGCAGACGCTTCGTCGGATAGTCTTGGCGCAAGAGTGGTAAAAACTTTACTCGCAAAAATGCCCATACAAGATAATAAAGAACATATCGTGTATTTTGATAACTTTTTCACGAATTACCAATTACTGCATGATTTGCGTCTTCAAGGAACTAGAGCGACTGGTACAATTCGTGATAATAGAACAAAAAAATGCCCACTTCTTTCTGTAAAAGAAATGAAAAAGCGACCTAGAGCAGAATATGACTATCGCTTTGATACAAAAAATGAAATTGCGATTGTACGCTGGAAAGACAACAACGTTGTCACTATGGGTACCAATTTTGACAAAATTGAACCTGTAGGAAAAGTAAAAAGGTGGTGCAGTACAAGAAGACAAAAAGTAGATGTGAATATACCAGGACTATTCGTGAATTACAACAAAGGAATGGGTGGTGTAGATCAGATGGACCAATCCATAAGTCTGTATCGAGTTTCGATGAGAGGAAAGAAGTGGTGGTGGGTAATATTTACCTATTTACTGGATATGTCTATTTCTAACGCTTGGAGACTGCATGTTTTACTGAGCAAATCAGCAGAAAATATGACTGTGACATACATGGACCAATTGTCCTTTCGAAGAAGCATTGCGCGCGCTTACCTGCAGCAAACAAAGTCTAAATCCCGTCCTTCAGGCTCAACAGTGGTTGGGTTAGACAAAAAAAATTACGGCCACAACCCACAGCGCATCCAAAATCTGCTGCGTTGTTGCTGTATGTCACAGTCGTGTCCGATGGCGTTGCGAGACTTGCCTAAAAACGTTATGCGTAGAGCGAAGTTGTTTTGGAGAATTTCACTCTTGATCCGCCCACTGTACTCGCCTGTGTACACCCTTATAAGTGCGATGTGACACAGTTATTTTTTTATTTTTTCTTATAAATGTTTTATATAGGTACTATTAAAGCAATAAAATATAATAACATGAAAAAAATAACAATAGTTTTATTTTGGGCGCTAATGGGTTAACTTAAATTCTAATGTAAACTAAATGAAAAAGGAAATTTTCAACAATTTAAGTTGACAAGAGATCAGCATTATTGAACTATTTAAAAAAATTACAATATAGCCATAAAACAATTAAAAAAACTCAAAATTTTAGGATTGATTTTAAACAATTATATAATTTAATTGTATTATGATTCAGTTTTGATAGCATGTTGATGTTACATGTGACCTAGTAGGTTCACGATATTGCAATTATTTTGTTACATGAATGCAATCATATCTATCACTATACAGGTCATATAATAACATTGCTGCTAATTGTTATCGTCTGTGCTTTAAAGTTAACATTTTCTATTTATTTAAAATTATATTATAGGAACAATATGTATGCTTACATCTATAGTAGATTGACTTAAAACTTTTTGTTCCCTCTAAATATGATTGGTATTGACATTGTAGAAGGGATTCCACAAAGCAACAGCGTATTCCAACTGTGAGCGTATCAGTGCATTATACAATAAGATATATGTTGCTGGGTTGGTGAAATCCTTATAGTCTGTCGTTACAAACCCAAACATTTTAAAAGCTTTATTACATAGGTATTTGTTCAACATGTGTATCGAGTTTTAATTTACTATCAATGGTAATGCCGAGGTCACAAATAGAATGTACTTTTTCAAGAGTAGTGTTGCACAAGGAATATGATTGTCGATTCAAATTAATTTTCTCAGTGACAGTTAACATTTTGCAGTTATTAATACTAAGATTTTATTAATTTTTTAAACAATAAGCAGAAAAGCGGTCCAAGTCATCTTGAAGTCTGAGGTGATCCTCATTATCACAAATGGTACGATAAATTTGAAGTTTGTCAGTGTATAGTAAAAAATTACTATGCTGAAAACAGGAGTTAATATCAATAATAAAAAGTATAAATAATAGTAGTCCCAATGTTTGTGTTACCTTGTGGTACCCCAGAGGTGACAGGCACATACTCTGATTCGTAACCATTGCTAACAATCCTTTGCGTGCGGTTAGTTACGTATGACTTACAACATCGCCAAAGATTGCCACGTATACCGTTAAAAGCAATTTTATCAAGTAGAATTTTGTGAGCAACTCTGTCGAAGGCCTTTCTAAAGTCTGTGTAAATACAGTCAGTTTGATAATTTAAATTTTCGAATAAGTCCGTTAGATATATTAATAAATTTGTAGTAGTTGAACGTCTTCTTACAAAACCGTGTTGTTAGGTATTATCATTAAGTTTTGCATTAATGGATATATGTAGGTTCCACATGCATAGACTTGCTATTTACCAATTTTAATTTAAACTTGTTTAATAATAATGCAAGAATACATGAAAATGGATTATCTGACCTTTTCTTAATTTAAAAAATGTTTATTGTCTATACAATACTATGTTTAATTATAGTAATTAGTTAAGAAGGACAGTGGTGCCACGGTGGCAACCCCTATAGTGAGTTTTTAAATGATTGGTTACCTGGGTCTGAAAGAAAGTTCTTGCGTAAAGGTTGGAAGATGGCGTTAGTCAAGGCGAATTGAACACAACATTGCTTTTAAGCCTGCGCGTGAATGGATTGATTATCGTACTCAGGAGCAACCCTGTAGACAGTACCTACTTTTTTTTTATTGGATAGGGTGACAAACGAGCACACAGTCCACCTGATGGTAAGTGGTTGCTGTGGACATCTACATCATAAGACATCTACATTCATCCTCGTTTGCGAATCAAAATGCAGGTGCGTTGTCACCCGTGAGGACTAAGATGGAATGCCTCTTATCCAGTAAAAAGGATCTCCGGTTCTCTACACTCACCATACGAAACACAGCAGTGTTAAGCTGTTATTTGCTGCTGGTATTCTGTGAGAGCGTGGTCCTTCCGCGGTCGAGCCGACCCATTCGTGCTACAACTATACTACTAATAGAGCTGCAGCATGGCTCTACCACGTACAATAATACTTGGACAATATATCTTTTAATAACTTCAGCTATGTCGATGACATGGTCCTGCTGGCTCCTACAATTAGCGCACTACTGAGTCGCTTACGCGTGGTTTTTAAAATAATGTTAATTAGATATATTCATAATCTTCATAGCGGCTGCCAAGTGTCCAACTTATACAAAGAATTAAGTATAATATAATTATATAGAGAATTAAGCATTAAGAAGACATTAACCATGATGTTGTGTAGATTAAAAAGGCAGAGCATTTTCAGTCAGGGTGAAGATGGTGGGTTCTAAAATTTTCCCGGTTTTCGCGGTGTACAAGTACTGTGAAGACAACGTTAGTCAAAGCGTACATCCTAGTATGAATTGAATAAAACTACTTTCTCGGATTCTTTCGAGTTTAAATAACTTATTTTTTATTGATTCTTGACGTTTCGGGCACTTTACAGCACCCATGGTCACGGGGCACTGAGGTGATTGACGGCCCGATGTCAGAGTTAACCCGGAGTACTTTCAGCTCTTTTAATTATTAATTTTGGTCCAGTTATTCCTTTACAAGCAATGTATACATTATCAACAACAGATAATATGTTTAATGTCATTTTCCATTTATAATCACTAAGAGTACATAGTCAGCTCTTAGTTAAACTGATGTATAAAAGGAAAATTGACACGTTAGCCTAGACAATAGGACTTTAAATTACAGTTCGCCGCGATCTATCATCACAAACGCCTATAATAACAATTATATCTAAGATATAAGCATAAAAAATAAATATATCTACCTGGGGTTTTTTTATTTTGTTTTATTATTTGTAGGTTATGTAGTAAAATCACTTGTTCTTGGCATTAGTTGTTTCAATATATTGTAAGACACAAAAGGATGCAGTTATTTTAGTGATTATAAAATAAAATAAAATACAACTCAAACTTTTTTAATTGTTTTATTATTTTATGCAATTATTAATAAAATGTCATATCGAAAATCATTGTCTGTTGTATTCCTCTCAAAACCCAAGTAACACATTATTGTCATTATGTGGGCTCAACAACCTACTGTCCTGTAAATCAAGAGAAAAGCGAGAGAGCGGGTCAAGTTAAATTAATTCACGAAAATAAAAACACGAAATATATCCACAAACACAACCACAATGCCAAATTTTAAACTCGAAGTTACCAAGTCTCCCTCGAAACATGCAATTATCAACGACCATACAGCCTATTCAATTGTGTGCGATATTATTAAAATATTTTGTTTAGTTTAATAACGTAGCCTATTCAATCGATTTTCTAAAAAGATTTCTTTCATTCAGTATTAATCTCTACAGATTCGCCTCAACGTTTCATTATTATGAGTTTTTTTAGACATAGACCATAGACAAAATACATAAAAATATTTAAAAACGTTTTGTTTTTGCTATGGTAAAAGCATTAGTTTTCGCTTTTCAGTTTTAAAAAAAATATTTTCATAACTGTCCCATTCACTACAGAAATAAAAATCATGTAAGTATGCTTATAATTTATCTTTATATTACCTACATATTTTTGTATAACTGTTACGAACGATGTCAAGAACCCAATTTCATACATCTTCTTTATATCATCCATACAAAAATGTATGTTGTCAGATCATCTTGTCGTCTGCAACAATGAAATTATTATAATGTATTAATTTGGGTGTCCAGAATAACGAATATTGATATTTCTAAAGTTCTGTATTTGTAGCCTCTTTGTTTGAATTGGGTTGTAGGTGACCATGAGCTATAGTAGCCGTATTATTAAAATATTTTCAATTATCGTTATCATCATCATCATTATAGCCTATCAAAATTCTACTGCTGAACAAAGTCCTCTCCATAGATTGCCTTATACGTGAGATATTTGCCATAATTACCACGCGCTATTTTGGGTTTTTATTAGGGAGATGCACAAACTCAACTCCTGTTTCACTTCCTTCTGTCGCTTCTTACGACACACGGGACGATATGGGGTAGTGTATTTTTTAAGACGCTAATACACGACAGCCACACACTATATTTAAGTATGTGCAATAAAGTGAATTCCACAATTAAAATTATTTTTAAAATCGTTTTTATTCGCATCTGGCTTAATTTAACCACTAATTCAAAAGTTTAATTTTATTTGGCAGTCAGATGATCAATTGTTTTTCATTAGTGGCCTAACTACGCAAGCACGGCCTTTGGGTCCCTGATACCTTTTTTTAATGAAAAAATCTTACTGGTCTATCTTGATCCCATCATCTATACATATAAATAAAACTGAAGTGTCTGTCTGTAATATCGAAATAAATGTTCTATACTGTGGGAGGAAGAGGGGTTATATGCATGCCATTAATACATTAATAACCATTTTTTTAATTTATGTCTGTTTGTTCAAGCTAATCTTAGGAATGACTGAAACGATTGTAATAAAAATTCATGAACATTAAGAGAGTAATATCAAGAGTGCTCAAAGCTATATATATTTTATCCGATAAGCTGTATTTTCTTAGATCTAAATAACGCCACATTAATAGGTCCTACCTAAGCTAAGCCGGACTAGTCGCTAATTATAAATAAAATCCTTTGGAATAATATATCAATAAAATAATATATCATATAAAATGTAAAATAAAATTAAAATACATTGGTGTAGTAACTAATCCACAAGTTAATTAATCAGGTGTTACTTTGCGGAAACCCATTATAATGAAGTTGTTATAACTTAATTTGCTTAATTTCGCGTAAAGAAAGAAAATGATGTGTCCCGCCCAGTTTGAAGGGAACCTCCCACCCTGCCTCGATTACGTGCGCTATATCCGTCACCACCGATCATCCCAGCACCCACTACCCTTAGCATCGCTACAAATTGTCCGTTTCAAATTGGGCATTCTCTTTCTTTTCTTTCTTTACGCGGAATTAAGGAAACTAAGTTATCACAACTTCTATAATCTACAAGTTTTATAACGGGAAGCTTTAAGTGAAAATTACAGACTATTGTATTACGTCTTACTGCTTAGTGTTCGCCTCGCTATCCCAATACGTGTTTGCTGACTTCAGATCATGTATTCGGGATGTTTTTTTTATTTCTCGGGCAGGTTTCCTTTCGATGATTTCCTTCATCGCCAAGCATGTGGTAAATCAGAATTTAAAAATTCTGTGCTGATGAGGATTAAACACAAGCTTTCTTGTGTGCTGTGAAAATTACGGCGAGCGATTAAGTTCTGAGTTACGACGGCTCTCACAAGAAGCTTTACCTAATTTTTATAGCTATTCATCAACATCAGCATGTCTAAGTACATTCCTGTAACAATGTATAGTATAAGCGTCTCTCAGTTCAAAGGGAACCTTTATCTCAGCAGATATATGGCTTCATGAAAACGGTCTGTAGAACGTTCTTCCTGCTAATTATTAAATTGCCATTTGGAAGTTCCTGTAATAAGTGCAATATTTAAAAATCAAAATTTTTAAAAAATATTATCTCTAGGTATGGAGCTCTTTGAATCAGTTTCTGCTGTTAAGGTGAATTGTATTTATACGATTATCGCTCGAGAATGAATAGGTTTACCCACTCGAAAATAATTTTATTAGGCACATAATTATATAACAAACAACTGGTTATGTTTATTTTACAGTCAATTTTGTAGTTTTCAATATTACAAAAAAATTTAAAAATAAAAGAAGTGTCACATAAAAAGCTTCCTGACCTACCTCCATTATTAACCTAAGCCTATTCAGATGGGTGCTTTTGTATTTGCATTTACACTATATTATGTCCTGCGAATGTAAAAAATTCTAAAAGACAAAGGTAATAGTCGGTGTAGTCGAATTTGAAGAACTTCACTCTGGTTTGCCCTCTTATTTGCATTTTACAAATATATTATTTGGTATATTTTGTTTTTAATAGTAACCACAATCGCAGTTTAATCTAAAATTCGAGGAAAATGCTGCCTGACTGACAATCACTAACGTAACGATGAAGTCAATTTCCAAATACTATTCTGTTATGCGAATATAAACAACTTTCTTACTTGGACTAAGTGTTTATGTCAATTCATCGTATTGTCGTTATAATTATCGATTTTCAGAATGAAAGATCCAAGATATAATGTCTAATTTTCTCGATAAATTATTATAGTTTCTTGCAAAACATCACAAGTATCGTTTCGTTTTCGCCTTTATAGATATTTTTATATATTAAAGTTAAGTCTATAATCGTTCATGTCTTTTAAATGAGGCCTTATAGTACACCTGATGGTATGTGGCTACTGCAGTCCATGAATGCCTCCTGTCAACTTCAAATAAAGATGGCTACGGATGTTTTATCACCACTGAGTAATATAACATGGTTCACACCCAGCAGTTACACTATACTCTTCAGACTGGAATGCAGGCGGCAGAAATAGGTAAAAGGTAAATAATTGTTTAGAAGAGTTATAACGCAAAAGGAAACTCCTACGGCTTTGTGTAAACTTATTTTTAATATAATAAAACACTTTAGTTATTATAACATCTTATTTTAATGTCATAGTAGTTATAAATAACTATATCTGGACGTAGAATAGTTATTTATAACTACCATAACATTAAAATAAGAGAAATATGGTAATTATATGATCGGGTAGTGGAGGTGTGAACCTGCAGTGGTTGAGTAAGAACATATACTACAACCTCATATTGTCCCGTGGGTCTTGTGAGGCGACAGAGTGAAACAAGCCATGAGATGGTTGCCAAGCCACCTGCAAGCATGGAAGCTATGGTAAGTGTCCATAAGGTATTGTTAGAAATTTCAATGTAAAGCTACAGGAAAAGGCTTTAATCCCACTTCTGATTTTAGAAACTATCCTACTTCTGATGTAGGAAACTATCCCAATTCTGATGTTAGAAATTATCTTCAAAAGTATTAAAATTAAAGAACACTAGTCGGCAACAAACCCTGCTTACTATCAAGACCCAATTACATGATAACACCAAAGTATGCAAACCAACAGCAACACTACCCATCTTTATGTAACATAGGGCAGCCTCTCGGCAACAAGAGCCTCCTTGCCTACACTAGTAGAATACCCCAACGGGCATAGTAACGACAGTGGGACTTTTAGAATTACAGACTGATGCCTCGTAGTCGCCTGTGCGATACTTTATACTGCTAAAACAAGTGGGAGATTACCATTATACCGTCATTTGTACGTATTTACTTTTATTTTTTTTACCCTCATTCCCAACAGAATGTATACTGTAACTTTTACCAATATCCGTTACCGCTGCGACGTTTCCTTGTTCATAACTTTTATTTTCAACTCAATTACTCTATTACTATGTGAAATCGAGATACTGTTGTGTACCACTACTTACTAGCAAAAAGTTTTAGAAAAGTTTCACCAGTTTTCGTCTAATTTATAAAACTTTCCTTTTCGATGTGTTACTTTTGTCTTCAGAAGTTGTAACGCTATTCTTTTTGTAAAATTAATAAAGAAAATTAAAACCATAACTTCGTTGCATGGTGAACACATGCCTCCTCTCATCATTGAGAGAGTTTGCAGCAAAGAAGTTTAAGTGCAAGTTTAACAGTGGTAGAGCGACGCGGCAGCTTTTGCTGTCGCACGGATGGGCCGGCTCGAACCGGGGTGGTACCACGACCTCACAGAAAACCAGCGTGAAGTACAGGGTTACCTCTGCGTTTCGCTTGGTGAGTGCAGGAGGCCGGAGGCCCTTTTTACTGGAAATGAGGCATTCCATCTTAGTCCTCACGGGTGAGAACACATCTACATTTTGATTTGTAACAGAGCATAGATGTAGATGTCTATGGGCCGCAGCAACCACTTACCATAAGGTGGACTGTGTGCTCGTTTGTCAACCCTTATCCTATAAAAAAAAAGAAAAATTCCCAGTGCTGCAGCTTATCTACAGCTATATACCACTGTGGCACGATTGGTTCAGCTCAATCGGAGTAAGACCACGTTCTCAGAGGATACCAGCGCGAAGCAGTAAAGAACTGGAGACCCATCTGTATATTGATACTTAACAGAAGATAGAAGAAAGTATTTATTTAGACCGCCACACATATATTCATCTATTTTAGATTCAAATCATAATGAAGACGTGTTGTCACCATTGAGATCCAAAATGAATTGCCTGGTTTGTAGTAAAAGTTTAGTTCAGAATTAAGCTGCTCTTTTACACTGGTATTCTGTGAGAGATGGGTCCCTCGCCGGTTGAATCGACCCATTCGCGGTTAAATAATAATAGTTCTCAACGTAAATGTATGAATGTAATAGAATTTTTAAATCCAGTATTTAATCACTTTTTGACATCTTAATACTTTGAAATGTTCAGTATTAGAACCGACGACAGTGAAATAATTTCTCGATTGTGACCTAGTATTTTCACTGACTGATTGATTAACTGAATGCCTTGTTAGTCTAGTTGTTGTAAGTACATACTCTTATTATGAGTTCCTGGGTTCGAATCCTGGGTCGGGTCGTAACAGATTCCTTTTTGCAGTTTTTTATCAATAAATTCTAGGTGCAGCCCGGAGCCAGGATGTTGGCGGTGTTTCACGTGTGATTATTTTTTTAATCTCATATCATCGTCAATAGGTTATTCTTCAGGTGTGTTCACATAAGAGAAAAGAAAAAATTCCATTTCTTAGAGCGGCAAAATAGGGAATGAAATTTTAACGTAACTATTAAGACGAAATTTAGATTGCGATATTAACTAGTTTTTTCAAAGGGGTAAGAAATTATCTTTGAATGAAAAGTAAAGTAAAGTAAAGTATTTCATTTCCGGAATTGGGGCTAAGGCATAGTACATAGAAGAATTAACAACTTTAGAATTCCTGCCTATATACGTCCCAATACTGATTTGAAGCCTTCATTTCATTTCCGAGAAGGTTCTTGAGGTAAGAAAAGAATCATGCCCACTTTTCATACATTGATTGACCTGTCACTTGACTCGTTTTATAGGCCGCGTCTTTCTACAAGTAGTATTGTATAATAACAATTATTATTTATAATAACATAATAACTTATAATCTCTTTATTTAAAGGCCAGGGAAAATGCTATTAAGTAAATAAGTTTTTGGGGTTATGACAGCTGTCAGACCTTATCTGACAGCTGTCATAAGCTCAAAAACTACACGATAATTATAATGAAATTGTTTCTTAATCGCCGATAGACTTACAACCACTCAGAAATAAATCTATCTTCAATGAAATATCATCAAATTATCGGTTAAAATCTCGTGCATATGTACTACACACCAGGAGTCGTCTTGACAGTTGACGCTTTTAACCATTGAGTTATAATTATTTACTACGTACGTAGTACATATAACTCAATGCTTTTAACCATCGAACTCTAGGTCTGATAAACAGACAAGAACGAGTAACTAATACCTAATACCAGCATAATACTGCCCCACTGCTATGCAAAGGCCTCATGTCATAAAGCAAAAAGCAGGAGCATTAATCACCATGCTTGGTCAAGATGGGTTGGCGATTTCAGGCTTTTATTGATTATACATACGCATTGAAAAACACACATTGGTAGTTGCCCGAACTTGAACTCACAGAGGTGTAACTTCTGGGCTATCACGACATAGATAGATGACGAAAGGAACTACCTACCTACATGTTTCTTGGGTCTTAATGACTTAGATCTACACATAGAAGATCAATCTACAAGTTCGGTGGCGTGGTCCGACAAATATAAAAGTGGGTTTGCTTATAAACTCACAATTGATTACAGATCATCTTCTGTAATAGGCGATATGAACGTAGTATGTTCTATTTGTAATGCTTCAAAGTGGAGTAAGGAGTCGGCTGGCTTCTGTTGTTCTGGAGGTAAAATAAAATTGCCTTCGTTCGAAGATCCACCGGAACCTTTAAAGTCACTACGTTTAGGGGAACATGTGCAATCTAAACAGTTCTTAGACAATATTCGCACTTATAATAGTGCGTTTTAAATGACATCCTTGGGTGCTCAAAAAATCTCAGAAGGTTCTTTCATGCCTACTTTTAAGACACAAGGTCAGGTTTATCATTTGATAGGATCCTTTTTGCCTGAAGACCAACCTTAGTTTCTACAAATATATTTTGCATCCGACTACAACGAACAGTCGAATATAAGAAATCAATATTTCCCGAATTTAAATACTGAACTTATTTCACAACTTCAGAACATGTTGCATCAGGTTAATTCGTATGTATGCAGTTTTAAATCGGCATTAGAAGCTCTTCCTCAAGATGGTGATAACAATTATAAAATTGTTATAACTGCCGATAGGTGTCCAACTCAGGAACACCCTGGGCGTTATAACTTTCCATCCACGAATGAAGTTGCTGTAGTATTGGTCGACCAGGAATGTGCTAGGCGTGATATCGTTATCCGTTCCAGAGACAATCGGTTGCAACGTATTTACGAAACCCACAGGGCTTACGACAGTTTGCAATATCTTTTGATATACTCTCGAGGGGAAGATGGTTATAATTTCGCTTTCTACCAAACTGATCCGCGTATAGGTGCACCTAATTATAATAAAAAGATGTCATGCCTTCAATTTTATTGTTACCACTTGCAAGTGACGTTTTCGTGGCTTATTCAATCAGTTTATTGTTGACATGTACTTACATAAAAATTAAAACCGAAATATTAGTTTATATAAGATCAAATCAAAGGCAGCTGCGCGCTGAAGAATACGTGCACCTTCGCGACGCCATGCAGCAAGATAACGATACGGTGAATATGGGCCGTTTAGTTATTTTACCCTCTTCTTTTACTGGTGGTCCACGCTACATGCACGAACGTAATCAAGATTCTTTTTTTACGTAAGAAAATATGAACGCCCCGACTTATTTATTACTGTAACTACCAATCCAGGCGGGATGAAATCACTCAGGAGCTTATTGAGGGTCAAGCACCGCATGACCGCCATGATATTATCGCAAGAGTTTTTCATTTAAAATTAAAATCAATGATAGATCTGCTTACCAAAGATAATATTTTTGGAGATGTATTGTGTTATATGTATAGTGTTGAGTGGCGAAAACGCGGTTTACCTCACGCACATATCTTGCTTTGGTTAAAAGATGAGGTTTGACCTAATGATGTAGACAGTTTAATCAGTGCTGAAATTCTAGATCCGATTGCAGATCACGTGTTATACGACATTGTTAAAACTCATATGATACATGGTCCATGTGGTGCATTTACCGGGAATGCTCCTTGCATGCAAGACGGTCGTTGCACAAAAAGATATCCAAAAGCATTAGTGGATGAAACTGTAACAGGACATGATGGATACCCATTATATCGTCGCCGTTCAATAAACAATAGTGGTTTTACTGTTGAAAAGCGAGTGTCTGGACAACAGATTATGAGATGTCGCCTGTATTGTCTAGAGCATTTCAAGTTCACATTAATGTTGAAATGTGTAATAGTGTACAGTCAATAAAATATATTTGTAAGTATATTAACAAGGACAGTGACCAATCTACATTTGCGTTGAGAAAAGAACATGATGAGGTTACCAGATTTCAGTCAGGCAGATATATCAGCTCTTCAGAAGCTGCGTGGCGAATCTCAAGTTTTAACATTCACGAAAGATCCACCTGTGACTCAACTGGATGTTCATCTTGAAGGCGGTCAACGTATATATTTCAACGCAGAAAATGTTACAAAACGATTAGAGAACCCTAGACAAATAACTTTATTAGCATTCTTTCGACTTTGCCAAACTGATGATTTTGCAAAATCTCTTTTATATGAGCAAAATCCATCGTATTTATACCTACGATAAGCAACGAGGTGTCTTTAATCGTAGACGCCGTGGCAGGCCTGTAGATGGTGAATCAGGTATTTTCAAAGAAGGTGTTCTTGGTAGAGTGTATACCGTTCATCCTAACAACGCTGAGTGTTTCTATTTGCGATTATTATTACATATAGTGCGAGGACCAAAATCATTTATAGATTTGAGAAAAGTAGACGATGTTGTTTTTCCAACTTATCATGCAGCTTGCCAAGCGCGTCGTTTGCTTGAAAATTATCAGCATTGGGATGATGCTTTAGCAGAATCCTGTGTTAGTAATAATCCACGACGGTTACGCCATTTATTTGTAACATTACTCACATTTTGTAATTTGTCAGATGCTGTACAATTATGGGTAAAATATAAAGAAAAATTTGCAGAAGACTTTCTTCGGAATATATCTTACAATGATGAAGGCGCAACTAATGATAATTTCCGTGATCTTGCCATAAATCTGTGATTATTAGCTCTTCAGGAAGACTTAACAGCAGTAAGCGGTAAATCACTCTGTGAATATGGTTTGCCAACACAAACCTCAGTCGGAGAGGTTACCAATAGGGAATATTCTGCAGAGATTGGTTAGAACTCAATGGAACTGCTGGCAACATTAGAAAACAGTGTCCCAATAATGACTGCAGAACAACGTTCAGTCTATGATCGCGTGTGCGAGAGTGTTCAGAATGATTTGGGAACAATATGGTTTTTAGATGCACCTGGAGGAACTAAGAAAACCTTTTTCACTAAATTAATATTAGCTTATGTTCGAAATCAGCGTAAAATTGCTCTTGCTGTGGTTTGATCAGGTATAGCTGCAACATTGCTACCTGGAGGTAAAACTGCTCACACTATGTTTAAAATACCAATTGATTTAGATCGCACGGAAAGTTCAACCTGTAGTATTTCAAGAAATAGCGACAAAGCTAAGGTATTACGTGAGTGTAATTTAATCATATGGGATGAATGTACGATGGCCTACCGAAAAGGAGTAGAAGCGGCAGACAGAACTTTAAGGGATATAAGACAAAATGATCGACCAATGGGCGATATCATGGTTTTATTTTGTGGTGATTTCCGACAAACCTTACCGGTAATACCACGGGTAACCCGATCTGATGAGGTTAGGGCTTGCCTAAAAAGCTCTTATTTGTGGCGTGATATAAAATCGGTACATTTGACTATAAACATGCGAGCGAGAACTGGAGATAGCCCGGATGATCGTCAATTTTCTGATAAATTATTAAAGATTGGGGAAGGTACCTATCCACAACTACACCAAGGAAAACATATTCTGACGCCTGAGTTATGTTGTAAAGTGCAATCCCAACCACACCTTATATCGTCGGTTTACGGTGGCGTAACAATTATATTAAATAGGGACAATTTTTGGCTATGTTTCGCATAGCCGAAAATTGCCCTTCCATTTTAACTCCTCGCAGTGACCAGGCATCTGAGATTAATAACAAAATACTGTCGAATATACAGGGGGAAAGCAAAGTTTATAGTTCAATAAATAGAATGGTCGGTGAACAAGAAGCCACTAATTACCCGATAGAATTTTTAAATTCTTTAAATATGCCCGGACTTCCTTCTCTTGAAATTTGTTTCTAAAATTGGCATTCTGATTATTCTGCTCCAAAATTTAAGACCACCACAACTTTGCAATGGAACTCGGCTAAAAGTAACCCAATTGCAACAAAATATAACCGAGGCTCAAATTTTAACAGGTTGCGATGCAGGAGAAACCGTCTTTATTCCCAGAATTCCCATAATACCAAATAATTTTCCATTCCAATTTAAAAGTACGCAATTTCCAGTATCATTGTGTTATGCAATGACAATTAATAAGGCTCAAGGGCAGACTTTTCGTGTTGCTGAAGTAGATCTTGGTGTCAGTTGTTTCTCGCATGGTCAGTTGTGCGTCGCTGTTTCCCGGGTTAGCAGTTCTAGAAATCTTTATGTTTACATGCCGGACGGGTCAACTTTCAACATAGTTTACCCGGAAGCTTTGTGCTGAAGTATTTTTGTTCTATAAGTACTTAATCCTCATGTGAACGTGATCTAAACAATATTACCAATATATTTACTTAATAACATACTAGGAGTTACACTCCATCCAAAGCCCAGCGACACTATAACATATATAGGAATGACGTCTTAACAAAAGTTGTTTATTCTGATGGGCATTTCCTGTTGACTTACAAAAATTAAAGATCTAGAACATCTCGAATCGTCTCGCGAATCACGTTGTTTTCCCGTCCCCGGGCTCTTAGAATTCAACATCAGACGTTTCACATCTTCGATTTTGACGACCCCGTTGTCGCGGGAATACGCAACAGGATCCGCGTACGAAGTTGCGGGCAGAAGCTAGTAGTCAATAAGAATAATTGAAATTTTATATTATTGCATATTCAAAAAGCTTTTGAGGTTACGCTCGCAATTTTACATACAGTGAGGGAAATTCTCCTTCATTTCCTCTGGTTAAATTGAAGAGGATTTTCCAGTAAAAATAAGTCTTCTTCATCCATATTATAGTTCGACAAACACTGTCAACGAAGCAGTTTTTTACAATACAAAAATAAATATATTTCTTCCCAAATTTTTATGCGTATATTCATTCGCAGCACTAAATGAGCACTGAATTATGCTTTTATTTGATGCTGTATTAAACGGTTATCGTTTTAGGAGGTAGAACACCGTTAGTTAAATAACAAGCTAGCAGTTTCAATCGTTCATCTTACCTTACTTAGGTTAAGAAAAGTAATAATTATTAACAGTATTTTTATTAAAATCTTGACCTAATCAACACGTAAATTGCGCAAAAACTTAATTATAATAAACGTCAAAGTCATTAGCATCGTATCAATAAGTATCACTAAGAGTCAAAGTACTCGAATTAGTAGTGGTAATCAAATTGCGTGAGTGCATTGCATGCATTTCTGCTTCATCTAAAATTATTGACGTGATTTTATTGCGTATTCTTAACTTTTGAATATTACTGAAGCGTATTATTTGAGAAAAAAGACTCTTAAAAACGGTAATCATAAAAATATCAGTTTTTATCAGCATATTTCGTTTCCAACAACTTATATTTTTTATTTTCCAATTCAAGACACCCATCTCTCACTTCCGCCTCTGATTTATTTTTGCGCCTGGATGAATATGACGGTATAGTAGCGCTATCCTTTGATATTTCTGTCATGCGATCTATGTCTTAAGATACATTATCGTTATCACCTTTATAGTCATTATCACAGTCTCAATTCCCCCTTCTTAGTTCTGGTATTACGTCATCGTTTAAGAACGTCATTAATTTCAAATACTACCAAGTAGATGATACATACGCTCGCATCGCATCCGGATCTTATAGCCGGAAACTTTTTAATTATTTTTTATAATGGTCTTGAATATTCTTTCACTATTTTTTTTATTTGAGACACTGAAAATGAATAATATATTTTACATATTTACAAATACAAAACTTTACTAATATTACTTACTTATTTGTTTCAGATTTCTATCGAACGCTATGGGATTCAGATCGCTTGCTTTTTCGAATGGGAAGAAGTAACACAATTGAAATTGTATATGATACTTGTGATACTATATGGAAAAGTGGTTTATGTCAACATACGCCAAAACATACTGAACACCAACTAAAATGTAATATACGCGATTATAAAAACATGTGGAAAGGAGACGGGGATTTCTGGGCCCAATTGTAATAGGTTAAAATATGGTTTAAAAAAAAGCGTTATATTTTTCTATATCAAAATAATAAAATATTTGCCCGATTCCCAATCTGGAAGACGAGAAATCTTGAAAATAAGTTTATGTCACTTATAAAATAAGAAATCGATTACTTTAATCGATTAATGTGAATGAGATTTAACAATTAAACATAAAAAACAACTTACATCAGATGATTGACTAAATCAAAGTAAATAGATACTTTACAGTATATTAACATAGTGTCAACAGTTTAAAAAATAAAAAATTAACAATAAGAATAAATTTTAAAATCGATTCACGTTTACAGTTCAATTTATTACTTGTTTTTGTCAACTGTATTTTTAATCTGTGCTGATAGTGACAGCTCCTGCCTGACTCAAATCAATCTATGATCACTCGTCTTGTATCTTTTAGTACGTGTGTGTTTTAAGTGTTTACCGTTGTTGTAATAATTTATATTGCTCGACCACTGCTTTCTTTCTACGGACTTCTGATCTTACTTAATTTGTACAACGCTTTCTAACATACCGAACACCGATAATCTTGTTTACTTGTTTGACTTTGGCTTGTGGATTTTACGGCCTGGATTTTATCTATTATATAGTGACTCAATGGATCGCTGTTTGAATTGTCGCATAGCGACTAGTTGCTGTAATACACAAGACAAAATAGCAAATACACTTCAAAAATCAGCTGTTTAGTATAATTTTTTGCCAACTTGTTGCGTAATCTCACTCTTGCTACATCTCTTATAATTCTGCTCTCAGATTGCCAAAGGCCGCAGAATTTTCAGTGATGTTTTGATAATATATAAGCTATTAATTGACACCACTTTCATCTTTTTACAATCTGGGCCCATAAATGTATGAAAACGTATCAGTCTTCTTTACCAATTGTTTTTTCTGTATCGATTGAAAATATTTTAGTGTAAAATGTTCCAAGAAATCTAGATCTGCTTATTACAACTACAAAAAAATTTACTCTGTAGTTTTACAAGCTGTAGCAGACGCTTAAAACAATTTATTGTTATTGAAGTTGGTGGCAAGGGGAAACAGAGTGATGGTAGAACCTATCGCTTTTCTAAACTCAATCGGTTATTACAAAATCAACAGTTCAATGTACCTCCCGAGTCATGTCTCCCCGATTCCAATATTATTCTGCCGAATGTATTACTTGGTGATGAGGCCTATCCATTAAAGCCTATTATACTATGGACAATTCCACAGCGTAAGTTAACAGCTCAAAGAGATTACTATACTTAAAAAGTGTCTTCAGTAACAATGACAGTTTCATGTACATTTGGTATTTAACAGAAAAATGGCATATATTTAACAGAAGCCAATAGAACCGAATACAAAAAATGCGTGCCGCATTATTAAAACATGTTGTCTGCTTTATAATAGTATTAATGACATAGACGGTAACGCGGATGCAGATTATAATAATATAATTTCTTCCCCACAAAACCACCGAAGTACAAGACAAATAGGATATCGTCTCAATGCCACTAGTGCTTACACTGCAAGAATAATAGTAGATACATTTTTTATATATTTATGGGGAAATAAAAATAAAAAAATATTTGCAGATTTCTAAATAAAATACCTATATACCTTCATGTCCAGGAAACAGTGATTTTATTTCATTCCACTCGCACTATCTTAAACCTCCATCCGCGGCTGGTCGTTGCAGCTGGTGATAAGAGGGCTGGTTCTTTTCTCGCTTAAAGACTAAGTATAGTCATTCAACAAGGAAACGCAGCCAGTGTTCTTGGCACGATACCACGGGGAGTTTTTTTTATATTATAGTTTTGAATATTGTATATAATAAAACATAATATATTATGTTATCTAATAAAATATATTAAATAAATGAATTAGGAAAAATCTTAAATTAACTTTTTTATTTTTCTATTGGTGATGCTTCGTCATCCACAATGCAGGTCGTACTTGAATTGCACTTATTATTTCTTCTATATTTCAGAAGACGCCATTACAGTTAGATGTGGTTTGAGATGCTCACTCCTCGCATGGCTAGCCGCGTGCCACTTGTGCACTCAGTGCGACCAATTGTATGAACGTACTATGGCGTGAGTTGCCCACGCGCTCCCCGCGCTAACCAACCCGCGCCCGTCACCGCGTCTGACACGCGCCCATGAGGCTACTATGGACACTCAAAGGAAAACTTTATGTTTGGGTACGGCGCGCTGCACCCACCCCGCGCCCGCGTTTGCAGTCTGGCCAAGCACTAAGAAGCGTATTTTACAACATGGTACAAATTAACTATGAGTTTAGCATGCTTAATACCCTAGTTCAATGGAATTTAACATGATTATTTTACATATTATTTTTGTCACCAAACCACACAAATATTTTTATTATTTTTTTACAATCCTGTCCATCCAAAGGTTGTCTGGAAGAGATCGCTCTTAGCGATAAAACCACGCATTGTACCACATTCCTTTTTCTCTTTTTAGTTAATATGCATGTTTTTTGGCATATAATAAAGTGTTATCTATCTATCTGTCTATCATGATATAAAATAGACTGTAATGATGATGATAAAAGCCTTAGATTGACAAATGTGACTGCCAAAAATATAAATATACTGCAGCATATTTTTTTTAAACATAAGCTACTAATGTCATATGATGCCGGTTCTACATACCATCCAGACCGAAACTCAATAGGGGATGCACTGATGTTTTGCGGCAGCAATAAGTAGTACAACCATTTTAGGGTTGAACTAATTGATAGAATCCTGGACAGGAAATAAGTCTGGCCTTGCTAAATACGAAATATTGTTATGGAGTTGTGAGATGAGGTTACAAAATAAAAGAAAACAATAATGAAGTGAGGGTAAAATTCAATACGCCCAGTCGTTCGAGTAGTTTAAAGTATGGCAATTGCAACGAGCTTGGATCGTTCAATCGTATATAGACTTTTGAATTGAGAATTCACGAACTTACGAAATAATTTCTAATAATATTGTGAATTATGAAAAGGACTGGTTTACAATTATTTTGTCAAAAAGAAACCAAATCATCCTTTTTTATGTTTTTACACGTACTGTGCGAACAAATTTAAGTTGCCGAATATTATACGGGTTTCAAAATAAGAGAAATTACAAAACTTTTCTTATATTTCGCTATCCAATCATCTCGAAGCCATTCGTTTCAAACTCTGGAAACGTAGGGATAGTCAGTACCTTTGTCTTTCAGCAAATTTACCCATAAGTTGTGACTTTTCTCAACGGTACAATCATGGAATTTGGGTATGTAAAGAAATATATGAAACCTGATGATTCTTAAATCGTTCCGGAATCATTTTAAACACTTATTTTTGGCTATAGTATATAAAGTATTGTGGCCTTATCATAAAGGATTGTATTTTGCCATCAAAAAATATAAAATCAATTGAAGTTTTTTCTCCTCCACATTGCGTCATAAAGTAGGCTGTACGAAGTATCCAGTGATATAACACTCGAGAAATTTCTTCCTCATCGGTTGTTGGTTCTTCGAGTTACATGGCCGGCCCATAGCTACTACAGCTTTCTGATCTACTGGGTAATACAAGTTGCTCGATTTTAACAATTAAAGATGTCAGACTTTTGTAGCAGTCTACCCGTTCTGTATTTTAATATAAACAGATTGAATTAAAATGACAATTAACTCAAGCCTTCTACATGTGGTAGAGCCATGCTGCAGCTATATTATCGGTGAGTGCAAAGGACCAGCGATCCTTTTAAATAGAAAATCCATCTTAGTCCTCGGGGGTAACAACTAAATACAGATTTCTACGGGCCACAGCATTAACTTATAATGAGGTAGGTTGTGCTTTCGTTTTTTAATTATAGGATAAGGGTTGCAAACGAGCACACGGTCCAACTGATGGCAAGTGGTTGCTGAAGCTCATAGTTTATCCTCGATTACGAATCAAAAGTAAGTAAGTAAGTCTATCACCCTAATTCTGTAAAACAAAACCTAACCTGTAAAGGAAGTTCTTCTTTCACAGCGTATGTTTGAGAAATAAAAATATTTCTGGGAATGATGCATGCGTATTTTGTCAACAAATAATGGAGCAGGTGGTGGCTTTTCTGGCTATTTTATTATTTTTAAAATGTGAGAAGTTTACCATATTAGAAAGATTTAACTTAAAAATAAGAGTGTTGACTTCCCATTTGATTAGAAAGAAAGAAAGAACGATTTATTGAAACACGCCACAAACTTTACGTCTTAAATTTAAACATTTGAAGACATCAATTAAAAAAAGTATAACAAAATAAAATAAACAAATAATGATTATAAAGACAACAACAATTTGACGGATATAACAATTTAAAAGTATGTTTACTTATATATTATAGTAAAAAGAAAAATAAAATAAAAACGTGCCTTCTGTTGTATATTGTGGTGCGTTATGGCGCGTCTCCACCAAATTTTTGTTGTCAACACAACATTTGCCAACACGTGTTGACAACAAATGTTTCTGTCAACAAGCGTCTCCACCGAGGGAGCAAATGTTGGCAACAAGCGTATTCCTTTGATGTTGCCTCCGAAAATCGAAACAAGTTTTGTTGGCAAATGTTGTGTTGACAACAAAACTTTGGTGGAGACGCGGCTTTAGGCAAACGGACCTCACTCAGATTATTCTGTCACCGAAACAACAGCGCTGGTTTTCATTGGGCACGAACTGTAAGCAGATTACTAATTTTGAGTTCATTTTTCATTAAAAACTGTTTAATGTATTTAATGCAAACTTAATCGTAATCATTTTTTTAGTTACGCGTAGGATAAATTAAGTTCAAATCAAAATCACAAAAAAGACGAATTAAAAAATCCACCCATCCCTAAAAAAGACGACCGATCAGACCCATCCAACTACAGGCCTATCGCCACCACCCCCTTGTTCAGCAAAATAATGGAATCCGTTATAAACTGCCACCTCATGCGGTACCTTGAGGATCATCAGCTGATTAGTAACCGCCAATACGTGTGGGTCGATCAGCTGGTGATCTTCTGGTCTACTTAACTCATAAATGGGCAGAGGCAGTAGAGTACAAGCAGAGGCATTGGCCGTTAGTTTGGACATTGCGAAGGCCTTCGATCGGGTTTGGCACATGGCGCTGCTTTCGAAGCTCCCTTCCTATGGGCTTCCCGAGAAATTGTGCAATTGGATCATCAGCTTTCTTGCAGATCGGAGCATCAAGGTCGTTGTAGACTATGCATGCTCCGACTACAAGCCTATCAACGCTGGTGTTCCACAAGGCTGCGTGCTATCACCAACGCTGTTTCTTCTGCATATCAATGATATGTTGCAAACCGGTAGCATTCATTGCTATGCGGATGACAGCAATGGTGATGCTCTATACACTGGCCGTGCCAATATTTCCTGGAAAAACGTCGCCGAGTACCGTAACAAACTTGTGTCTGAAGTCGAGTCTTTGCTGGACAAAGTCTCGGATTGGGGGCGACTAAATCTAGTCCAATTTAATCCTCAGAAGACAAAACTTTGCGCGTTTACCGCTAAAAAGAACCCGCTTGTCGTATCTCCTCAATTTTTGTTGCCTCAGCCAGTATCGGAATCCTCGGCGTCGACATATCGAGTGACGTGCAGTTTCGTGGTCACTTGGAAGAGAAGGCCAAATTGGCCTTTTAAAACGCTTGGCGTGCTTAGCAGAGCGGGACAGTATTTCATGCCGGCACAACGCCTGCAACTTTACAAAGCGCAGGTTCGGCTTCACATGGAATACTGTTTCCATCTCTGGGCTGGGGCTCCCTAGTGCCAGCTCCTTCCCCTTGACCGCATCCAGCGCAGAGCGGCTCGAATCGTCGACGACCGAGTCCTTTCCGATCGGCTCGACTCATTGGCGCTTCGAAGAGATGTTGCATCTCTTTGCATTTTCTTTCGCATTTACCACGGGGAGTGCTCTGAGGAATTGTTCGGATTAATCCCAGCCGCCAAATTTCACGAACGCACATCGCGACAGAACTCCCGATACCATCCACACAATTTCGACGATTGGCGGTCCACCACCGTGCGATTTAGAAGATGTTTTCTTCCTCGCAGAACTTCCTTGTGGATTAGTTTACCACCTGCGATTTTTCTGGACCGATACGACTTAGGGACCTTCAAGAAAAGAGCCTACTCTTTTTTAGAAGGCCGGCAACGCATCTGCAATTTTCCTGGTGGTGCGGTTGTTCATGGGCGGCGGTAGTTACTTACCATCAGGTGAGCCGCATGCTCGTTTGCCCCCTCTCCTATAGAAAAAAATCCACTAACCTACAAACATACACAAACCAAGTACTTTTTTAAACAATAGAATCCGACCCTAGGGACCTAGGGATATATATATATATATATATATATATATATATATATATATAGATATATAGATATATATATAACCGACAACCGATGGGGAAGAAAGGTTCTCGAGTGGCAGCCTCGTACCGGTAGGCGAAGTGTAGGGCGTCCCCCCACGAGATGGAGTGACGACCTGGTAAGACATGCAGAAAGTCGATGGATGCAGGTGGCTCAGGACCGTGCTTTGTGGCATTCTTTGGGTGAGGCCTATGTTCAGAAGTGGACTTGTGAAGGGCTGTAATGGTGATGATATAGATATATATATATATATATATATATATATATATATATATATATATATATATATATATATATATATATATACGTATTTATATAATAATAACGTTTATTCCATTAATACCCCGGACGTCTGTCTGAGTGAGATTAGAATGTTTCTTCTCCGCCTTAAAAACGTTAAGGCCCTGACCAAGGATGGAATTACATATAATAGGTCTGTGAGTGATTAGTGGTAGGACTGCTTTTCCTTCTTTAGACCGGTCTAGATTAGGCACAACCATCTTGTCTATTTCTGACACCAAGCAGGAGTACGTAAATTGCTATATACCGGTCTAAAGTGTATAAACAGCAAGTACAATTACAGGTTTAAAATCATTCCACCTTAATCCTCAGTGGTGATAACACATCTGTAGCCTTCTTTGTTTGAAGGCGGTTGCAGGTGTCCATGGGCTGTTTACTTAGCGTCAGGAATACTATTAATCTAATTGTTACTTTAACTTTAAAAAAAATCAATTTTCAGATGTCCAGAAATAGGAGAAAACTACAAATGTTTATACATACATACATACATACACACATACATACGTACAACTAATGACCGTGAAGCTAATGAAACACCAACTTGTTTGCAAGCTACGAGTATATTACGCTTCATTTATTACTTTGTTATTCCACTTTACAACGTCACCGCAGTTTTTATTTACTACTTCATTGTACACGTTTTAACTTTGAAACAAATAACAATAAACTCGTCAATTTAATTTTTTAAGGCATAAATTCCTGCCAACGCCAACAAGCACATTTTAGTCTATTCCATATTTTTGAGACAAAATCACTCACCTTTATCGACAGAAAAATCAAGTTTCGTTATATTTACGTCTTATCTTACCGCCAATAAAATCATTTTTTCGGTTATGAAAGGCGTTGTGACACAAGCTCCACTAATCGAATCTCAACGCTTTGAATATAGCGCCGAAAGTGACAGATTGAATTTGATTTTAGTAATTCTGTTTGTTGTCTGGTAAAATAAAATATGTACGAGTAAGTGGAATTACAATGTAAGCGACTATCTGAGAATCCATTTATCTTCTAAATTATCTAATTACCTATAGTTTTTATAGATTAAGGATGTCAAACAAACACACAGTTCACCTGATAATAAATAGGTAAATCAAAAACCATATATTTTATCAATTTTTCAGGTCAGAATGTCGGATAAAGATCTAACCTAGATCCTTCCTTTCATTGTTCTCTATCTGTTCGTAAAGTTATATCACAATCGGTTCAGCCATTGCAAAAATTAGCCGCGACGGACGGTATATCATAATAGCATACAAATAAACCCCTGAGCCTAATAGAAGCCAGTTATTGCAATATTACAGACAAACACTTCAATTTTATTTATATGTATAGATAAAAACTCCTGAAATTCCTAGAATTCCTAAGATTGTATTACTTAAATTTTCTTGAGGATAATTTACCGTCTATATTTAATGTGTTTAAATAGAAAGTATTAAAATAGCAAGCAATATCCGGCCTCAATATCCCGCCAGAAATGTGAAAAGATTGGCAAAAGCTGTCAACAGCAAAGCTGTTCACAATTTCGGCGTACCGTTCTGCTTTGAATTAAAAAGTACCTTTCAAAATTCATGCATTCACCGCATCAGGTGTGATCATCATCTGTAACGTTTTGTTTTCATTTTACAAATGTTAATGAGTTTAAAAAAAAAATAAAGCCTAATTATAGTCTTGGGTCGGTCCCATACATACACATAATTTTATATACATTAGATAAAAAAATTACATTATATAAATCTATATTTTACATTATAAACATAAAATACAGCTTTACCAAACACTAATTGCCATCCTTCTTCCTAGTGATGTCATTCACACGTCTAGTCATCGGGTACACATATTTGTAATGCTCATTTTTAAAAGAGATTAATGATACGTATAATTAATAATTGAAGCGTCAGTAGTCTAATGGCAGGGCGCGGACCGCGAACTCGAAAGGTCGTGGGCTCGAATCCGCCATTCGATTACTGTCGCGAACCACTTCTAACACAAGCGTTTTAGGCTTACCAGAAGTGGTTAAAGGGAATATAAGTAATGTTTAATAGCAATACTAGTATTTTAAAAAAAAATATTTAAAAGAAAGCTTAGAAAATTTTATAATTAATGAAAATTCTATCAACATACTACGTAAGACATAGGTGCGCAAGTACAGGTGCATTCTCTATTCCCTAACTCTCATTGTCCGATGGCACGGCAATCCGACATGATCGGAGAGAGGTTACGTGCAAAAACAATAACCAATGGCTTATCATGCTTTCCGAGATACGGGGATAGCACTCTATCCGTCAACATCCTGACTTCGAGCTGCTACTGAAAATTTATTGATAGTATTGTTTTGACTAACGACTACTAAGTCAACGAAGCATTCTTCAACATTAGTATGTAGAAATTGGACTCGCCATCTTTTAATTGAATTGTCACTAGTAATGGATCGTAAAAGACACGGGCAAGCTTACACCTCAATTTAGTTTACCATTTCCAGTTTTTTTTTATAAGAAAAGGTATAGGTTATAACTGTTTAAAAAGGCAACAGATTAGTAATTACTGCATGCCTGGAGCATCATTCAGTGATATTATGAATAAAATTTTAACTAGTAAATTTAACCCTAATAGTATATTAATAATTTTTGTTGGGAGAAGAGGCAATATGAACAAGAATCAATTATTAAAATATATTGAATATCTCAATAACATAAATGTGGTTAAAGTTATCTTGTTTACATTGCCTTACATAGAGGGGTGGCCACAGGAAAATAAACTAAGATATAATTTAAATTTAATGATGCATAATTCAACATGTAATAATAACTTAAATTTGACATTTAATTGTAAGAATAATAATGATAAATTTCATTTAGTTGATATTAATAATTTAATTAAGAAGTTTTTGACAAGAGATAGGTATTACCTATCAAAGTTTAGTTTGAGACTGGTAGCAAATACGCTATCTCGTTATTTATATTTTAACCCAGCCAAATTATTGGCTACCTTAACACCTGCTTTTATTGAGCAGAAAAATAATTTCACAAATGATTTGGAATTAGTTCCAAGTAATTTAAATTAGATAATAAGACAATAGAGGTAATCTCTAGCAAAGATAACTTAAATACCTTAGAATACAATTCAACTATACTTCATTGTGTAATTTCACAAAATAGCAATAATAAAAACTGTATTAACCTGGTGCATCAAAATATACAAGGTATGTTAGGCAAAGAACTAGAAATTGAATTATTTTTAAATAGTAACCTTATTCATATTTTATGTATTACTGAACATTGGTTAAAAAGTTACAACTCCATATTTAATTTCAGTAATCACCAGGTGGTCAGTTCGTTGAATAGAGATACTAAATTACGTGGTGGCTCCTTAATATTAGCTAATAAATCCTTATCATGTAAAGAACGTAAAGACATTGTGAGCCTCTCTGTTGAGCGTACTATAGAAATGGCATGTGTTGAGCTTGAGCACCTTATTGTTGTCAGTGTTTACAGACCCCCATGTTCAAATTATAATACCTTTGAAAAAATTATGGAAGAAGTTTTAGTTAAGCTTAATAAACAGAATAAATCTCTTGTAGTGTGTGGAGACTTCAATATCAATCTCCTGGAAACTTCTTCCATCAGTATTAAATTTTGCTCTTTGTTTAAATCCTATAATCTTGATAATTTATTCTTTGAAGCTACACGAATTGCAGGGTGTAGTGCAACTTGTATTGATAATATTTTTACAGGTGTTGTACCAATCAACAAATCAATAATTCAAAAACTTAGTTCAGATCACTGTGGACAACTGGTTTCATTACCTTATATGCACAAAAAACAGGAAATTGAGAAAATTGTGTTTGTTCCTATTAATGCAAAACACCTGGAGAGATTTAGAAGTAATATGGTAAAAAACCTTCCATCGCTTTCTTATAAGAACAATGCAGACTTTTTATATGGAGAATTATTTACCCTTATAAGCAATGAATTTAAAAAAATATTTACTTCTAAAACATTCTCCGGAAACAGTCGCAAGGCATTTAATGAGTGGGCGACAGTGGGAATTCATAAAAGCAGACGAAGGTTATATGACCTTTACCATGAAAGATCATATAATCCTTCTGATGCTTTTAAAGAATATGTCAAAAATTATTCTAAAATGTTTAAAAAAGTTTGCTCCACAGCCAAATCATTACATATTAGCAACAAAATTAAGACGGCTAAGAATAAAATTAAAATGACGTGGAGTATAATTAACAGCGAAACCGGTAATGAAAAACCTCGTTACTCAAACTATCAATTAAAAATTAACAATGAATTGACTAAATCAAATCAAGAAGTCGCAGCGGTGTTTGAGAAATATTTCACTGATATTCCTATTTTGACAACAGAGTCTTTGAATACTTCTCCAACTGTCGCCGAGTCATTACTCAAACAGAATGTTAATATCTGTTTAAAAGAATTTAGATTCGAAAAAGTATTACCGCAAGATATTGTAAAATACTTTAAAACCATTGATGTAAAGAAAACCGCAGATTTGTGGGGGATTTCCGTGACAGTTATTGCGTCCATAATAGATTTTGCACCTCATCTTGCTATTATTTTTAATACTTGTATCGATTCTGGTGTGTTTCCTGATTTAATGAAGTAAAGTAAAGTAATACCTTTATTTAAATCTGGTAGTACATTGGACCCCGCTAATTTTAGACCTATTTCTGTACTACCAACTCTTAGTAAAATTTTTGAAAAAATAATTTTGGATCAATTGTTAATTTTTTTTAATACAAATAAATTACTTCATAAAAACCAATTTGGATTAACAAGGGGTCGCTCGACGTCTGACGCCGGTGTTGAGCTTATGAAATATATTTTTAATGCCTGGGAGAATTCACAGGATGCCTTAGGTGTTTTCTGTGATCTTTCCAAGGCTTTTGATTGTGTTCATCATGAAACATTAATCAGGAAACTACAACATTACGGTGTAAAAAATTTGGCGCTTAGACTTATTACTTCATATTTAAGTAACAGAACTCAAAAAGTCTTGATAAATGGTAAAGGTTCCTCCGGATCGGTAGTATCAATGGGCGTTCCTCAGGGCTCGATTCTTGGCCCATTCCTGTTTTTAATCTATATTAATGACTTACCTTATCTTGTAGGGGACAATCACGATATAGTATTATTTGCTGACGATACCTCTTTAATTTTCAAACTCAAACGGCAGTTAATTAATTATGACGATGTAAATAATGCTCTATCGAAATTAGTACATTGGTTTAACGCCAACAATATGCTCTTAAACGGCAATAAGACTAAGTGTATTAAATTCACAATACCTAATGTAAAACATTCGAATACCAATGTGCTATTAAATGGGGAGGAGTTGAGTCTTGTGGATACCACTGTTTTTCTCGGTATTACTATTAACGCGAAACTTCAATGGGGCCCCCATATATCTAAATTAGCAAGCAGACTTAGTTCTGCAGCATATGCTGTAAGAAAGATTAGAAGTCTCACAGATGTTGAGACAGCTAGATTAGTGTATTTTAGTTACTTTCATAGCGTAATGTCTTATGTAATTTTGCTATGGGGTAATGCGACTAATATTGAAGCTATATTTGTTTTGCAGAAGAGAGCCGTTCGGGCGATTTATAACCTAAATTGTAAAGAGTCCCTTAGACAAAAATTTAAAGAAATAAACATATTAACTTTGGCATCGCAATATATTTATGAAAATCTAATGTATGTACATAAAAACATAAATAGCTTTAATAAGAATAAGGATGTGCATTCTTTAAACACTAGGAACAAACATAAGCTTGTAATACCAGTTACTAGACTCCACAGAATCAGTAATTCATTTATGGGGCAATGTATACGCTTTTACAACAAAATCCCAGAACATATTCAAAGTTTATCAATAAACAAGTTTAAAAGTTTTATTAAAGAAAAACTGTACAAAAAGGGTTATTATAATATCAAGGAATACATGAATGAAAATAACCCCTGGGAATAAGGTGATCGCCACCATGCTGGTTCTATTAAAAATCATTTAAAAATTGTATAAATGAAATTATTGTTAAATGAAATATGTTTGAAAAAAAAAGTCCCGCTGGGTTTCTTGCTGGTTCTTCCCAGGACAGAGGTATTTTCCGAACCAGTGGTAAATAAAAAATGACTTTCAATAAGAATTATGTAATAATCGATATTGAATAAAAAATTATTCTATTCTATTCTATTCTATTCTATACTACTGCAAGACTTCAAGATGCCGTAATCTCATTCTGCGTTGATCGAACCAAAAATTAATAATCATAAACTGAAGGTAGCCGGCCTAACTGTGACATCGGGATGTCAAACATCTCAGTCCTTACCGTGAACATGTAAAGCACCAGAAACGTCGGGAATTAAAATAGGTAAATTAAATTCGATACAATCTGTAAAAATAGTTTTATTCAATGTATGGTGTTCGCGTAAATATAAAAAATAAACAGTAGTAATGCTATTAATATTATTAATATTCCCTTAAACTACTCCTGATAAGCGTCGTAGTTGACGACGACAGTCGTATAGCGGATCTAAGCCCACGACCTTTTGAAAGTGAAAATAATATTAAAATGGAAGTATCGAAAAGTCCAAAAAAATATTTACAATAGTATTGCTAAAAATTATCCTTTTGCACAATTATTCTGTTGTTCCGTCCAATAGCAGCAAACAATATAAAAGAATAACTGAGTCCCTGAGTTATTGTGTCCGGCGCAGTCGCGACGTGAGCCTACCTGGTCTTATCGGTCACCGCAGAGGGTTTCAGTGAATACTTTGCGATTTAGTTTTCACCTTTTAAAACGTTGAAACAACCTTTTAAACCCTTGAGGATCACCAGCTGATTAGTGACCGCCAGTACGGTTTTCGTCGGGGTCGATCAGCTGGTGATCTTCTAGTCTACTTAACTCATAGATGGGCGGAGGCAGTAGAGTCCAAGGGGGAGGCATTAGCCGTTAGTTTGGACGTAGCGAAGGCCTTTGATCGGGTCTGGCACAAAGCGCTTCTTTCGAAGCTTCCTTCCTATGGGCTTCCCGAGAAATTGTGCAAATGGATCACCAGTTTCCTTGCTGATCGGAGCATCAAGGTCGTAGTAGACGGTGAATGCTCTGATTTCAAGCCTATCAACGCTGGTGTTCCACAAGGCTGCGTGCTATCACCAACGCTGTTTCTCCTGCATATCAATGATATGTTGCTAACTGGCAGTATTCATTGCTATGCGGACGACAGCACTGGTGATGCCTTATATACCGGCCGTGCCAATATTTCTCGGGAAAACGTCGCCGAGTACCGGGACAAACTTGTGTCTGAAGTCGAGTCTTTGCTTAACAAAGTCTCGGATTGGGGGCGACTAAATCTAGTCCAGTTCAATCCCCAGAAGACACAAGTTTGCGCGTTTACCGCTAAAAAGAACCCCTTTGTCGTATCTCCTCAGTTTCAAGGCACTCCCCTTACTGCCTCAGCCAGTATCGGAATCCTTGGCGTCGACATATCGAATAGTGTGCAGTTTCGTGGTCACTTGGAAGGGAAGGCCAAATTGGCCTCTAAAAAGCTTGGCGTGCTCAGCAGAGCGAGACAGTATTTCATTCCGGCACATCGCTTGCAACTTTACAAAGCGCAAGTTCGGCCCCACATGGAATACTGTTCTCATCTCTGGGCCGGGGCACCCCAGTGCCAGCTCCTTCCACTTGACCGCATCCAGCGCAGAGCGGTTCGAATCGTCGACGACCGAGTTCTTTCTGATCGGCTCGATACACTGGCACTGCGTAGAGATGTTGCATCTCTTTGCGTATTTTATCGCATTTATCACGGGGAGTGCTCTGAGGAATTGTTCGGACTAATTCCAGCCGCTCAATTTCACCATCGCACATCGCGACAGAACTCGCGTTACCATCCATACCATCTGAATGATTGACGGTCCACCACTGTGCGATTCAGAAGAAGTTTTCTCCCTCGCACGACTTCCTTGTGGAATCAATTACCACCAGCGAATTTTCCGGACCGATACGACTTAGGAACCTTCAAGAAAAGAGCTTACACCTTTCTAAAAGGTCGGCAACGCATCTGCAATTCCCCTGGTGTTGCGGTTGTTCATGGGCGGCGGTAGTCACTTACCATCAGGTGAGCCGCATGCTCGTTTGCCCCCTATTCTATAAAAAAAAAAATATATATTTTCAGAACTCAATTAAATATATTCATAGATAATAATGTGCTCTATTTCTGTCTTAGTATTAAAACTGTTTTCGATCTTCTTTTGTAAGAATTTTGATAAAGTGGTAATATTTTTTTATTTATTAAGCACAACAATCTTACTACAACACACCAGCCGCGGTGGTTAATTTGTATTGTACAGTCGTTATAATTAAGGTGTAATATAAAATGTACAGTAATATAATGGGGTTGTTATAAATTAAATTGTTAATTATTACTGAGGATCGCCGCTCACTTAGCGGCCAGCCTCCGCAGAGTCTACTTCACCTGAGGATGCATCGTGTAGAGGCGAAACACGTGTCGTATTTCCGAGAGTGGTGTGTCCTGCCTAGGTGCTGAGGATGATAGTGCTGGGATTGACGGCGACGGGTATAGTGCGCGCGATTGAGGGAGGGTGGGAGGCCCCCTTAAAGCTGGGCAGGACACATCATTTTCTTTCTTTACGCGGAATTAAGCAAATTCATTTATAACAACCCCATTATAATGGATTTCCGCAAAGTAACGCCTGATTCTATCAATTATGTACAGTAATATGTAATACGCTTTAAAAGTTACATGTGGAGTTGAATAGTTAATAAATTTTTCAACTATTTTAAGACATTGCCTCACTATTATTCCAGCTCATGGAAAGTGTGCAACGAAAAGTAATGGAGTTGCACACTTGCCTTTTTATTTTATGTTTATAGAAAATAAATGTTTGCTCGTTATATTAGTCGACTTAAAAAAGAAGGCAGTTCTCAGTTCGACTATATGTATATTAGCTATTATTTTTTTGTATATAACATGTTATGCAAAAGTTTCTTTACTTGTTAACCGATTTTAGTGATTTTAGGTTACTTCAGGCATGGTTCAATAGAAATTTGGGAAAGAGAATTCCATACAAATATGATATGAAGACTTTAATATAGTTGTTTGTTGCCTTGAGCTGGTTAAATTACTTAGTTCACTCAAAAGAGTCAAAAAATTAAACATTTGATAAAAAGTAAATACCGAAGATAAAGAACTAAAAACTCTGATGACTCTGATGACAACCTGATGTCGTTCTCTACTTTGCATAGCATATGCTGAAGTAGATTTACGATTTGTGCATTTATTTTTACATAAGGGAAGTCCACGAACGTACAATTTTAAAAAACTATATGAATTCGATGAAATGTGACGCGTTTGATTAATTCCGCTCCTCTTAAATAATATTTAAGAATGTAAAATAAGCCCGGACTTTGCCTTTATAATTAGTCCAAGTCTGCTACCTTTTGAACGGAAGGCTACGGATATTAATTCAGTTGAGTGACCTATAGTTTTTACGAGAAAACATCTTGTTTGTTTTGCAAATTTTTGAATTCACTACGCTAAAGCAGTCAAAGAGCCCTTATCGAAAAAGGCAGGTGTTGCCAAAGTCACGATCAATCGCTGAGCCTCCTATTGGTTGGCAACCGAGGAACACATACTCGTAACTGTTTACTGTTCACGCCTGCGCTTTCCAATCGAGGGGCATTTATATGACATATAGTTAAAGATATTTTCTTTAAATGATTCATTTATTCTAATTTCGTGTTTTATTTCTTGTTTTATGCTCTAGTTATGTAAGTATAGATTTTATTACTCTATTATATATTTTATTCTTTTTGCATATATCGAAATATTAAATGTGATTAATTTGTTTGTCTCTTACTGATAAGCTTTCCCTAAGGGAAAGGTCAGCGGCAACCGCATCACAAGACCTCGTTTAGTGTATATAATTTTCACAAACTCGCTTTTTTAAAGGGCAAAAAGGCTTAAATATTCATAAACCCAGAACCCCACAAACCATTACAAGTCCATGATTGTCTCCCGTAAATAGATTCCTCATCGAACGAAAACATTTCTTCAAAATTAAACTATTTCAATTTCAATTGTCCTGTTATAAAAAGAAATCCAGCAGGGTAACCCGCTTGGTCCGGTAATTTTTAGTATGGCAATACACCCATTTATTTCCGGTCTCAAGTCAAAATTCAATGGCTTGTATAATTTAGATCATGGGACACCACGAAGCGAAGCGAACTCAGTGCTTGATGATTTAACCAGTCTTAATTTTACTTTCAATTCTATTGGCGTCAAATTGAATTTGTTTAAATGCGAACTTTATGTTAATGAGATTTTACCCACCTACGAAAAAGATCACGTTATTAACAAATTTAACACTTTGACCCCAAATATAAAGATATTTAAGAGCAAATCGCTTCGCCTTTAGGTGCTGCTATTCTGAATGATTGCTTTAATGCTTTGTCAGTAAACCGATTTTAAATTTTGAGGAGTCATCCAATCGTCTGAATGAAATTAGCCGACACATGGCATATGCCATGCTAATTATTTTTGTTCCGAATTTTACGTATGTGCTTTTGAGTTTTAATTTTAAATCCTCTGGATTATATGAATAGGAAAACTATGATAGAAATTCTAAGTTGTCTAATAAATGAAAATTCCTGGGTTCAGGCCACACATCTCGTTATACTTCGTGGTCTATTCATCCGAAGAGTTTCCAGCGTAACACTTCCAGTTTTCTTGTCTTCAGTTTATAGTAAGTCAGATGTCATTGAAACAATTAATAACCCATCACTCGGTAATGTAGAGTAGTCTGGTGCTTGGCTAAGGTCAAGGAAGCCTGGAACAATTAAACCGGGCCAAACCAAGTTTACCGACAAACCCAGCTTTGCAGGGGCATTGGGATGAGCCGCTCAGTATCCAGGTTCAGAAAAACTTAATAGAAGATTGCGGAAATCCAAAATAGCGAGCTCATCTCCTATCATTTGAGGAGAAGGAGTCGGGCTACTGGTTGAAAGTACTGCCCTCATCAAATATCGGACCATTCTTGAAGAGTATAACTTTCTCTCATGCTATCAGCCTGTGATTAGGATTCAAATCAATGAGCTCCATCGCTGCCGATGTAATAAAGAGGTTGACATTCATTGGTATATTGCGGGGCGATGGCAAGAGGCCTGATGGAATGACGCTCATTCCATGGAAAATGAGCTCTCTTTATTATTGGATGCGACATATTTTGACACATCTTGCGGCAACTGCAAAAAAGGCAGGCACGGCTGCTACTGTTGCCGAGTCTAACAAGCGGCGCAAATATGCATCCCTCGAAGAAAAATAAATGTTTGTGCCGTTTGGTGTAGAAACGCTGGGGCCGTGGAGTCCTGAATCAAGGCGTTTGTACAGAGATATCTCATCACGCCTTGTGAATGTCTCTAGTGACCCAAAAGCTAGCAAATATTTCGGTCAGCGGATCAGTTTTGAAATACAACGAGCTAACTCAGCCAGTCTTTTGGGCATACTACCAACAGACGGTGGTGATTTAGCAAGTATTTTCTACTTAAATTAAAGTTTATATAGAAAAAATTCATATCAAAAGTTAAAAAAGTTAAAGCGATAATTTCTAATAAAATAATAACGAAAAATGAAAGGAAATTCCAGAAGTGGAAATAGCAAATACT
Source organism: Parnassius glacialis (assembly GCA_033319125.1). Classification (NCBI taxonomy): domain Eukaryota; kingdom Metazoa; phylum Arthropoda; class Insecta; order Lepidoptera; family Papilionidae; genus Parnassius; species Parnassius glacialis. The sequence continues at coordinate 41,455,408 of JAVANC010000019.1, read as the reverse complement.
TGCTGTTAATGAACGTTTTATCGACGCTTTTAATGGATGACAGGAAATCGTAGTTACGACGTTGCAATTAAGCGCATCAGATCGTAGATTTAATAATCTTATTTTAATTGTAGATTCTTTTGAAATAGACGCTGTTGAAGGTAATAACAATGAAATTGAAATATTGTAACTGAGCGCTTTTTGTAACACGGATAAATGGGCTGGTAGGTAAAATGGTAATTTTCACTTTGTGCTGGCTTTGGGAATTATTTTTTATAGAGTAAGGAAAACAAACTAGTACACAGTCTACTTGATCGTAAAATGTGTATCCAGTAAAAAGGATCTTCGGTTCTCAACACTTACCATACCAAACACAGCAGCATTAAGCTGCTTTTTAACGCTGCTATTCTGTGAGAGCGCGGTCCTTCCCCAGTTGAGCCGACGTTTTTACGTGGTAGAGCCATGCTGCAGCTATATTGTGGTTACGGCGCAAATGGGTTGGCTTGACCGGAGTAGGACCACGCTCTCACAGAATACCAGCGTAACATAACAGCTTATTGCTGCTGTGTTCCGTATGGTGAGTGTAGAGAACCGGAGACCCTTTTTACTGGAAACGGGGCATACCATCTCAGCCCTGAGGGGTGATAACGCATCTGCATTTTGATTCTCAATTGAGAATAATATAGCAACATAGCTCTACCACTTCAGGGCAGATTTCGTTTTCTGCAACAGAAGTATTTCTTTGAATTTAGTTGTACTAATAACAACGACAGAAGTGATGATGCAGTCCATGGACACTTGCAACCAACTTCAAATAAGGCTACAGTAGCGTTGTCACCTCTGAGGACAAATATGGAATACTTTACAGTCTATAACTTATAACTCTCTATACCCTTCAGACCTAGCGTTAGGGGGTCAAAATGGCCAAAAACCAAAAACTTTAAAATTATGATTTCGGCTATAATTCCACCTACTTCGGAAGTTCTTACACAGTCTTTGTTTCCCGCATCTTACTTTATATTAATATATATAAACATGTGTGTGTATATGTAAATAATAAATATAAATTAGCACAAATGTTCATAGTAAGTTACTTAGTTTATGAAAACCATAATGTAAAAATGTAAGAAGTTGCAATAATCATTAATGTTGGCATTGCTTTCACCCGTTAGTCTATGGCTAGTCTGTGGTCAAATGGGCAAATATTTTGTCTTTCTACGCATTCTTGGAAATGTTGTCCTCGAGTTTTTCGAGCCATAGATTGACTATTCAACATAAAAATCTTGGGTTACTTGTAAGTTCGGACTAACGAACCATTACTTTTCAGAGTTCGTTGGTTGGGACGCATAGTGTTTCTGTCGAGTCTCGTAGAATAATGAAGAAGTCTCTGTTTTTTACTATTCGATCGATATGGGCTCATAAATCTATGCATATCTTACATCGATGTTGCATCGAATGTTTGGTCACAGTCTATTCTTAAGACGCTTAAGAAACCATAAGGGGTAAGGAAAATTTCTAATACCGCCATATCCTCATTCTGAAATCCATAATGCAAAGAAACTCTTTGAACTAACTTGTATGGCCAGCAGTTAAAGACAACGACTCCCCAGCTCCCATCAAGAAACTTGATGTACTTTCTATCAAATTAAACAAAAGTTTACATAAGCTTCATAAGAGTTAGAAGTAAACATTTCAATGTTGGTGGTACATACATAAACCCGACGTTGTCGATATACTTTAATATAAGCTATATTAGTGTGAGCATAATACGTGCTTATAGAATTTCTCTTCATACTTCATATAAAATGAAAACATAAATTTTAAAAGCATTTGCTAGCACCGCAGAGTTCAAAGTCTGTTTCAGCGGGATCGTTTTAAATCACGCACGAAAAATTACTTGGAGCACTTTTGAGTTCACTCAAAAACTTTCCTCTCTTCTCCCATCCTCATTATATTGTGTTCACGTCTGGACTGCTATCGTGGAGTAAGTCACAAGCGAAAGTAGACTATTCTTATACTGGAAACATTTTTCTTATTTAATAGCGATCCACCTCGGATGATCACCAAAGCCCAATTCTTTTAACAAATTTCGGTTTCTTAAAAAAATGTCTAAGTTTTTCGGATAAAAGATTGCCTAGATCACTCCTGGCATTGCTATCTATCTGTTTGTCAAGTTTCTCAAAATTAGCCCGGACAGACAGACAAACACATAGGCAGACATAGAGACAGACAGAAAGACATTTGATATATATTGCATGCTATTAAGACATGATTATACATGTCTTAATAGCATGAAAATGACCTCCTCAGCTCAAATAAAGGCAGTTATTACGAAAAGTAATACAGACAGACTTCAATTTTATTTATATGTATAGATGAAAGTATTAAAAGAAATCCACTTTAAGCGATGCTGCAAATATTGTGGAAAGTGTATAAGAATATATATTTTTGACATAATTTTAATAAGTTTCATTAATTTATTAACTAAATATTAGCAATTACCATTTTTTGTTACCGTACCGTTTGCGTACTATGGTATTTATTACCGCGAGCGCTTAGCTCTTGACCTTCCATTGCTCTGTCAAGTTACCAAAACAAGCAATGTAATTTAAAGTAAGAGACCAAGTCCATAGAAGTGAACATTTTATCCATTGCTATTACGTGTTTGATTAAGCATTTTCAGTTGCGATTGTTGACAGATACGTTGTCACTCTTGAGCACTAAGATAGAATGCCTCATTTCCAGCAAAAAGTTTTCCGGTTCTATACAGTAAACATACGAAACACAGCAGCATTAGGCACAGTTATTAAACAGATATTAAAATAAAATTATAAATTCTTTTACAACAGATTTTTTTTACAAAAGACGCCTATATCTTGTATCACAACATGTGAATTGTTCCAGCAAACTCGAACAGACAGCGCGAATTTGCCGCAATCTTATTTTTACAATTCACGTTTCAGTGAAACGTCAGGTTTTTATTGAAGCACGTCTGTTTTGATACGCGACAGGCCACGCGAGAGTGCTAAGCAGGTACATGATTGCAGGTCGGATATTAAGAGTATTGTACAAAACAATTCTAAATCAAATACAACAAACTAAAATATTTATAAAATTATTATATTACGTTACTTTAAACTTAATAAGAGATTTGATTGATTAAATATTTGATAAATGTAGCAGTCTAGGGGCCACAGCTTCCACTTAAAATCAGGTGGACTGTGTGATCGTTTTTCACAAATATTATTTAAGGAATACAAGATTGCAGATAGGATATAAGCAAACTAAAATATATATTAAAATATTATATAACGTTGCCGCAAAGGAGATTAACTTGGTTCAAATAAGATATATTTGAACAAAGTTCAAATATATCTTATTTTAAAGATTTAAACATTTGCTACTTATGACAAACAAAACATATTTTTGTAGGACCTTGGGTTTTGTTTTTATTTTGTTTTATTATTTGTAGGTTAAATAGTAAAATCAAAATTACAAAAAGATGACCCCAGTCCCTGGCGGCCCCGCTATTCCTGGCTACGGTGGCGACCATGGTAATGGCGGGGCAGAAGGTGCTAAGAATCTCCGGTGGAGGTTCGGTTGCCACCTAAGGCGACTCGACCTGGCAACAAACAACGCAAGCACCCTGAGGACTGACGAGAAGATCGTGGAGCTGGAAGAAGATATAGACACGTAAAGCTGGCATATTATGGGATTATCCGAGGTCCGAAGAGTGGGGGAGGACACGGTAATCCTCGAATCCGGCAACTTGCTCTATCACCGGGAGGGCGACCATCTGTTCAAAGGAGGTGTTGGATTTATCGTCCACAAATCTCTCGTTAACAACGTTGTAAAGATTGAGAGTGTGTCGACGAGGATTGCCTTACCTTATACTCAGAATTACCAAACGATATTCGCTAAAGGTCATACAGGTTTACGCACCAACATCGGAACATCCCGATGAGGAGTTAGAGGAAATGTATGAGAATATCTCTAGAGTCATGCATTCCTCCAAAACCCACTATACGGTGTAAATGGGAGACTTCAATGCAAAACTAGGCACAAGAGAGAACGGTGAGCTGAAAATAGGGAAATTTGAAATAGGGCAATGGAACCCAAGGGGCCAGCAGCTGGCCGACTTCATGGAGAAAAAGGAACTCTTTATGATAAACTCTTTCTTCCATAAGCGGCCCCACAGGAAGTAGAGCTGGTCGAGCTTCGACGGTTTGACAAAAAATTAAATTGACTTCATTATGACGACCAGACAACAACTGTTTAGCGATGTCTCCGTGATCGCGAGGGTGAAAATTGGTAGCGATCACCGAATGCTTAGAGGCACACTGAACCTGAAAGTTAAATCTGAGAGGTCTCGTCTGATGAAGTAAACGCTCCGTCCCCCTCGTGCTCTGTTCAAAAGTCCCGAAACCTTACAGCTCGAGTTACAAAACCGTTTCTAGTGTATAGAAGACTGCAATGAAGTGGACAATATGAATGACAAGCTTGTGGAAACTGGCAATGCGGTCGGAGTTAAGTTTTGCAAGACCCGCCGCAGAAGAACACAAAAACTCTCCGATCACACTCTTAATCTCATGGCTGTTAGACGGGAGATGAAGCTACATTCTTCAATAGATTTGACAGCATACAGGAAAATGAACAGACAGATCTCTAAATGATTGCGGTGGGACATACGCAACTTCAATACAGCTTGTATTAAAAAAGCGATCGAGCGGAGCCAAGGCTCTAAATTCTTTGCCAAAAATCTGTCTGCCAGAAAGAGCCAACTGTCAAAGGCTGAAGATCGAGTATGGCAGCATCGTTTCCGGGACACCTGAGATTTTGAGTGAGATTGAGAGGTTCTATGGACAGCTGCACACGTCATCGTTGGAGCCACACGCAAGTGTGAGTAACCATCCAAGAGCGAGTCTTATCCGACACTATTCCGAAGATATCCTGGAATTCAGTCTGAGCGAGATAAGGACGGCTCTCCAGCATCTTAAACCAGCAAGTCCCCGGGCGAGGATGAAATAACAGCGGAGCTTCTAAAAGTAGGTGGAAAACCGGTACTTGAATTCCTTCAGAAGCTCTTCAATTCCGACCTCCATGGTGGCACTACTCCGGAGGCGTGGAGCAGAACTGCGGTGGTCATGTTCCTCAAGAAAGGCGACAACGCTCTCTTGAAGAACTACAGACCGAGTTCCCTTCTGAGCCGCTTCTACGTGCTGTTTTCTAGAGTCCTTACGAATCGTCTCGCACGCAGACTTGACAACTTCCAGCCTTGGGAGGCTACAAGCCGGTTTTTAAAAAGGCTTTACTACCTTAGACCACATACGTACCCTGCAGCAGATTGTACAGAAGACAGAGGAGTATAATCTGCCACTTTGCCTAGCGTATGTGGAGTATGAGAAAGCCTTTAATTCCGTCGAAATTTGGGCTGTGCTGCAGTCCTTTCAGCGGTGCCAAGTTGACTGTCGGTATATCGAAGTGTTTGTACAGTAGAGCTACGATGGCTATCCGAGTACAGAATCATAGTACGAAACCTATCCAACCGCAAAAAGGTGTAAGACAGGGTGACGTTATATCCCCGAAACTCTTCAACGCTGCATTGGAAGACGTTTTCAAGCTACTGGACTGGAAAGGATGCGGTATTAACATCAATGGCGAGTACATCACTCACCTCCGATTTGCCGACGATATAGTGCTAATGGCGAATTGCTGGAGGACCTAAGCACTATGCTCAATGACCTCAATAGTGTATCCCAACGGATAGGTCTTAAGATGAACATGGACAAAACCAAAATCGTGTTTAACGTCCATATCACACTTATGCCCGTAGTTGTTGGGAGCACTTAGCTCGAAGTTGTTGACGAGTATGTCTACCTAGAACAAATAGTCCGACTAGGTAATTCCAACTTCTACCGAGAGTCAATCGACGGATTCAACTCGGCTGGGCAGCGTCCGGGAGACAACGACATATCTTCTCGTTAGACATACCTCAAAACCTGAAAACGAAATTGTACAACCAGTGCGTGTTGCCAGTGATGACTTACGGATCTGAGACGTGGTTCTTCACTGCTGGCCGAATGGGGAAGCTCAAGGTCGCTCAGCAAGCTATGGAGAGGGCTATGCTCGGGGTTTCTATGCGTGATAAACTTAGAAATGAGGATTTCCGCAGTAGAACTAGAGTAACCGACATAGCCCAACTGATTAGTAAGTTGAAGTGGCAGTGGGCCGGCCATATAGCTCAAAGAACCGACAACCGATGGGGATGAAATGCTCTTTAGTGGCAGCCTCGTACCGATAGGCGAAGTGTAGGGCGACCCCCCACTAGTTGGAGTAACGAACTGGTAAGAAATGCAGGGAGTCGATGGATGCAGGTGGGCTCGGGACTGTGCTTTGTGGCATTCCTTGGGGTAGGCCTATGTTCAGCAGTGGACTTGTGAAAAGCTGTAATGATGAAATAGTAAAATCAGTCGTTCTTGGGGTAAGTTGTTTCGATAAATTAAAAAAAAAACACAAAATGATGCGGTTTTATAGTTATTTTTAAATAAATTAAAATAAAATACAACTCAAACTTTTATAATTGTTTTATTATTTTCTGCAATTAATAATAAAAGTCATCTAGATTAGCAGCCTGAGGCTTGTGTATTGTCTCTTCTATTCTCCTCAAAACGCAAGTAACACATTATTGTCGTTATTCGGGCGCAACAACCTACTGTCCTGTAAATCGAAAGAAAAGCCAAGGGTCAAGTTAAATTATTTCACGAAAATAAAACACGAAATATATCCACAAACACAACCACAATGCCAAATGCGCATGACAAGTTTTATAATCGAAGTTACCAAGTTAAATCTCCTTCAAAACAGGCAAAGATCAACGACCATAATATAGCTTATTCAATCGTGTCTGATATTATTGAAAGATTTTGTTTATAACGTAGCCTATTCAATCGATTTTCCAAATAGATTTATTTTATTAAGTAATCTCTACAGATTCGCCTCAATGTTTCAATATCATGAGTTTTTTGATACTGAAGGTTATTTATTACAAAAACTAGCCTTTATTATCTAATTTCATAGACAAAATATATAAAAATTATTAAAAACCTTTTCTTTTTGCTATAGTAAAAACATTAGCTTACGTTTTTCAGTGTTAAAAATGTTTTTATGATTGTCCCATATATAAAAGAAATAAGAACCATTTAATTATGCTTATAATTTATAGTTATATTACTTAAATATTTTTGTATAACTGTTACGGACGATGTTAAGCATCCAATTTCATACATCTACTTTAATTAGAGCCCGTCTATCCGCTTGCCAAGCCTGACCATTAAGTCATATTATCCCAACAGTGGACTAAGGCCATGAGAAGAAGAGAGATTTAACGTGCTGATGATGATGAGGAAGAAGTTATTAAGGGCTGATATGATGATAACGTTAAATGAAGGTGGCCTAATTAAATCACACAACATTTTAAGATTAAGTCAATTAGTTTGCGTAGTCGCAAGTATCGCAATTTTAGAGGATTGTTGGAGGCTGGAGTGTGTAGTGTGAAAAATCATCCGAATTAGCTAATTGGCGATAGTTCTCTCACATACGAGGAGTTAAATATTTTTTTATTTTATAAACAGAAAAATAAAATTGAGGAGCCTACTCTAAGTGATATTGTGGTTATGAAGAATGAAAATATACCAAAAGTTAAATGAATGTTTGGTAAATTTGTAGAAAAACACTCAGGTTCCAACAAATTACAAAAACAGTAACTATTAAATGCAAATATAGTATGTTAAAACGGCTAATCACAATGATTTGTATGCTCACTAAGCAGGCAATAACTTATTTAAGTACTAATCAACGAACGCAAATAAAACATTTACGTTCACTGGAAATAATAGATCATATAATTGCGGGCGGTCTTTTTGCTACGAATCCACTTCAGTCAATGTCCAGCAATGGACTATTAAAGAAAAAATCTGTTTATTACGAGATATTTCTCATATTTTGTAGTTAGTTTATTTGTGATTTTTTTTATGTTTGCTTAGCATTTTCTATTATACTTTGATGCTGGCCAATATCTAGTTAAGTATGTAATTATTTATCGCGGTACATTTACAAAAAATTAAAGTCAAGTCCTTTGTAAGTGGACATGTGAATATCTTTTTGTTTATAAAAACAATTTGACACTAACCAACAGCAGGAATACATTAAATCGTGCAAACATTTGAATTTATTAAAAACCATAACCTTGGTGCATACCTTTACACAGCTCAAGCTTTCTTTTTAGAATAAGGGTGAGTAACAAGCACACAATCGACCAGATGGTAAGTGAATGCTGTGATTTATAATTATGTACATCTAGCCTCAATTAAGAACCCCTGAGGACAAAGGTAGAAATCCTATATTCCAGTAAAAAAGGTCTCCGGTTAAACTCTTTATACGAAACTTAACAACATTGAGATGTTATATTTAGCTGATATTCAAACTAATATAATATAGTAGTAAATTATAATGCACAGTGAACGCAAATAAAATATTTGTGACTGAATGAAAAAAAAACAACTCGAAAATATGAAATACGTTTCACCCATTTTTCATTCATGCGTTTTCGTTTAAAAGGAATCAGCCTCGCTGACTAATATTTTTTATGACAAACAAAAACAACCCTCTACTGGGTCATTAGCAATTCCGCAACTACCTATCTCGATAAGTCAAGGAAAATTTATCGCATTACGATGTTTCACGATGAATCTGCAATAAAACAAAAAAGAGGCGTATAAAAAAGACACAAAAAATAGGAAATGAGAATTCGCGCGTTCATTAGTGATTACCATTGTTTTTCTCCAACACAAAATAAAATGGTTAATTTATTTTGGCTGAATACCGAATAAACAAACTTTTGTTTTCATATTATGTTATTTTTGAAATTTTTCGGATCCAATTTTACGAATGTCACCTACAATCTATTTCTTTTATCGTAGTCTATACTTAAATAATATCATGAGGATTTATTAATTATTTTAAAAAAATATTTGGGAATTAAGGTTGATTTTAAGTGTAACTATATAAAATATGAGTGTTCCTTAACATATGCAGGATATTCCATAGGAGTCATTCGACTATATACGCTTTAACTACGAAGTTTCGCAAAATATAAATAATATCCAAAAATTTAAAATGTTTATTAAACAACCGCTGTACCTATTACAGACTGTACCGTTTATTTAACCGTGTACTGCGGTGTAAGAATATCTACTATACTATATAATCCCGTAGCTGTCGCTACTACTGTCGTAAGAGGCGACAGAGGAAAACAAACCAGGAGATCGAAGAAGAAGCTGTTGTCTTCCTAATAACGACCAACCTGCTTGCCAAGCGTGGCAACTGTGGCAAATATCCCCGCTATGAGGCAATCTATGGTTGAGGCCTATGTTCAGTAGTGGACTTTAATTATTAAAATCTGGTAGTACTTTGAACCCCGCTTATTTTTGACCTATTTCTGTACTACTTATTCTCAGTAAATATAAATTAAAATTATTCTGGATCAATATTTATTTTTTAATACAAGGAAATCACTCCATATAAATCAATTTGATTTTAGAGTGGCTCGCTTAAAGACTGACGCCGGCTTACTGAATATATTTTCAATGCTTGAGCTTGAGTTGATCTTATTAAATATATTTTTAATGCCTGTGAGAATTCACAAAATGCCTTAGGTATTTATTGTGATATTTTCAAGGCTTCCGATTGAGTTAATCATTAGAAATTGATCAGTAAACTACAAAATTGCGGTGTCAAAAATATTGCGCTTAGACTTTTATTTCACATTTAAGTAACAGAACTCAAAGTATCGATATCAATGGTAAAAGTACGTCCGGATCACTTATATGAATGGGCGTTCCTCGGGATTCAATACTTGGCCCATTCCTATTCTTATATTTACGATCTACTTTACCTTGTATACCACAATCACGAAATTATATTATTAACTGATGATAGCTCTTTAATTTTAAAACTCAAACGGCAATAAATTAATTATGACAATATAAACAATGCTCTATGAAAATTGTTACATTGACGACACTTTGTTCTTAAACGGCAATAAGACTAAATGTATTTAAAAAATGTGATACCACTGTTTTTCCTGATATTACTATTGGCGCAAAGCAATGGGTCCCACATATATTTCAATTACCAAGCAGAATCATTTCTGCAGCATATGCTGTAAAATAGATTAGAAGTCTCACTAATGTTGAGACAGCTTATTTTGCAAAAGAAGGCCGTACCATCGATCTATAACTATTTTTTACCGGATAGTGTGACAAACGAGCACACAGTCCAACTGATGGTAAATGGTTGCTGTGGCCCATAGACATGTACATCCATCCTCGTTAGCGAATCAAAATGCAGATGCGTTGTCACCCGTGAGGACTAAGATTGAATGCAAAAGGGTTGCAGTAAAAAGGGTCACCGGTTCTCTACACTCACCTACACTACTACACTACACTACAACTATACTACTAATATAGCTACAGTATGACTCTACCACGTATTAAACTTAAATTGTATATATTAAAACTTAAATTTTAAAGAATCCAGAGAAAAATTTAAAGTAATAAACATGTTAACTTTAGAATCGAAATATTTTAATGAAAATGTAATGTATATACATAAAAACATAAAGAACTTAAATGAAATGAAAGATTTTCGTACTTCAAACACTAGTAATCAACATAAGCTTGTAATGCCGGTTACAAGACTCTACAAAATTAGTAATTCATTTCTGGGATAATGTATTGGAAACTATTATAACAAAATCCCAGAAAATAATCAAAGTTTGCCAATAAACAAGTTTAATACATTACAACAAGTTTTATATATTAAAGAAAAAAACCGGCCATGTGCGAGTCGGACTCGCGTACCGAGGGTTCTGAACAAATCCGTAGGTATATAAGTTTAAAATTATTATAAATATTTTCATTTTATGATGAAACTACAAATTTATGCGTTTCGCAATTTTTCCTTTAGCTGTGCTATAAAACGTTCATTATTACAGACCTTCACAAGTCCACTACTGAACATAGGCCTCCCCCAAGGAATGCCACAAAGCACGGTCTTGAGCCAACTGCATTTATCAAATTCCTGCATATCTTACCAGGTCGTCATTCCATCTAGTGGGGGGATGCCCTACACTTCGTCCGCCGGTTCGAGGTCACTCGAGAACCTTTTTTTCCTATATTATAAAACGTTGCTTCGATCCAAATTTCAAGATTCTGAGTTCACGAGAAGTACCCTGTAGATTTTGATTCCCTTGCGAATGTAGAAAATTTGCGACATAAATGGCTGTTTTTTTTGATTGCGTTGGCTTTGAAGTTTGATTTATCCAAGGGACAGTAGACTTGAGTATTTCAGCTAGATAACTCCACGCGTTCCTAAGAAAAAGGGTCTTGACAGACAGACAGACAGACAGACAACAAAGTGATCCTATAAGGGTTCCGTTTTTTCCTTTTGAGGTACGGAACCCTAAAAATGTACAAAAAAGAGTTATTATCAAGGAATATATGAATAAAAATAACCCCTGGGAATGAGGTGATTGGAACCATGCCAGATCTATTAAAATTACTTAAAAAAATAATCCAAAATTATTTTAAAGTGTTATATGATTAAATCCCGTTGGGTTTTTTATTGGCTTTTGCTAGGACAGAGGTATTTCCCAAACTAGTCGTTTATAAAAAATGTTTTTATAATTATGTAATAATTTTTAACAGTGCAAGAGCCACGCGGCAGCTTTTACTGTCGCAGGGATGGGCCGGCTCGAACCGGGGTGGTACCAAGACCTCACGGAATACCAGCGTGAAGTAGAGGTTTACCTCTGCGTTTCGCTTGGTGGGTGCAGGTGGCCGGAGGCTCTTTTTACTGGAAATGAGGCGTTCCATCTTAGTCCTCACGGGTGACAACGCATTTGCATTTTGAATTGTAATAGAGGATAGATGTAGATGTCTATGGGCCGCAGCAATCACTTACTATCAGGTGGACTGTATGCTCGTTTGTCACCCTTATCCTATAAAAAAAATCTATATTAAATAAAAACCATTATATCCCATTAAAATAGGATAGAACGGTAGCGGCTCCTATTTAAAAAGGGTTATTAGGTATATTACATTTTATTATTATTACGTGGTAGAGCCATGCCACAGATACATTAGTAGTATAGTTGTAGCACGAATGGGTCGGCTTGACCGGAGAAGGACCACGCTCTCACAAAATACCAGCGTAAAATGTCAGCTTGAGACCGCTATGTTTCGTATGGTGAGTGTAGAGAGCTGGAGACCCATTTTACAAGGAAAAGAGGTATTCCATCTTAGTCCTCACGGGAGATAACGCATCTGCATTTTGATACTTTATTGAGTATAAACCTAGATGTCTATGGGTCACAGCAACCACTTACCATCAAGTGGACTGTGTGCTCGCTTGTCACCTTATATTATAAAAAAATATTTAACAATACATGACTGGTGACAATTCCTGGCAATGAGATGATCACTATTATGTTGTATATAATATATAATTAAATTTTACAACATTGTAAACAATTATAAATTATTACGATTTAAATATAGTCTCCCTGGGGTTTTGTTGCAGTACTGACAGTGATTTTAACAAATATTTTGAAGTAACTTCTGTAGTGTTATGCTACTTACATATCATTTTACACTATTTTAAATTTATTTTTCCATTCTGTTTTTGATTTTCTGCATTCACTGGATATTTTGCATCACCTTTATTTCCATAGGATCCTGTTACGGTTTTACACCACAAGAACACAATAACAAATCATTTTCACTTCGTATTTTCACGCTATCAGCACTTTTTAAATCGGTGTTGATGGAGTCTACCTTTTTCGATCTTTTATTTAGTTCTCCGTAACTCTGCAATTTCGGGTTTCGTGCGCGCTGTTGCGCTACCTTTTTTTCTCTATCAATAATATCTCATTTTTTACTTAAATCTTGCCGTTTCTCTATTACGAGCCTGCAACCAAAATTTGACATGTTTTGACATCGTTGTTTATCTGGTTGTCATGGCAATTTTTATACAAATTCGTTACCGGTGTGATGTTTTTACTTCAATACTTCCACAAAAATACTCTTTTCCTCTTGGCCATTTACAAAAATTTGCTTTTAATTTAAATAATTTCCCGTTCTTATCCCAGATCAGTCGTCGAGCGCGGAGCTCTCTAAAAAGGTATAAAAGCCGAACAATCGGCCAATAAAGGACATTCCGCCTCTGGCACCGCTCTCGTGCGGTCGTCTCAGGTAGTCCGCGCAGCCGTCCCCGTACGGTAGTGCTCTCTCGCTCTCGCGCCTCCGCTGTCCTGCTCGCGCTGTACAGCGTCGACGCCTTGGTGAGTCATTTTTGCTATCAGTTCTTGCCCCCCTGTCTTCGGGCGGGGAGGTTTGACTGACCTCCGCTTGTTACCTGTTATATTTTTTTTTTGTTATTTTTGTTAACTATTTTTATTTTTGTTTTCGTTATTTATTTGTATAACGTGTACGTGTATACTGTTTCTAGGGAGTTACTTGCTCTTTTCAGAGCAAGGCCCTGCTCTTTTAAGAGTAAGGGCATTACTACTGGAATAAAGAACGTCCCGTTCTTCTGAGAACGGTGATCCCGCCCTTACTGTATAGGTTCAGAACGTCTCTGTTCTTTTCAGAACAGCATCTCCCCAGCCCCATTTGTTCTTAGCATCATGTCTAAACAAGACCTTATAGGGTCCATCGTATCAGGCCTTAATAGGCTAGATAATTCGGCTCTCGCCGCAATCGTGGCAACCATTGCCTCATATGCCCCTCAGGCAACTCAACCGCCGCCCGTTATAGCGGCCTACCTAGAGTCCAAGAACTCTTTCGCCCCTCTAGAAATGGAGTACGCATGCTCTGAGTCTGAGTCCACTGCGTCGGCCCCCCGGAAGAGGCCCGCCACCTATTCTGGCACCGATTCATCGGAGTCCTGTGACTCCGACGGAACCGGTGAGTCGTCCTTTACGACTGTCTCGTCAAAACGCGGCGGTAAGCGCACCGCCAAGAACCGCACACCTCCCGTCTCAGCGGCCCCTGCCGCTCCTTCAACCTCCGCAGCCCCCGTTGCTGCCTCAAACCCCGCAGCTCCCGCTGCCGTCCCTGCCCCCGCAGCCCTCGCTGCTGCTACGGCTCCCCTAATGTCAATGGACATCGCCCCACCATCCAAGCCAGCTTCCCGCTGTGCCCCAGTCCTTGCAAAGAAGCAAGTCCCGCCCCCTGTCTTCCTAAGAGACAAGGCAAGATTTACTAAATTGTCAAAATCCTTATACGACGCAGGCATTAAATATGACCATGCGATTAACCTCGGGGAGACTATTAAAATCATTCCCAACTCTATCGATGCCTTCCGTAGTATCACCAAGCTATTCACAGCCGAACAAGTCTCCTACCATACATACGCTCTTCCGGAAGAGCGTAAAGTCAGGGCCGTCATCCGCGGCATTCCATTCGAATTTTCCAACGAGGAAATCCTTGAGGACCTTAAGTCCCAAGGTTTCCCTGTAGAAGCCGTGCACAAAATGCACAATAGAACGGGCCAGAGGTTCAATCTTGCCCTAGTCATTCTAACCAACGTGCCGGAGGCAAAAGCCATCTTCCGGCAGGTACGCACAGTGTGTGGCCTGTCGAGAGTGAGGGTTGAGCCCCCACATAGGCGCGGGTTCCCGGCGCAGTGCCACCGCTGCCAGCTATATGGTCATGCGGCGGCCAACTGCTCCGCCCCACCCAGGTGCGTTAAGTGCCTTGAACCCCACAACACTAAAGAGTGTCCTCGGCCCAAAGACGCCGAATCCCCACCCGCATGTGTCCTGTGTAAACAAACAGGCCACCCGGCAAACTACAGAGGCTGCCCCTGCGCACCTCATCCTCGCCCCAGTAGGCAAGCTCCACCGCCGGTCAATGATCGCTCATTCCCGGCTCTTTACCAACGGCCCCGTCAGGGCCTTTCTCAGCCCATCCCAGGTTTCTCTCGACCCTCTCAGGGTCCCCTTGGGCCCCCTCAGGGCATTATTCGGCCCCCTCCGGGCTTCGCTAAGCCTATGCAGCCTCCAGTCTTTCCCTAGAGCTCCAAAAAGGCAGACCCACCGCGGACAACAACCTCTGCCCCACAACAATCACAGCCCTCAATGGCTGATGACCTAAAAACGGTGTATTCCGCTATTAGAAACATCGACGTTGGGGAAATCGCTGTGTTAGCACGCAAATTGCGCGCTGCAAGGTCCCCTTAGGACCGTCTCCTCGCTCTTGCAGAGCATCATAATCTTTTGTGCTCGTTGTAAGTTACGTTAACTTAATTAACTTAACTTACAATGACAGAGCAGGTTGCTCTACCAAAGTCTCACGGTCGTATCAAACCTAAGGGTTTATCGCTTGTATCCTTTAATATTCGCGGTTTGCGAAATAACCTCCCAGAACTTAAGCTCTTTCTTCAAAATCGTGAAGCCGATTTCCTCCTCCTACAGGAAACTAATCTCAAAACTAAGGACACTAAAGGCCTTTCTATTAAAAACTTTTCTCTTCTTCGTAATGACAGGTACGACCGCCGAGGTGGCGGTACGGCCATTTATTACAAGAAGTCACTCCACTGCTCTCCCATTTCTACTCCGCAGCTTACCAATATGGAAGCCACGGTATGCAGGCTAGCTATGACTGGACATCAGTCCATCCTCATAGCCTCCTGTTACATCCCTTCAGGAACCCATCCCCTCAGAAAAGATTTTGAGTCTATTTTATCTTTAGGCAATTCAGTCATTATGTTTGGAGATTTTAACTCCAAGCATACTGAATGGACATGCCGTACTACCTCCCCTAGTGGCAAGATACTGCTCGATATAACGCAGTCTCTTGACCTCACCGTTCACAGTCCCCTAGGTGCTACTCACTATCCCGATGTCACCGACCACGCTCTCGACGTGTTAGATTTTGCACTACTCAAAAGTGTTTCCCTCAACCTCAGGGAAATCAAGACACTAGACGATCTAGGATCCGACCACCGACCGGTCTCCCTCATTCTTGGCCATCAGCCACCCCCCTCAACACCCTCGACTAAAACCTTCACAAATTGGAAGGGCTTCAAGGAGTCCCTAGCGAATGCTCTGGACTCACAGGACTCTCCCATCTCCCTATCGTCGGACTTAGACAGTCCCGAAAAAATTGACACCGCGGTCGATTCACTCTCCACCCTTATTAAAACCTCCCTTAAGGAGAATGAAAGGGTAGTCCCGGTTGCTAATAATAGTGGGCTTCCCCTACATATTAGCAACCTATTAAAAGCCAAGAAAGCTGCTTTCCGGAGAGCAGCAAAATACCCCACGCCCGAATATAGGCACACGGCTAATCGTCTTCAACGAGAACTCCGTTTCCGCCTCTCTGAATTTCGAGACCTCGAAAAGAGTAAACTCATGGAGAATATCTATCCCTCTCATACAGCGTACTATCGTATGGCAAGAGCCCTCCGCATAGACGCTATCACCCACACTCCCCCTCTCTCCCGTCCCGACGGTACGGTAGCCTTCGAGGACGAGGAAAAGGCTGAGTGCTTTGCAGACAGCATTGCCGCTCAATGCTCTCCTAGCTCTCAACTCGTTGACCCTTCACACGTCCAGGTAGTGGAAGATGAGGTCCGCCGCCGGAACTCACCCCCTACAGCCTCCGAACATATCTCTGTGCCCAATGATGAGATTTCATCCCTCATCAAAGGACTTAAACCCAAAAAGGCTCCGGGCGCGGATGGCATCTCCAACCAAGCCCTTAAACACTTTCCTGAGCAGGTGTTAACCTTTTTATCTATTATCTTCAACGCCTGCTTCAACCTTAGTTACTTTCCCACTACGTGGAAAGAGGCAACTGTGATTGGTATTCCCAAGCCAGGCAAGCCTCTCAACCTCCCCTCCAGTCATCGCCCCATTAGCCTCCTCAAGGCCATGGGCAAGCTCTTTGAAAGAGTCATCCAAAATCGCATGAGGCGCCATCTGTTTCCCACAGACGGTGACCCTCTTATCATTCCCCATCAATTCGGTTTCCGAGCGAAACACTCCTGCCCCCAACAAGTTCACCGTATTGTGGAATATATCCTCAGCGGTTTTTATCCCCGTCGTCATAAGACTATCGCGGTCTTTTTCGACATCGCCAAAGCCTTTGATAGAGTCTGGCATACAGGCCTTATCTACAAACTATACAAAATAGGTCTCCCCGATCGTCTAGTACGTCTCGTGGCCTCTTATCTAAATCATCGTACCTTTCGTTTTAGACAAGAAGGCACGCTATCTTCACAGCGCCCCATCAAAGCTGGTGTCCCTCAGGGCTCAGTACTTGCTCCTCTGCTGTACATCCTGTTCACCAACGATATTCCCATTCCGCCGAAAGGTGTTCAGCTCTCCCTCTTTGCAGACGACACTGCTCTCTACTGTAAAGGTATCTCGCTACCTTTCATACGGAACAAGGTCCAAAAGTCAGTTGATGACCTAGGAGCTTGGTTCAAAAAATGGCGCATCGATGTGAACCCGGAGAAGAGCTCCGCCGTTCACTTCGATTATAAACGACGCCGTATCAAAAACACTTCACCATTACGTATGCTAGGGACCCCTGTCCCCTGGCATACGTCTGCCAAATATTTAGGTGTCACTCTAGACACAGGGCTAACTTTCAGGCCCCACGTCAAAAGAGTAACCCGTCACGCACGTTTTTACCTGAATAGGCTCAACAGTATGTTGGGCCGACACAGTAAAATGTCCCTCAGAAACAAGCGTACCCTTTATAAGGTCTGTATACGACCAGTCATGTCCTACGCGGGCCTTATTTTTGCCCACGCTAACCCTAAAATTATTAATGAACTCCAAGTAGTTCAAAACCTTTTCTGTCGTCGAGCTGCGAACGCACCTTGGTACGTCCGTAATGCCGACCTTCATCGGGACCTAGAGCTTCCTACAATTCAACAATTTCTTAAAAAACTCTCTGAGAACTTCTTCAAAGCCTCAGAGTCGCACTCCAATCATCTTATTCGTGAGGCAGCTACTTATGCAGCCCCAGTCCCCTCTCGCTATCGAGTCCGCAGGCCGAGAAACTCTCTCTCGGATCCGCCTAATAAACTGTCAAACGACCTGAACTGCCTCATGGCGGCTCAGGCCAACTCTAACTAAATTATTCATAATTAATTTGCCTTCGTAGGCACTCCCTCAGCGGCTCGTAGCCGCCTGCGCCCTCTTTTCCCAAAAGAGTGTCGCTTCCGATACGGCATAAGAAGCTTTAAACAGCTAGTTGCCACTCCCCAAAGGCGGTTTTTAGCGGGTATCACTTAGGTCCCCCGGTAGGCAGTGAGTCCCGCATAACCAGGACAGACCGGCTGTCGTGGTATGCGTAATGCATTTTCCGCCTCCCTCTGTGGTAGCCCATTTCCAATTGCTTCGGGCGCAAAAAAAAAAAAAAAAAATTAATAAAGGCAGTCTCGCTTCAGCTTTCAAACTGGAAGCATCTTCTAAAGGCCTTATCTCGGGGCCGCACTGCTCCAGGATCCTGCAAGCCTCTGCCTTCACCTGAAGTCGTTGCCTAGCCACGCCTACGCCTCTAACTACTAGTGCCCGCGCTATCTTTAGCCGCTGTGCGTGCTTGCTCCAGGCGCTGTGAGCGTTTACTCCAGGCGCTGAGAGCGCCTACTCAAGGCGCAGCGTGTGCCTACTCTGGGCGCTGCGTGTGCCTACTCCAAGCGCAGCGTGTGCCTACTCCAAGCGCTGCGTGTGCCTACTCCAAGCGCTGCGTGTGCCTACTCCAGGCGCAGCGTGTGCCTACTCTGGACGTTGCGTGTGACAACTCCAAGCGCTGCGTGTGCCTACTCCAGGCGCTGCGTGTGCCTAGACCAGGCGCTGCGTGCCACCACCGCCAAGTGCGGTGTGCCACTTTGATTTTCAGGCTCCGCTTCAGTATTCATCTATCTTTATTTTTTTTTTAATAATTGTAATTCACGTCACCCATCACCATCATCATACTTCATTTTTTTATATAAAATTGTAAATATCTTTTTAAAATTTTAAATAAATTATTTTTTTTGTTCTATTTTTTTTTTGTTGTTTCGTTATTGTTAGGTTAGGTTCTTTTGTTAATTGTCGCTTCACGACAATTCTTATGTTCAAACTTCTAATTAAATTAGTATTTGTAATCGTTATAACATGAAGCTCTTCATTAATTTGGTACAAGCCGTGATTTTATCGCGTTCTATATCGCTTATTCGGAACAGCTACTAAGATTCATAAACTTTTGTCATCAAACCTTGTTTATTCAACAAAACCAGATCGAATTTCAGTTACGTAAGTCATGTGTGCAAAAAAGCATTATAGTGCACAAGTGTATTTATCAGTGCAGGTGCAATCTGACATGACCAGAAATAAATCTGGTGCAGCTTAACATATTCCGAAGCATAGCATATTAGTACTGAGAGCTGCGTGACCGCAAAAGCTAATAACTGATTTTTTTATAGGAGAGGAGGTAAACGAGCATGCGGTTTACCTGATGGTAAGTGACTACCGCCGCCCATGAACAACCACAACACCAGGGGAACCAGGGGAATTGCAAATGCGTTGCCGGCCTTTTAAAAAGGAGTCGACTCTTTTCTTGAAGGTCCCTAAGTCGTATCGGTCCGGAAAAATCGCTGATGGTAATCGATTCCACAACAAAGTTGTGCGAGGAAGAAAAACATCTTCTAAATTCCACAGTGGTGGACCGCCAATCATCCAGATGGTGTGGATGATATTGGGAGGTCTGCCGCGATTTGCGTTCGTGAAATTTGGCGGCTTGGATTAATCCGAACAATTCCTCAGAGCATACGACAAAGGGATCCTTTTTAGCGGTAAACGCGCAAACTTGTGTTTATTGAGGATTAAACTGGACTAGATTTAATCGCCCCCAATCCAAAACTTTACTCAGCAAAGACTCGACTTCAGACACAAAGAACAATGGCAGACTTTCATACATGAAATTAGTTGAGAAGAAATGGTAACGTCTATATACCAGAAATATCTTAAAATGTTAAGCGTCGGTCCCATAATAACTCTGTCAAAGAATTTTGTACTGAGAAGGCGTCAAAAAAGATATTTACATTTGAAGATTTTTAGGTTATGTCCTATGTCACTTGGAAAAAGTCATGTTTCCTGTGGTTGTTTGATGTTAGCTTAAAACATAATACATAATTGAGAGTTTTTAGATTATTTTATCACTATTATATATTTACATACTATAAATGTATATTTCTGGCATGGCCAGGCCTTTTGTATCATAGTGACATTCTCAGAAGGGCTAGAACCCAGAGCCGTAAAGCCAGTAAAAAAACAGTGAGTGAGTTCTCTATTTTTATTAACTTCCTCTCCTCTCATCTTTGCTGTTCTTACCACTTCTACGCCGACGATTTGCAAATTTATAGTCAGACTGATGTTGATCACATTAATAATGCTGTTATCAATATTAATACAGATTTATTAAATTTAAGCAATTGGGCTAGCAAATTTGGCATCCAAGTGAATCCTAACAAATGCCAAGCAATTTTAATAGGAAGTGCTCGTCAGTTATCTAAACTTGATATTTGTTCTGTCGCTCCTGTCATGTTTGATGGATCATGCATCCCTTATTCCAGCACTGTGAAAAACCTAGGCCTCTGTATGGACTCAACTCTCAATTGGTCCACTCACATTCAAACAATAAGTGCTTCAGTTATTGCTAAGTTGAGTGCCCTAAATCGCCTTAGAAACTTCCTTCCGGTCAAGGTAAAGATAACTCTGGTGCAGTCTCTTATTTTGCCCATTATTGATTATGCTGATGTGTGTTGTACTGATCTTAATGAGAACCATCTAGACAAGCTGGATCGTCTCGTAAATAACTGTGTCCGATTCATCTTCTGTCTTCGCAAGTTTGACCATGTTTCCTCCTTTAGATTTCAGCTAAATTGGCTTCCCATTCGCCAACGGAGGCAAGTCAGGACACTTCTCACACTTTTTTCTATTTTATTCGACAATCGTTGTCCCGACTATTTGAAACGTAAGTTTCAATTTCTATCTGATACGCATAAAAGACCTCTACGTTCTTCGGAGACTCTTACGCTCTCCATTCCACTTCACCGTTCCGGTTTCTCTTCTTCCTCGTTTACTGTACGAGCTGCGCGACTTTGGAATGCACTGCCTGAAACTTTGAGACAACGCTCCAACAAAGTAACATTTAAAAAGTATGTTAAAGAACATTTTTTGAAAGTCGTAAAGAATTCCTAAGTTGGCGTCATCATCTTAGTTAATCTGTGTTAGTAGCTAATTTCATCATCATATGTTTTTTACGTATATATGTATATTTGTGTGTATATATGTATTTATATGTGTATATGTGTATATATATATGTGTGTATGTGGTATGTATATATATATATATATATATATATGTATATATATGTATATATGTATGTATGGTATATGTATTTTTTTACCTTTATGTTTATATGCTATAATTTCTAAATTCATTATATTTCTTATTCTTTACTGTTATGTATTATAATAACCGTCTTCGATGTTTTTCCACTCCTCAAGGTTGACAGGCAGAGAATGCTTTAAGCATTATGTCCGCCTTTTGTACTTATATATTTTATAAGGTTCAAAAAAGTTAAATAAATAAATAAATAAAATTTTATTTTAGGTAGTGTTGGCATAACATTAAATGGAATTGTTACATAGTACTATGATTGAGATAATGTATTATTGTAGGAAATTCTTTGTAAGAGACTTATTCTCAGCCATATCACTTTTATTTTTATTATTACTGATAGTAGAGTTATTACTAATAATAAGTTATTATATATTAATATATTATATAAAAATATTTTGTGTGTTGTGTTGGTAGTCTTACAAAGTGTATACGAAAATAGTAGGAATATACTAAATGGCAACATTTGAATAGAGTTAAATGATTTCAGTCATTTGATATTCTCAAAAATGGTTCTTTTTTTCTGTGGCTTTAATTAAAATAAATTTTTATTTGAAAAATCATAGAAAAATAATAAAACTCATTTTATATATAACTTATTTCTAGACGCTATAATTTTTGTCAACTATTTTTCTGCCATTGCTCTTTGTTCCGGTACTCGGAGACGTTTTCCCGATAAATATTGGCACGGCCGGTGTATAGAGCAGCATCACCAGTGCTATCATCCGCATAGCAATGGATGTTACCAGTTTGTAACATATCATTGATATGCAGAAGAAACAGCGTTGGTGATAGCACACAGCCTTTAGAATTTTGACCCCACTCGGAATTCAATCACATCAGTGTTCGCACTATCGTCCAAAACATTGAAAATGTATTAAAAGTGTCCAGTGCGTTAACAAAAGTTATAAACATAACATACTGGTTCCGGATAAAATAAAATATTAATATACGGAAAAAAATCAAATAAATATGCCCGCAACTTTTTAAAGGAAACTCACATTTTCTAAACGATTTATTTAAGCACTCGATCGTAGCTTATGAGAATTTAAAGTTAAAATTTTGTTCAACCGACTTCAATATAAATTATTAATGATAACTCAAAAACTGTTAGTCGGACATAAAACAACATTTGTCACTTCATCTTAATAAATAAATCTCTTTATATAAAAATCAATTGCTGTCCGTTAGTCTCGCTAAACTCGAAAATGGCTCAAAGGATTTTGATGAAATTTTTGGCGTACGTTTGAGTGTGTATCTGTATGTTTTAGATTCACACTCGGACCTAGTAGGTGCCGCTTTTATTGAGATCCAGAAATCACCCGTGCCAAGCCGGGGCGAATCACTTTGGCTTTACATTATTGTTCCGTGCATAGGTGATAAACTCACATGCAATTTACAAATAATAATTTAAAATTAAAAACTTTGTACAGCCGATTTCAATATAAGTTATTAAGAATAACTCAAAAACTATTGGTCTGATCTTGATCATATTCATATGGGATCACATGTGAAGCAGCTTTAAAATAAAATAAGAATCATCGAAATCGCTTCATCCAGTAAAAAGTTATGAGGTAACACACATAAAAAACATACATTCTAATTAAGTACCGTCTCCTTTTTGAAGTCGATAGAAAAATGTGATTAAGCGTTCAAAATTAAATTTACCTTCACGAATAAAACTCCAATATCGAAATCCTCCTCTCGTCCTTTCGACAGAAGAAATCAATACCAGGAGATCGGCAGTAGCATCTTCCTAATACTGATAACTGAATAAAAAAACTGCGGCTGCCAACTTACTTGCCAAATCTGGCAATAATAGCAAATATGCCTCCGTTGAGGTTTTTTTTTAATAGGATAAGGGTGACAAACGAGCACACAGTCCACCTGATGGTAAGTGGTTGCTGCGGCCCATAGACATCTACATCTATCCTCTATTACAATTCAAAATGTAGATGCGTTTTCACCCGTGCGGACTAAGATGGAATGCCTCATTTCCAGTAAAAAGGGCCTCCGGCCACCTGCACTCACCAAGCGAAACGCAGAGGTTAACCTCTACTTCACGCTGGTATTCTGTGAGTTCGTGGTACCACCCCGGTTCGAGCCGGCCCATCCGTGCAACAGCAAAACCTGGTGATGACTGACATTAAATATGGAGTTGTAATATTTCAACCAATGTTCAGTAATACATAAAATATGTATACTGTTACTATTTAAAAATAATTCAATGTCTAATTCTTTGCCTAACATACCTTGTATATTTTGATGCACCAGGTTGATACAGTTTTTATTAATGTTATTTTGTGAAATTACATAATTATGTATTGGAAAGTTGCATTCTAAGCTATTTAAATTTTCTTTGCTAGAGGTTGCCTCTATTGTCTTATGATCTAATTTAAATTACTTGGAACTGGTTCCAAATCAAATGTAAAATTATTTTGTTGCTCCAAAGAAGCAGGTGTCAAGGTTGCCAAATTATTGGCCGAGTTAAAATATAAATAATAAGATAGCGTATTTGCTACCAGTCTTAAACTATACTTTGATGGGTATAATATATTTATATATATTATGTATGTATATATGTATGTATGTATGTGTATATATATATATATATATGTATAATAAAATTAATCTCTAAAAAATTAAGAATTTCAATTGAAATACTTAATACGTCCGCCCCATGCCACTAATTCTCGCCTGTCCTGTCCGCGAATTAAATGTAACTATTTTTTACGACTGCGCGAGACAGTCTGAACAAAAAAGATTACTACTGAAAAACTACTATACTAGGTGTTCTATTTTAACTTATCTTTTGATAATTTTTATTTTTGGAGTAGGAGTAAAAAATTCAAAGCAGTCTTATTTAACTAAATTTTTATGTATGGAATATTATCAGTTACTTTGCTATCTTTCGAATATTTTTATAAAATAAAATTAGAGTAAAGTAAGGCAATTTCGAATATTTCCTGTCTGTTCGTTATTTCGTTACGGAATGTAATTTAATGTGGAATTTCAGGGAAGACCTTCATTGCATTGCGTTTACTTGCGCCTTTTTACGTACGCAAATTAAATAAATTGTACACATATCGATCTAAACAAAGACGTACTAGACGTACTTTTATAGGCTGTGAACTATAAACTATATAATTATATATATAGTATATAGTTCACAGTCTATAAAAGTCACATCATCATCAACATTATCATAACGACCTATCAAAGGCCGTTGCTGTACATAGGCCTTCCCGAAAGATTGTCTCCCACCTTGGCTGGCATCTGCAGTTTTCGTATTACATATTTTAAGTTATTACCAAGAAGATGCTGATGCCCATCTGCTGTTTTTTCTTTTTGTCGTCTCTTAAAAGGCATATAACTGTAGTAAATCCTTAAATAATTTTGAAGTAGGCGAACATTCCACCACGCTGTCCAATTCTGTGCTGACGGACTTAACATAAAAAGTGGTTACATACTATATTATTATTACCACCATTGCTACTTCAGCAAGCAAACAAAAAATACTAAGTCGGTGACATTTATAGAATAGTAAGATAGTCAGATTTATTAATGCGCAAAATTAGCGTAGCTGGTTTGGCACTTGTTATATGAGATGATAACGCCTCGAGTACAAATAACCTATATATGGAGAAATTTATATAATATTCTCACTCGATACTAATTCGTTTATTGAATTTGCGCAGTAAATGAAAACCGTTAATGTGTATAACATCAGATTATCTCTGCTATAATGGAGCTTGAGCTCGCGACGGGTATGTTAAGCCTTTTGTGATTGTGCCACAGCTCGTGAAGTACACACAATTTAACAACATAAGAATGCATTGCGGAACTTTATGTGAAGCTTTTAATTTATAACTTGAGACGTATCCTTATTTATTTAAAGGAGTTTGCACACTGGGCGGTATTTAAAATTAAATAATGAACTTGTCTATTTGAGTCAAACAAAAAACGTAGTGCTGCTGAGTTATTTTATTGTTTTTCCATATACGAACACCTGTTAATAGCTCTAACCATTTAAAACTTTGTAATATGTGAAATGTGTCAATGCCGTTCGTGTTTCGAGTAAAATAAAATAAGAACTCGAAAGTAGCAAGTGAAGGTCATAGTTGAAGCATTGTTGTACTTACATACTCGTATAATTGGGTTACTATAACAATGGTTAAATTATCAGAATACTAAATACATTCTCAGCTCGTAAAAGTACAAAGCTGGACATGAAACCCCACCCGCTGTAGGGAAGAATTAAATAGGTACATTCATATCTTCACCCCTGATTTTCCACCCTTAGGGATGGACCTTATTTTTTAAATTCATATAAAACCAGAATGTATATATGAGCAAATTATTTAAAGAAAAATAAATTATCGGTCTTTTCCAAGAAATCGGTGACACACATAAAATGTACATGTTCTGTATAAAAACTTCTCGGTTGTTGTTTACTTGATTTCATGATGTAAAAAAATAAGGGAAAAGAAAACGCCCTCCTTATTGTTATAGCAATTTATTCCAGGCATAAATGAATGTAATTAAATAAAGGAAAGATTAACGGGTGGCATGCACTATAATAATAAAGCGTTGTCTACACTCAAACCTCAAAATTAAAATAACTAAATTAATCATATTTATTTATAGTAAATTTTATAATACTTTATTAAGGATTGTGGTAAAGCCTTTCTGTGGCGTATTGCATCAATGGGTTGGTTTAACTGGGAATGGACTATACTCACACAGAGTACCAGCGGAAAATAGCAACACAACACACAACAATTAACAGTGGTATAGCCACGCGGCAGCTTTTGATGTCGCACGGATGGGCCGGCTCGAACCGGGGTGGTACTACGATCTCACAGAAAACCAGCGTGAAGTAGAGGTTTACCTCTGCGTTTCGCTTGGTGAGTGTAGGTGGCCGGAGGCCCTTTTTACTGAAAAGGAGGCATTCCATCTTAGTCCTCACGGGTGACAACGCATCTGCATTTTGATTTGTAATAGAGGATAGATGTAGATGTCTATGGGCCGCAGCAACCACTTACCATCAGGTCCACCTGATGTGTGCTCGTTTGTCACCCTTATCATAAAAAAAACACAATGGTGTTGTATTTCTTATGAGTGACGGGAACCGCAGACGCTCCGCAAGTGTCATAAGGCCCGCAGGAGGTTGACAGCTTATACACAAGAGCATGTGTCAGCCGACCCCATGTGCCCATTTGGCAATTAAACACGCCTTGTCTACTACTACTACTAACTACGTTGTCCAAAGATAAAACGCTGTTTTAATCTTTGATTAACAGATTAAAAAAAAGGCCGTAATGTAACGTTTTTAAAGGTTTTTAATTGAACATTTTCCATTGTTTTAACCTGTTTTTGTTAAGCTGCGTAAAAGGAGGTATATAGTAAAAAGTCTGTTGTGTGGACAACTGTATTGAGGGGAGGGGGGTGATTTTTTCATTTCTTTTGGTATAAAGTTGTGTCGTTATGCAAATAAAACGAATATCTTTTTATATAAATGATTAATTTTATAACCCTTACACTTCATGTACACGAAACCAGCAAAATTAAGTGACGCAATTTTAAAATGAGATAAAGTAGAATTAAATATCTTATTTTTTATAGGATAGGGTGACAAACGAGTACACAGTCCACATGTTGGTAAGTGGTTGCTGTGGTCCATAGACATCTACATCTATTCTCGTTTGTGAATCAAAATGCAGATGCGTTGTCACCCATAAGTACTAAGTTGGAATGCCTCTTTTCCAGTAAAAAGGGTCTCCGGTTCTCTACACTCACTATACGAAACACAGCGGTGTTAAGCTGCTATTTTACGCTAGAATTCTGTGAGAGCGTGGTCCTTCCCCGGTCGAGCCGACCCATACGTGCTACAAATATACTGCTAATATAGCTGCAGCACGATATTTTTTTGTATTTTATAACAAACCGATGCGTATAAGTTTTATAAATAGCTGGCATACACATTTAAAAAGATATCATTGTTTACATTAACGCTTATCGATATGGCGCGACCTCCCGAACGGCCCCTGACACTTGAAGCATAAAATGGTCGGGCACATGAGTGATAACCAAAGTGTAACAACGTATCTGCATTTTATTCTTGCCGTGAATTTTGCAGCTAGTGCTGTATATAGTAGGGTGGGCCGAAAATTTTTCTTTTCTATTTTCTTTTCGTAATATCGATAAGAAGGTGCCTTATGGGTTAGAACTAGTATTTATTAAGTATATTCAAATTCTGTTTTAGGTAACAGCCTCCGGATTGACTTTCAAATTTTGGAAAAATATAATTTAAGACGTGTTTTCGCAACCCAGTAAAAAAACGTTCTAATTGAAGTTTTACCAAGTTTAAAGTGTTTTTCAATAGGAAATATAATTAAATTTTATTAGAGTAATACCAAACGTATCACTAATAATAACCAACGGCGTGAGGTGAGGGGGCGGGGAGCGGAATTTGCATTTGGCGCGTTATTTTTTTCGCATCAGTGGCGCTGCGGCTTTTGAGGTTAGAGGTCGCGTTTGCTCTGTGTCACAATGGAACGTACTCGAGAGTGTTATAAATGTCCACTGCTTGGTGAATTATATGATATTAAACTTAATATGCTGCCAACATATGAAGATGTCATCAAATACTATTAGTGGACGAGAAGGCAAGTCAAGTTTAATAATAATTCCCAGAAAGAGCCATAATTTTACGAAATCGCAGAGTTAGTGACTAAAAAAATTGAAGGATTTGGCTGAAAGCGTCGCTACCAACTGTGGCACATGTAAGAGTATGTCAAATGCTAAAATCTTATCACATCAAGTACAAAAACCTTCTCAAATCCCACCCCAAAATACCTAGGGAAAACATTGACACATTTCAGCGCAACAACAAAGCTCTCTTCGACATTTGTTCCTGCAAATGCAAGGACTTGAGCGCTTGCACCTGCTCTAAGGAACGAAAAGTACCTACTACTAAACGTGATTTTCTGATTGATCAACGCACCTCTAGAAAAATGATAATAGGAAATGTCGACGTTGCTACTACAAATCAACTCAGAAAGACATTGAAAAGAAAATTTTCTAAGCAGCAATCCGCACAGAAAAATCAATTGGAACGAGTCGAAGTATCCACAGACCTACAAGTTATTTCTTCTTCGTCTTCAATCACCGACGAAACTGATTGTGATGACTTCTTAGTGTTCGAGGAGCCCGATACATCTCAGCAAGAGAAGACATAACAGGATATGGATTTTTCTGCGCTTTCGAAGACATGTGACAGGTTTGGAATATCCGACAGGGCAGGAGCTGCTATTGCTTCAGTAATTTTGAAAACTACAGACACGACTGCCCCAGTAATTGACAAAAACAAATTGCGCCAGGAGAGAAGCAAAACACGAAAAATCATAATATCTAAAGACAAACCCCAACAAATACCCGCATTATATTTTGATGATCGAAAAGATAAAACTCTCATATAGACAAGAAAAGGAGAGAAATATTACAGAAAGACGATACGGGAGGAGCATATTTCACTTATTAAGGAACCAGGCTCTATTTACTTAGGTCACGTTACACCAAGCTCGGGAACTTCTAAAGATATAGTAAAGGCAATTACGGACTACTTTTTAAATGAAAACATATCTATGGGTGATTTACTGGCTATTGGATGCGATGGGACAAATGTAAACGTTGGAAACTATGGAGGTGTCATACGTTTAATAGAAAAACAAGTAAAAAAGCCTCTGCAATGGATTTTTTGCTTGCTACATATGAACGAACTGCCACTGCGGCATTCATTCGACCATATTGATGGCGCTACAACGGGACCGAATACTTTTGCGGGGAAAATCGGAAACAATTAGAAAACTGTGAAAAGAAACCAGGCAATACCGTCGGAGTTACCAAAATTGAAAGCCCAAGATCTCAGCACAGACCAGTCTTGTCTGTACAGTATTACGTCTGCTGTCTCAACCGGCGTGCTTCCCGAAGATTTAGCAAACAAGTCACCTGGAAAGATGTCCCATGCTAGGTGGCTTACCCGGGCTAATCGGATTCTGCGGCTCTATATTTCGACAAAATTCCCGCCTAAAGAGTTGGTGATCTTAGCAACATACGTTGTTAAGGTTTACGCTCCGACTTGGTTCTCTATCAACACTCACCCCAGCTGTAAGGATGGAGCGCGACATCTGTATAAGCTCATTTTTGCTTCTAGATACCTCACAGCAGAGCTAAAAGCTGTAATAGATCCAGTAATTATACGGAATGGATATTTCGCTCATCCAGAGAACTTATTACTGGCAATATTGACAGACTCGCAACAACATATTCGAGAGTTAGCCGCACGTCGTATCCTGAAAGCCCGTACCGTTCCTCAAACAAAATTAAGACTTTTTAAAGTTCCTGCCCTTAAATTAGATGCATCATTTTACGTCGACTTGATTGACTGGCAGAATAACATTACCCAGCGTCCCATTCTCGAGAGTTTGAATGACGAAGACCTGCAGTTATTAATTTCACAGAGAGGTGAAGGTGAACTGCCTCTTCTACGCCTGCTATGTCATCGCAAGCCGTGAAACGATCAGTCAAGACAGTAAACCAAGCAGCAAATACATTATGTAACAAAACTGCAAGAGAAGGCTTTATTAGAGCACAAATAGAGTCTCACAAAAATATGCCAAAATTCGAGAGCAAACAAGATTTTAGGGTTAACTAAAAAAATAAGTAAATGTGTATTTTACTTTTTTTATGCATTTCTTTGTAATAATAAACAAATATGTTCCTAAAGCGTGTGTTTTCAATTTAAAAATAATTTTTTTAACATAATTTTCATTGTATTTAGTACATAGCTTTAAGTCAAATATTTTTAATTTTACTTAATTTCAAAATCAATCCGGAGGCTAAAGATGATATCCAATCATTCTGATTTTTTGTATGTGCAATAAGTACATAATAAGGCACCTTTTTTGTGCTGTTACGTAAAAAGAAAAGAACTTTTTTTCTTAATACTATGGTGGCCCACCCTAGTATATAGGCCTACCCCATACATTTCCTCATAGGGAGGATAATTGACATAGTTGCCACGCTTGGCAGGGGGTTAGAAACCGCAGTATTTTTGTTTGTTTAGGAAGACGCTGCCAGTCTTATCATTCGTTATCCTCTGTTGCTTCTGACGACATCCATGTAGAAGAATATGGTAGTGATTATTCTTACATCGCCAGAACACTGCATATTTTATTCTTAAACGAGGATAAATGTAGGTGTATACTAAATTTTATCTTCTTCTGCAATGTCATACAGTTATAAAACATCCTTACAAAACAAAACGTGCCACTTAAGTATACAAAGCGAGGGGCCAAATTGTAACGCTTTTAATTAAAAACAGTAGCATTTATACTTTCAATTTGTAGCCCAATATTTTATTTCTAATGAAATTGGATAGGTAGGAAATAGGAATTGGAAATGGAAAGTAAAGAAAAAGAAAATTCACTTTGTTCTTTTGTTGTCTCGTTTCTAGCTGATTTTTTTTTATTATATGAGCTTTGAACTTAAAATGCGAGATATTCAGAAATACTATATACATAAATGGAATAGCTAAAAACTATTTTTGTTTCGTAACATTCTACATTATCTCATTCTAACATCTTATTGCAAATAAATATAGGTATATTCCAATTGTTTGATGAAGTGATAATATAATGTCTTTTTCTTATGTTTTCGCCTGAATCTATGCAGTAAATAAAATTGATGTCTGTTTGTAATGTTCAAATAATCGTTTTTTACAATCTTTCGATTTTTATGAGTAAGGCTATTTGCGGTAAGTAAGTGGTCGTTTACATATTGATAATATTACTTATTACTTATTTATCTAAAATTTATGATGTATTATACAAGAGTATCACAAATCCATATTACTCATTTTATTTAATAAACTGTTTGACATTTACTGGCAGAAAAAAGACAATAAGTCCAGGCCTTTTTATCTCGATATAAATAAACAAAATTAACATGTGTGTTTGTAATGTCAAAATAACAGCTTTTTACTAAATGCGTATAGTATATAAGGTACTAATAACAAAAAAAAACAAAAACATTTTTAAAAATTTTGTCTGTAAATTCCGGAAATTTCTTAAACTGACTAAACAGATTTTGTCAGGAATTTCACTGGCAGATAGCTTTTATTATAAAAATTAACTTAGGCTACTATTATTTTAGAAAATGAATTAAGGTTCCGCGCAAAAATATTAAAACCAAATATCACCTCTTTAAGATGACAATCGGATAAAGTTATAAGTTCTGTATATCATTATCGGCAGTATTCAGTAGGCGCTTAATTATTTCAGTCACCACCATGCTAAAAAATTAAAAACAAGAAGGAACCGAGGCAGCACTGGAGTCATAAATAATTTGATAATAAATAACATATAATAACATCAAAGGAAATTTACTTGTGTTTCCTTTGCCATTTCACAACTCTACGCAAAAACAGACAAATATTTCGTTAGGCAGAATAACAGATAGAGGTACAAGTCATAAGCGGTGAAGGTTTTTGTTGATCATAATTATAAGAAAATACTCTCTCACTCGAGGGAGGTTTTGTCATAATTTTTATATGTTTCGTAGGTGGATTAACGGATCGATAAGGGATCCAAGATTGGCCAAAAAAAGTTATTATAATATAAAGAACTTTGTGGATGATATTAACCACTTGAGAAAGAAGTAATCGCTATCAAGCTGTTTCTTATTTGTTTTGAGTTGTTAATTTAGTACAACATATTAAAATACGGTGAGCCGTTATTTTTTGAAAACAAAATTTCGCCGGATGTGTTGCTTGTTCTTTCTAAGACCGAAGTATTTGTCGGACTAATAGTAGCATAATACTGCTGTGTGTTGTATTGTTGAAATAGAGAATATATTTTTACTGGTAATAAGGCATTAAATTTTAAGTTGCTGGGATGATCAACAAATATATAATAAAAGGAACGATTCTTAACAAAATACACGATAAACTGGCTCACGCTGGACTTGTAAAATTTGGTGGCCGCATGAGAAAATCCATCACCCTATTCATTTACATAGGTGTCGAAAAAGGCGCGTCAGAAAATTAATATGACTTTCTATATTTGGCGGCTTAACCATCTTGTTTACGCTATAAGTAAAATATTGAGACTGGTGAAGAAAAGCAGGGTCAAAGATGTGAAATATATGGCATTGCGATCGTCAATATACTTGCTAAACGTGATGATAAGGCAAATTCTTCCGCAGTGGGAGAGACTTTTCTATGACAACTTCAACGACCTGATGAAGAAGAAAAAAAACCTGAATTACAATGTAAAAAAAATTTAAAGATCGAGATCTAGTTTTACCAAATGCCGCTGCTATTACTCTACTTGATATTTTATAACCATTGGATAAGGTTCAGTTATAGTAAAGTATTATCTATATATATACATACCAGGTATCAGTAAAAGTCCACTGCTGAATATGGGCATATCTTGTTGTATTAAAGCCTTCCTGCGTTTTTTATGTAAGAAGATTTACGGATATTATCCATTTATGTATCCTACTTTTTTCTTGCTGGGAATGTTAGGATAAAATTCCCTTTCAGTGCGTAGAGCCAGAGATCAGATCATAATAGCCATAAAAATTTTAAGGAGCATGGTAGATTCCCCAGAGCTGCATAAAACTTTGTGTAAACTTTATGTGCCTAACAACTACCTGCGTTATAGGCCTACTCGACGACACAGGCTGTTCGCCACATCCCATTGCCGCACTGTGTCGTGCGCGCAATCCCCGTTGTGTCGCATGCATGGTGCTTTAAACTACTTAATAGAGACAGTCCCGGAATGTAACATCTTTAATGACACACTCAAGGTGATCATGTGTCGTGAAGCGACAATTAAAAAAAAAGAGAACCTAACCTAACAACAACGAAACAACAAAAATAGAACAAAAAGAATAATATATTTAAAATTATAAAAATATTTTTACAATTTTATATATAAAAAAATGAAATATGATGATGGTGATGGGTGACGTGAATAATAACCACTTTAAAAAAAAATAAAGACAGATGAACACTGAAGCGGAGCCCGAAAATCAAAGCGGCACACCGCACCCGGCGGCGGCGGCACGCAGCGCCCGGTCCAGGCACACGCAGCGCCTGGAGCAGGCACACGCAGCGCCTGGAGTAGTCACACGCAGCGCCTGGAGTAGTCACACGCAGTGCCCAGAGCAGGCACACGCTGCGCCTGGAGTAGGCACACGCAGCGCTTGAAGTAGGCACACGCTGCGCCTGGAGTAGGCACACGCAGCGCTTGGAGTAGGCACACGCAGCGCCCAGAGTAGGCACACGCTGCGCCTTGAGTAGGCGCTCTCAGCGCCTGGAGCAAATGGTCACAGCGCCTGGAGAAAGCACGCACAGCGGCCAAAGATAGCGCGGGCACCAGTAGGTGGAGGCGCAGGCGTGGCCAGGCGACGACTTCAGGTAAAGGCAGAGGCCTGCAGGATCCCGGAGCAGTGCGGCCCCGAGATAAGGCCTTTAGGAGACGCTTCCCTTTTGAAAGCTGAAGCGAGACTCCCTTTATTGGCCGATTGTTCGGCTTTTATACCTTTTTAGAGAGAATGAGAAATTATTACAAATTTTTGTAAATGACAAGAGGAAAAGAGTATTTATGTGGAAGTATTGAAGTAAAAACATCAGACCGGTAACGAATTTGAATAAAAATTGCCATGACAACCAGATAAACAACGATGTCAAAACATGTCAATTTTTGGTTTCAGGCTCGTAATTGAGAAACGGTAAGATTTAAGTAAGAAATGAGATATTATTGATATAGGAAAAAAGGTAGCGCAACAGCGCGCACGAAACCCGAAATTGCAGAGTTACGGAGAACTAAATAAAAGATCGAAAGAGGTAGACTCCATTGACACCGATTTAAAAAGTGCTGGTAGCGTGAAAATACGAAGTGAAAATGATTTGTTATTGTGTTCTTATGGTCTAAAAACTTTACTGGATCCTTATGGAAATAAAGGTGATGCAAAATATGAATGCAGAAAATCAAAAACAGAATGGAAAAATAGATGTAAAATGATATGTAAGTAGCATAACACTTCAAACTGTCTCATGTTATGTGAAAGCCATGTTTGTTAGGTAAATAAGTTGTATGTTGTTATCACTTTATTCTGTTTTATATTATTTTATTTCCTCTAGTTATTGTTAAGTATGTTTGATCTCTGACTTGTTATTTGATTTTGAATTATGTTAATTATGTTATATGTTTAGTTTTAACTATTAATTACTGTCATTGGCGCAAGCCGTTGTAATTAATTATAAATAAATAAATAAATAGTAAGGAAGGCGGTTCGACCATCGCAGTACCAGATGTCTCACACCTTTGATGCTGCTCCTCGTTGCCGGTCTGAGAATTTTAAGCTTGTTGTAAACGAATTAGCTACAGCGCCATCTATCGAAAGCCACAATATCGTACTGGCGTTTCACTTACGACACTCATGAGGGGTGATAGTATATCTTAAGCCGCCCACATACGGCATAATGAAATAATTAATAATAGCGTACATATGATTCACGTATATAATGGCAAGAATTGTGAGCGCAGCCTTAATATGCACAATAGTCGATTTAAAAATCTATTTGGTGAAGTATAAGGGCAAGAGGTGATAACGGCAAACATTCTCACACGTGATTGATCCTTTATTTAAGCTTCGTTATTCATTGGATATTCACATGACATTCACCTGCAGTATATTGGCTAAAATATATACATGTGCAAATGATTTCACTTGACGATCACAACTTGCGCCGCTATTTATAATCGATTTAGTTATAGCGCCATCTATAGAAAGCCAAATCATCGTTTCAGCGTATCGCTTACCACATTCACGGGGAGAAATGCAAAGACGATTTTCCTAAAGCCGCCAAGCTGCCAACACACGGTATAGTAAAATACGCGGACTAACTAATCCGCTATTCGCTTGATGCTTGTAACACGAACTGGAAAAGTAAAAGCATTGCTCTTTTGATACTTTATGGAAACCGTGGGTAATTATTTTATTTACGTTGATTACAGATAATATACAAAGTAAAATTTTGCAAAGCAAATTTCTGTTTGTGTTGCCAAATTTATGCCCAAGTAGAACGTGTGGGATCTCACAAGTAAGAAACCTCTTAGAACTATTTTATATCTGTACATAATATGTTTGTTTTACTATCTAAATTACGTAAGCTAATGTTTTATATAATTAGCACTAAATTACCACTCATCATTATTCATTATTACAGCCATTCACAAGTTTACTGCTAAACATAGTCTCCCTCCAAAGTATGCCACAGAGGACGGTCCTCAGCCACCTGCATCCATCGAATTTCTGCATGTCTTACCAGGTTGTTACTACATCTAGTAGTGGGCCGCTCTACACATTAGATTCCGTTATTAAGCTGCCGCCCGAGAACCTTTCTGCCTAATCGTTTGTCGGCTTTTCGGGTTAAATGGCCAGCCTATTGTCAATTTAATTAACAAATTACCAAAACTTACTACTTAATTACTAAACCTACTACCTACCGTCAAGCTACCGTTAATCTAAGTCAGTGGGCTATGCCATCTTCGACTAGATCACTACCTACTCGTACATCTGCTTTGATAGTAGTAAAGTACTGACTTTTGATATTTATTTATAGAAAACTGTAGTGACAACCAAACTTACATAGTACCTCTTACAATAGGTAAGAGGGTAGGACCTACCCGGTAGGGCTCCTAGGCAGGTAAGTCACCTATTACTAAAGACCCTCTTAATTATTTTATCAGCAAGCAACAGTGCAACTATTGTTTGTTTCTTGAAGGATAATGAAGCCAGTCAGTTATTAGTTGTGAGTATTTTACCTTAATATTCAACGCTAACAACAAATACCCTTATGTCTTTTTTCTAAATTATGCATGCGTCAAGTACAATGTTAGCTCACGTGCCACTCTAGATAACAAAAAAACATTTCTTTCTTCACTTTAATCATTCATTCAGTCACTCATTCATTTTATACAGGCTGTATTGATAATATCCTGATATTTTCCAAACATGGATTTGGAACCGAAGTTGATTATTATTTTGAGTGATAATCAAGAATAATTTTTATATGTGGTAGAGCCACGCTGCCGTTATATTATTTATTTATTAATTACATAATTATAACATCATTACAGTTATAGTAACCAATGCGATGCTATAACTAACCTTAATATAAGATTATGGTTGTAGCACGAATGAAAAATAGTGGGATAAATAGTCCGGCTAGATAAGTCCAACTTCGACCGAGAGGTCAATTAACGAATTCAACTCGGCTGGGCAGCGTTCGGGAAATTACGGCACATATTCTCGTCAGGTATACCTCAAAACTTGAAAACGAGACTGTACAACCAGTGCGTGTTGCCAGCGATGACCTATGCAACTGAGACGTGGTCCTTCACTGCTGGCCGTAAGAGGAAGCTCAAGGTCGCTCAGCGAGCTATAGAGAGGGCTATGCTCAGGGTTTTTCAGCGTAACATACTTAAAAATGAGGATATTCGCAGTAGAACCAGAGTGAACAACATAACCGAACGGATTAGTAAGCTGACGTGGCAATTGACCGGCCACATAGCTTGAATAACCGACAACCAATGACGAAAATAGGTTATCAAGTGGCGGCCCCGTACCGGCGGATGAAGTGTAGGTCGTCCCCCCACTAGATGCAGTGATGACCTGGTAAGTCGATGGATACAGGTGGCTCAGGATCGTGCTTTGTGGCATTACTTGGGGGAGGCCTATGTTAAGCAGTGAACTTGTGAAGAGCTGTAATGATAATGATTATGATGTGGCTATACTACGTAAAACGGTGATGATAATGTATACCTAATATAAAGATAAAAATTGCAACATTCAATCGTAACCGCAAATAAATATTCCGCGGGATAAACCTCAACATACACGCTGGCATTTTAGTTTGAGTAGGGCAAAAAACCCTTTGGTCTGTTGTTCATTACATAACAGAACACAAAACATTCCCGTTTAATATGTGGCAGTAATAAATTTTATCTCTGAAAATACAATACCCAGCTTTATGACTTTCTACAATAAATCCATTCCATTCATCCATTACAGCCATGTCCATTGCTGAACATAGGCTTCTTCCATAGATTGCTTTGTCATAGTTGCCACGCTTGGCAGATGGATTAGTAAGCACATTTTTTGTTGTTTTCAGAATGATGCTGCTGCCTTTCTTCTGTTACATTTTTCCTCAGTCGCCTCTTATCTTATAATATGTGGCAACCTTTTTAGCACGATTACTACCAGAAGACATTCAATCTCATACTGCATTTTTGATATCAATTATTACACCCTTTCAAAAGGTCACTGCTGAACATAGGCCTCCTCCATAGATTGCCCTATAGCGGGATATTTGCCATTGTAGCCACGCTTGGCAAGCGGGTTGGCAACCGCATTTTTTATTTTTAGTCGTTATTCGGACGACTTATCTCCTTATTATTTGTTTCCGTCTGTCGCTTCTAACGACACCCACAGGATTATATTGGATAGTGGATATTTTTACACCGTCGCTACACGGCAAACAAATTCAAATAATTTACATTTACTCTATATGTGAGCGGTAGCATAGTATTAAATAGTAGGAACGTGACGTCAAGCTTTGCAATCGTTTATATTGTGCTAATCCTTACCAGGAAGGTAAGGATTAGCACAACAATAAATATCCTCATGAAAGATATTTAAGTAATAGCTGTTCCCCGAGACTTCCCGCGTGTAATTAAGAGTTTTAATTTTTTTACAAGGAACCCAAATTATTTTTCTAAAATAAAAGTAGCCTAAGTTACTCCTTACGACATCAACTATATGCCATTGAAAGTCCTATCAAAATCGGTCAAGCCGTTTCAGAGATTAGTCGGAACAAATAGACAGACAGACAGACAAAAATTTTAAAAAGTGTATTTTTTATATAAGGACCGTTTATAACGGAAAGTACCCAAGCGAGGATGCAATTACAGCGGAGATTCTGAAAGCGGGTGTAAAACCCTTACTTGAAGTCCTTTAAGAGCTCTTTGATTCCATCATCCATGATGGTACTACTCCGAAGGCGTGGAGAAGTTTGTACGTAGTAGAGTCATGCTGCAGCTCTATTAATAGTATAGTTGTAGCTTGAATTGGTCGGCTCGACTGGAGAAGGACCACGCTTTCACATAATACCAACTTAACACTGCTGTGTTTCGTATAGTGAATGGAGAGAACCGGCG
This sequence comes from Parnassius glacialis, assembly GCA_033319125.1. Classification (NCBI taxonomy): domain Eukaryota; kingdom Metazoa; phylum Arthropoda; class Insecta; order Lepidoptera; family Papilionidae; genus Parnassius; species Parnassius glacialis. The sequence goes on along the minus strand of JAVANC010000019.1, from coordinate 41,416,614 downwards.
ACCCTGTTTAGTGAAAAAGAGGTATTCCATCTTAGTCCTCCCGGGTGACAACGCATCTGCATTTTGATTATTTACTAAGGATAGATGTGGATGTCTATGGGTCACAGAAACCACTTACCATCAGGTGGACTGTGTGCTAGTTTGGCACCCTATCCTATACCAAAAGAAAATAAAAGGGTTGATCTTGTTCTTAAAGAAAGGTGACAACGGTCTGTTGAAAAACTACAGACCGATTTCCCTTCTGAGCTGCCTCTACGTGCTGTTATTGAGAACCATAACGAATCGTCTCGTACGCAGACTCGAAAACTTCCAGCCCCCCGAACAAGCCGGTTTCCAAAAAAGCTTTAAGACCATAGACCACATACATACACAAATTAAATAAATTAAATTTATTATAATAATATAATAAATATATATAATATAATAAATAATATAATATAATAAATAAATAAATATAACAATAAACAAAGTAAATTTCGGCAAAATTCGGCAGAAGACTGAAGAGTACAATCTGCCATTTTGCCTAGCGTATATAAAAATATGTTTGGTAAGCTCAACTCCAGCGTCAGTTGTCGAGCGACCCCTTGTAAAACCGAATTGATTTTTATGTAGTATTTTATTTATATTAAAGAAATTTAACATCTGATCCAAAACTATTTTTTCAAAAATTTTAATAAATGTATATCTTTAACAGTGGTAGAGCCAGGCGGCAGCTTTTGCTGTCACATGGATGGGCCGGTTCGAACCGGGGTGGTACCACGACCTCACAGAATACCAGCGTGAAGTAGAGGTTTACGTCTGCGTTTCGCTTGATGAGTGCAGGTGGCCGGTGGCCCTTTTACTTGAAATGAGGCGTTTCATCCTAGTCCTCACGGCTGAAAACGCATCTGCATTTTGATCTGTAACATAGGATAGATGTAGATGTCTATGGGCCGCAGCAACCACTTACCATCAGGTGGACTGTGTGCTCGTTTTTCACCCTTATCCTATAAAAAAATGTTGATTGTACAGAAATTGGTCTTAAATTGGCGGGGTCTAATGTACTACCAGATTTAAATAAAGGTATGACTTTACTATATTTCATTAAATCAGGAAACACACCAGAATCGACGCTATATCTATTATAGATAAAATTACTTTAACGGAAATCCCCCATAAAACAGCCGTTTTCTTAACATCAATAGTTTTAAAATATTTAACGATATCTTTTGGTAATACTCTATGGAATTGAAAGGTATTTAAACAAGCCTTTACATTTTGTTTGAGTAATCATTCGGCGACAGTATAAGAAGAATTTATTAATTTAGTTGTCAAAAAAGGAACATCTGTAAAATGTTTTTCAAAAGCCATATCAACTTCTTGATCAGATCGAGTTAAGTTATTGTTAATGTCCAATTGAATACCCGAGATGCGCTGTTTGATTTTGCCCGTTTCACTTTTTATTATTCTCCAGGTCATTTTAATTTAGTAAATGTAATTTTAATTTTGTTACTTAAATGTAAAACCTTAGCTGTGGAGCATACTTTTTTGAATATTTTAGAATATGTTTTTACATAATCTCTAAATATAACACTACTATTATATGGTCTTTCAGTATAAAGCTCGTATAAATTTTGTCTACTTTTATAAATTCCTACTGTCACCCATTCATTAAATGATTTGCGACTGTGAATGTAAATCACATTTTGCAGAACATCTCTTGGACACTAGACACAGCCTAGCCAATGACCACTCCTTTAAAGTCTTACATACTTGTAGTAAAGGGCTGCGACTGTGTGTGCTAGAAAATTTAGAGATATTAAAAAATAATAGCAGTATCGTTGCACTGATGAATGTTGTTCATTCAAAGTTCATTCACAAATATTTCCAACTCGCCTCTCTTAAACATGTTTAAGCCTGCTCCTTATCAATATGCAGCCTCGCAACATGGTCATTTGTCACCCTCACGGTGCAGTGGCCAACGATTGCTTGCGTGGTTGGAGGGTAGGCAGACGTTTCGCAGTAGTCTGTTGTTAATTTCACAGAAAATATCTGCGTACGGCAGGTGGTGATTGGTCGCATGACGTAAGTGCTCGCTACGTAATAGAAGCGTGGTTGCGTCAGCTCACCGCTCCTGCGCCCCCTTTTCCCCTGCGCCCCTTTTTTCTCTGAGCCCCCGTTTCCCTAAAGAGGGTCGCTTCCGATTCGGCAGAAAGGCCACACAAGCGAATGCCAGTCTCACAGGTGGTGTTTACTTAGGTTTCGCAGTGATTCCTACATAATCACGCAGCCCGCTGTCGTGCTTAAAGCATTCACCACCTCCCTGCTGGAAGGTGGAAGGTGGTGAATGCTTTTCATTACTTCTGGACGCAAAATAAAATCTCACCGCGCTATTACGGGCCAGCCTCCGCAGAGTCTACTTCAGCTGAGGAAGCCTTATGTAGAAGCGAAACACGTGAAGTATTTTCAAGAGTGATGTGTCGTGCCTAGTGTGGTGGTGCTGGGGGTGGTATTGCTGGGATTGACGGCGACGGGAATAGTGCGCGCGATTGAGGAAAGGTGGGAAGTTTTTTTTTCTTTACGCGGAATTAAGCAAATTAGTTTATAACAACCCCATTACATTTTTAAAATTTTTGTCTGTCTGTCTGTTTGTTCAAGAAAAACTCCAAAACGGCTGCACCGATTTTGATAGGACTTCACTGACAGATAGCTGATGCTATAAAAAGTAACTAAGGTTACTTTTATTTAAGAAAAAAAATTAGGGTTCCGCGCAAAAAAAAACTGAATTAGACGCGGGTAAAGTCGCGAGGAACAATTAGTAAAGACATAATTTGACCACCGTAATAAATATTTATTTTAATAGTTAAGATTTAATATTTACCCATAACTACTGTGACCATTTTTTATTAACTAGAAACGGAACAACGTGTCACATCCATTTTTTTGGATATTTTAACATATCTATTTGTGATCTTTCCAAGGCCTTCGACGGCGTTCTCCATGAGATATTAATCAGGAAGCTACAGTACTATGGTGTCAAGAACACAACGCTTAAACTTTTTATTTCATATTTAAGTAATAAAATGCGGAAAGTTATTATTAATGGTAAAAGTTCTTCCGGATCACGTGTACTAATGGGTGTCCCTCAGGGCTCTATTCTCGGCCCATTCCTATTTCTAGTGTATATTGATGATTTACCTACTCTTGTAGGTGATAATCATGATATAGAATTATTTGCTGATGATACTTCCTTGATTTTTAAACTTAAACATCAATCATTTATATGTGCCAAAGTGAACAATGCTATATCAAAATAAAAGCATTGGTTTCACGTTACCAAGCTACATTGAAACGGAAATAAAACTAAATTTATTAAATTAACAACAACGAATGTTAAAAATCTGATTACCAATGTGTTGTTAAATTGGTAAGAACTGAGCCCTGTTGAATCCACTGTTTTTCTTGGCATCACACTCGACACAAAGCTTCAGTGGGGCCCCTATATATCAAAACTAGCAAGCAGACTAAGTTCCGCAGCCTATGCTGTAAATAAGATTAGAGGTCTCACTAGTGTTGAGACAGCTAGATTAGTTTATTTCAGTTATTTCCATAGCATAATGTCTTATGGGATTTTGCTATGGGGAAATGCAGTTGATTCAGAAACTTTTTTATTTTACAGAAGAGGGCCATTAGAGCTACTTTCAACTTAAAACCGAGAGAGTCTCTTAGATATAAATTTAAATAAATAAATATATTAAATTTGGCCTCTCAGTATATTTACGAAAATTTAATGTATGTTCACAAAAACAAAGGTAGTTTTAGTAAAAAATAGTGATACACATTCTGTAAACACTAGGAATAAACACAAGCTAATGATGCCAGTTTTTGACTCCACAGAGTCAGTAATTCATTCTTGGGGCAATGTATACGCTTTAACAACAATGTCCCGGAAAATTAACAGGCTATCTCTATTACCAAGTTTAAATGTTTTGTTAAGTTGAAACTGCATAAAAAGGGTTGTTATAGTATAAATGAATTCATGGATGATAACAACCCCTGGGAATGAGGTGGTCGCTTCTAAGCTGTTTATATAATACATTTTGTACTTATATAGCTTGTACAACAGTTAATGTAAAATTCGCTTTTAAGAAAAAAAGTCCCGCTGGGTTTATTGCTGGTTTTTCCCAGAACAGAGGTTTTTTCTAACCAGTGGTAAAGTAAAAAATGACTTAAAATAAGAATTATACATGTGATCTATATTGAATAAAAACCATTCTATTCTATTCTATTACAATTTCTGTACGCGGCTAAATGCTTTTTATAACGTGTTTCGAAGTTGCGACCAGTCTGACCCACGCAAACGGCTTGCCATCCGTCACAAACTAGAAAAAAACCCCAGACTTTAGACGAATATCTAACTTATCTTTATAATTACAGATATTCCTAAGTGAATTGTTTGTTTTGAAGGCCACGTAAACGCCACAATTTCGAAGAGTCTTAGCTATTTTTTTCTGATATGGAATCTAAGTAGGTCAAACTGCTAACATATCGACGAGACCTTTGAGGTTTAACCGCGTACAGAAAATTACGTACGACAAGCTTTTCTCTTTCATGGAATTAGAATTAGGTTTTTGTAACTAATTCATCTCGATTTATGATTTTGTAGATTGCCGTCTCGCATAAGGCTTCTTTGCTGTTTCTGTAACATTCATTTAGTACAAAATTAGGTGAAGAAATAATATTAATGTAGTTAGTAGTATTCTGTAAGCATTCCAAACCCATTTTTAGTATAATTGCTCGGAGACAATGTCATTTTTTATTTTTTCTTTAGTATAGAACAAAATAAAGACAATTAAGAATGATGCCAGGAGATTGTAAAATATAGGGAGTGCGCACTTCATACTAGGGAAACGTTCCTAAATCAGTGACCTTGAAATGAATGAAAGGCACCGAGTTAGGCGTTGAATTTATTTCTAATAGAGTGTCCATGATACAATATTTTGAGAATATTATTAGTGTATACATCATCACGGAAAACGAAATGCGTATTTTTTTTCAATATGGAAAGTGCTGAATAGTGTTATAATTAAACTCCGTTTAATATTTCGATTATATTACTGCTTCGCTACAGTATCAAACCTTACGGTAACTAGTGGTGGCATAGCGTAGGTTAACACTCAGGGCGGTTTTTTATCAAGCACCCCCCAAAATAAGGCAGTGTTACTCCAGCATATCGGGTCATTTCTCCTGGTAAACGTTTTCGAAATCTCCTCATTCCTCTTCTCCCTTCAATCGAAATTTCCACATTGTCACATTTTTTGTTACGTAGGGATTAGCTATTTCCACTAGTTGAATACGTTGGCTTTGAAGAAAAGTTTTTGGGCTTTGATTTTTATCTCATACTTTTCCAGTAATAATCTAGATTACTATTATATTACTTAGTATTAGCTTTTGTGTCTGACTAACTTATATTAGGATTTTACATCAAAAGGAAAGATAGCATAAAAAACTGAAGTCACACAAATCTGGTAAGAGTGTAGATACTGCTTGTTTTGTATCGACGTTTTCTCTGTTGGTGCTGGGATCAGATATATCTGCGAGTGTTTATACTAGTTTTTTTTTTAATTATTCTGCAGTGGTTTAACAAAGAGAGACGGATACGCCTACACTTTTTATCAAAGGTTCCCATTGACGCGTGAATGATGAAAAGAACCTGTAAACTCTTTCTACTGTTCCGAAAAAAAGTTAAACTTGAATTAACGCTCCTTAAGTGAGTGCACTCCACATAGATTTAGCGAATGATTATCACAAGGCGATTACTACGTGGTAGAGCCGTGCTGCAGCTATATAAGTAGTATATCTGTAGCACAAATGGATCGGCTCGACCGGGGAAGGACTACATACTCACAGAATACCAGAGTAAAATAGCAGCTCAACACTGATGTATTTCGTATGGTGAGTGTAGAGAACCGGAGTTCCTTTTTACTGGAAAAGTGGCATTTCATCTTAGTCCTCACGGGTGACAACGCATCTGCATTTTGATTATTTATTGAGGATAGATGTAGGTATCTATGGGCACAGCAAACACTTACCATCCGGTGGACTATGTGATCGTTTGTCACCCTATTCTATATTAAAAAAAAAAACAATATATTCATTCATTTGACAATGTCAAATTTAAAATAGTGTTGTCATCTATAGCGTAAAATGTACCTCCTAGCTTTCAGGGAAAGAACGTTCAGGTAACAGAAACATAAACCTTTTTATTCAATATAGATTATAAATAATACTTATTGAAAATAATTCTTTTGTTTTATTACCACTTGTTCGAAAAAAAACCTCTGTGCTGCGAAGAACCAGCAAGAAACCCAGCAGAACTTTTTTTAAATAACAGCTTACAATCATGTATGTTCCATAAATTAACAACACAAAAAATTAGAACTAGCTTGGTAGTGATCACCTCATTTCCAGGGGTTATTATCATTCATAAATTCTTTAATATTATATTTAACCCTTTTTATACAAACTTAGTTTATTAAAGTTTTTGAACTTTAAGCAGGTCAAATTTTGTATATTTTCTGGAATTTTGTTGTAAAAGCGTATACATCGCCCCAAGAATGAATTACTGACTCGATGGAGTCAAGTAATTGGTACTACTTAGTTGTGTTTTTTCCTAGTATTTACAGAATGAATATCACTTATTTTTGTAAAACTACTTTTATTTTTGTGTTCGTACATTACATTTTCATAAATGTATTGAGAAGCGAAAGTTAATATAATAATTTCCTTAAATTTTTGTCGCAGCGTCTCTTTAGGCTTTAAGTCATAAATTGCTCTTATGGCTCTCTTCTGCAAAACAAATATAATTTCAGTGTCAGCTGCTGGTCCCCATAGTTAAATACCATACGACATTATGCTATGGAAATAGCTAAAGTAAACTAGTCTAGCTGTTTCAACACTGGTTAGACTTTATCTTTTTACAGCATATGCTGTAGAACTAAGTCTGCTTGCTTGTTTTGATATATAGGGGCTCCACTGAAGCTTCCCGTCTAATGTGAATCCAAGAAAAATGGTGATATCTACAAGACTCAGTTTAAAATTTCATACATTTAAGTGTTTTAGTAGTTTTTTTTTCGTGTTACTTAATAATAAGCTTAATTAAAATACAATATGGAATATACCAACTATGATTAGCGATAATAATGTATGATTATCGTTCTAGCATACGTCTAAAATATTATTTGAGTCAATAACTGTCAATTTTAGAAAGGGATAAAATACCAAACTCGGTGCCTCTCTTTCTAAGAAAAATGAGGAACGGTTACAATGTTCTAAGCGCTCACTCCCTATATTATATTATAAACTCCTTGGAATGATGTGATTGATGACAATTATGATGAAAAGTTTGATAAAGCTTTTAAAGAATAGTTTATTTTTAATTCAATATAGAATAGAAGTGATTTTTGTTAAGATTCATTTATTACTTTTACACAGGTTCGAAAAAAACCTTTGTCCTCAGAAGAACCACCAAGAATCGTACCAGGACTTTTATTCTAAAGTATATTATACAATATTTTACAAACTATGTTATATAAACTACAAACTATATTATACAATGTAAAAAAAAATATGACATATTACAAAACTTAATGAAGAAACAGCTTAGAAGCGACCACAGTTGTTAGTGTCAACATTTTATACATTTATAATATAAACAATATTTTAAAACACAGTTTTTGTTAATTCAAATATTTTGACTTGGTTATAGAGCGACTCTATATAATTTCTATTAATATATATTATATTTGATAATGTCTGGCGGCGCAAGAAAATTCACCACTTATAATTTCAATATTTATAGATTCAAAAGATATTGTTTTAATTAAATATTTGCACAAATAAATAAAAGACGAAATGAGTATCACCTATATGTATATCAGTCGGTCACCCTCATAATCCCACATTTCCATTTGGTTAATCAGCATTCTGTCAGGATTTCGTTCGATATATTATGTAAAAGATAAATACTGGCAGGTGTTATTGTTTCGATTTCGACTTAGGTATGAATATTTATTGCTTTGTACTTTTTACTTTATATAAAAAAAACAACTACTCTTTTATTGAATTATCTCTCAGCAAAACTTACTTGATTCTAGTTTTTATGACAAGACAACGTTATGTTTCTTCTTCTTATTTCTCAATAGAAAGGTGTTTCAAAATACTTTATTCTCAGGTATAATTCCAAAAGTGCAGCTAATTACGTCTGTTGAAAATGATAAAAATCTTTTACGTGGTAGAGCCATGCTGCAGCTATAATAGTAGTATAGTTGTAGCACGAATGGGTCGGCTCGACAGGGGAAAGATCACGCTTTCACAGGATATCAACGTAAAATAGCAGTGTAGCGAACTGGAAATCCTTTTGTCTGGAAACAAGGCATACCATCTTAGTCCTCAGGGTAAATTAGTGTTGACAGACCAATTAAAATGAACACTCATTTGGATGAGGAAATTTGTCATTTTTATTAACTATTTTTATTCAAATAATTGAGCAAAAACCGACCTAAAATTATTATTACAATATACAATCATGCTAATAATATTTTTTTATAAAATAAGGGTAACAAGTGAGCACTCAGTCCAGCTGTTTATATAGGGTTGTTGGAGCCCATAGACAACTATATCTATTCTCGATTAAAATTCAAAATGAAGACCGTTGTCTTCCTTGAGGACTAAGAAGGAACGCCACCTTTCCAGTAAAAAGAGTCTCCTAATTTAATTATTTAATAAAGATTATCTTACGATAATTGCACCATCTCTTATAGGGAAACACCACATGTAAACGTTAAATGCCATGCATGGACATCTACAGGAATTAGTTTAAAGTTATATATAACAATAATGTTTTCCAGACCAAATTTCGGTTACGGCGGCCAGTCTTAACGGAGACTACCCATTTGCGCTAGACAGGATTGTAGAGCCGTAGTGTATGTGCAAGCACACAATTTCCTTAGTCACACTGCCCGATGGGACGGCAATTCGACGCGAACGGGGAGAGGTAACGCGTGGGACCAACGGTTTTACTTGCTTTATGAGGCATAGCGGTGCAACACCGCCAACTTTTGACTCCGGGCTTCTACTAAGAATTTCTTGACAGATTAGAACCCAGTGCTTCAAAATTATTAGTCGCGTTTACGATCACTAGACCAAAGAGAGAGTCATTTTATTATATCACAGTCGTATAGTCGTTATAGTTAATAAATAATAGTTAATAGAATTAAGTCAGCTATAAAAACAATAAGTGCCTGCGGAAACGAGTTAAACTATTCTACTACTATTATTTCTGTGTTATATCTGTTGTTTAAAGTTGGTTGCAGGTGTCCATGAACTGCAGTAGGCAGTTGCCATGATTTAATGAAAAAAAGCATCTTCCGGGGCAGCTAGGATTTCAACATTTTTAAGATAAAATGGATAAAATAACTTTTAATAATACATTCAGTTTTAGAGAACAAGGGTACTTGACCTTTGAAAACGGGCATTAAACTTATGCACAATGCTCACAGCGATGACCAGCAGAAAAATAAAAGTAATTTTATTTTTAAATTATTTATTCCAGACCCTTTAGTCACCTTAAGTGACCCTTTGTTGTTTGATTTTTAATTTACATTATAGTGACGGGCATTTCTGTAAATTGAAGACTTTCTAAAATAAGTTTTCAAACTTAAAGCATAAAATTAGTAACTGCAGATAAAGTATAATAAAAAAAAAAACGTTAACTCTCTACTTCTGTTAAAATATATTGGCGTGGTCTTACCAAACTCCAATTATTCGACGACTTAGGGATATTTTTGACAATCTCGTGACTTCATTTCTGTGAAAACTGTCTTAATATTATCTTGGAAAATATTACAGAGTTAATTAATTTAAACGACAAGAAGTAGAACTAATAAAATAAAATATTAAAATTGTGTTTTCTTCATTAGTAACATTTAGTACATTAGTAGTTATAAATCATAAATTTAATAAAATGTTATAAAAATAGGTATTTAAGCTTTTAATTTAACTTCAAATAACCGTGTAGTGGCGGTGTAAGAATATCCACTTTACCATATCATTTAGTGGGTGTCGTAAGAGGCTACAGAGGGAAACTGAAACAAACGGGCAGCAGAATTTCAGCAAAATTATAAAACAACTGCGGCTGACGACAACGTCAAGCGTGGCAACTATGGTATAATCCCTACTATTAACCAATTTGAGGGTAAGTAGGGTAATGTAAAATATTAAATACGAATAATTAAAAAAAAACTGATTATTAATCAAATGTTACGCTAAAGTGTAGTTTACGACATTTTCATTCAAAGCAGAAATAAGATGTATTCATACGGTATAATCAAGCATAATAAGCATTCAGCTCAGTTGCTGCGGGGTCTCGGGTTCAAATGCTATACGAAACAAGTGTCTATATAACCTGCAACTTGTTTATTGGACGTTCATCGATATCCAATTGATATGTGTAAAATGACTCCACAATACAGGAGAAATGTATTTATTCTTTACTCGTTGATTGCTGGATCTCTTTCTAAACCATTTTCTAATCAAGTTAATCACACACAAAAAATTTCATCAAAATCGGTCCAGCCGTTTAGGAGTTCAGTCACATACACACGGACAGAATAATTATATAATATATAATATGCATGTATACATATAAATCGTTCTCTTGAATTATTCTGTTTATTTTATTTTTATTGAAAATCCTATCAAAATACGATGTGTAGTTTAAAATATCTAAGCGTACAGACGCCGAGAAACGATTTTATTTTATACTATGTACAGATTGAACCTTTCACAATGTATAGGAACAAAACGCGGATACTAAAAGGACACTATACGGCGGCTTAATATTAAAAGCATTATCTGCCAGTTACCATAATCGTGGTTAAACTATTTTTATTATTTCACTTCACCAACAAAATAATCAAATGACAGAAAATTATAGGTACACTACATCAAATTTCCCCTATTTATCCTAAAATGTACTCATTTGACGTTTGCAATCACTCAAAGTCTACCGGCAGGTGCTTTAGTCTGTCGTATAGAAGGTTTAGTCAAAATCGTCGCCGATTCTGTTTGGGCCATATCCTTATCTAAAGTCATTCGATACCCGTTAGCTCCCTATCAATTGAGAAAATCACTTTCAATAAATTACTACGCTGATAAGACAAGGTAAAAAATGTTACAAAAACTTTGAACTTTCCTTCGTAAATTATTTTGATGCCTTTTCCTCTCATACATTATAGAATAGAATAGAATATTTTATTAAAAGATTTTAATATTATATAACATTTTATCAAACGTTACTTACACACTTACAATTTGTCTTGTATCGTGGAGGCAGTTACATACCTAAATTTCAAAAGTACAAACATCCAGATCCGGGCAATTATTGGTAGGCCCTACAAATACTTGCTCCGTTCGTGATTTGAATCCGCGACCCTCAGAGGTGTTACTTATTGCTAAGCCACTGCGCCACAGAGCCGTCGAGTTAATTTATTGGGAATTTTTTATGGTTCAAAAACACCTAGGAAGAACCATCAAGAAACCTAAAGCAAAACTTTTGAACTGGTTGATTTGTTGTAATTGCGTATACATAAATTAATTACTAATTCTGTTGAGTATTGTAACTCGCATTACAAGCTCGTAATCGTTTCCAGTATTTAAATTATGGATATCATAGTTCCTATCAAATCTATTTATATTTTTATGTACTCGTACGTACATTATATTTTCATAAATATATAGTAAGAATAAAGTTTATAAATTTCAAAAATCTATACATCTAGACAGATGTATAGATTATCTACATTATTATAATTTTATGTATTATGTATTAATTTTTATTCGACACTATTCCGAAGATATCCCGGACGTCAGTCTGAGCGAGATTAGAATGGCTCTCCAGCACCTTAAAAACGGCAAGGCCCCAGGCGAGGATGGAATTACAGCGGAGCTTCTGAAAGCGGGTGGAAGACCGGTACTTGAAGTCCTTCAGAAGCTCTTTAATTCCGTCCTCCATGGTGGCATTACACCGGAGGCGTGGAGCAGAAGTGCGGTGGTTTTGTTCTTCAAGAAAGGTGACAACGCTCTCTTGAAGAACTACAGACCGATTTCCCTTCTGAGCCGCGTCTACGTGCTGTTTTCGAGAGTCATTACGAATCGTCTCGCGCGCAGACTTGACGACTTCCAGCCTCCCGAACAAGCCGGTTTCCGAAAGGGCTTTAGCACCATAGACCACATACATACCCTACGACAAATTGTACAGAAGTCCGAAGAGTACAATTTGCCACTATGTCTGGCGTATGTGGACTATGAGAAAGCCTTTGATTCCGTCGAAATTTGGGCGGTGCTGCAGTCCCTTCAGCGGTGCCAAGTTGACTGTCGGTATATCGAAGTGTTGAAGTGCTTGTACAGTAGGGCTACGATGGCTATCCGAGTACAGAACCAGAGTACGAAACCTATCCAATTGCAGAGAGGTGTAAGACAGGGTGACGTTATATCCCCGAAACTCTTCACCGCTGCATTGGAAGACGTTTTCAAGCTTCTGGACTGGAAAGGATACGGAATTAACATCAATGGCGAGTACATCACTCACCTTCGATTTGCCGACGATATAGTCCTCATGGCAGAATCGCTGGAGGAGCTAAGCACTATGCTCAATGACCTCAATAGTGTCTCCCAACGGATAGGTCTTAAGATGAACATGGACAAAACAAAGATTATGTTTAATGTCCATGTCACACCTATGCCGGTAGTTGTTGGGAGCACTAAGCTCGAAGTTGTTGACGAGTATGTTTACCTGGGACAAATAGTCCGACTAGGTAAGTCCAACTTCGACCAAGAGGTCAATCGACGGATTCAACTCGGCTGGGCAGCGTTCGGGAAGCTACGACACATCTTCTCGTCAGAAATACCTCAAAACCTTAAAACAAAATTGTACAACCAGTGCGTGTTGCCAGTGATGACTTACGGAACTGAGACGTGGTCCTTCACTGCTGGCCGTATGAGGAAGCTCAAGGTCGCTCAGCGAGCTATGGAGAGGGCTATGCTCGGAGTTTCTCTGCGTGATAAACTTAGGAATAAGGATATCCGCAGTAGAACCAGAGTAACCGACATAGCCCAACGGATTAGTAAGCTGAAGTGGCAGTGGGCCGGCCATATAGCTCGAAGAACCGACAACCGATGGGGAAGAAAGGTTCTCGAGTGGCAGCCTCGTACCGGTAGGCGAAGTGTAGGGCGTCCCCCCACAAGATGGAGTGACGACCTGGTAAGACATGCAGGAAGTCGATGGATGCAGGTGGCTCAGGACCGTGCTTTGTGGCATTCCTTGGGGGAGGCCTATGTTCAGCAGTGGACTTGTGAAGGGCTGTAATGATGAATGATGATGAACATAATAATGAGCGATATTTATTACAGTAATAGAAACGAGATAATAAAGTTATTCAGCAGTACTACTTCTCGCAGTCATTCAAGAAAACTGGCTAATTTTCCTCGTTGAATAGTTATACTTAGTTCTAAGTCGAGAGTAAGAACCAGCTCTGTTGTCTCCAATGGAGAAGCCAGCCGCGGATACAGTTCCTTAAGAAACTTAGTTACGTGCAGACGTCACGGACTGATAGTCTTTACAGAAAATGGCACAAATAGCCATCTTTCAGAGACTTATATTAACTCAATTCACCTGCTCTCAATACATATAGTATAGATATTTAAACAACTACTAAAGTTTTTGTAACTGCCTTGTTGGACTAGTGGGCGTAAATGGGTTTGAATCACGTTGGGTTTATCTCTCAAGAAATTCTTAGTAGCAGCCCAAAGTCGCGGAAATTTGGCGGTGTCACATGCCCGTACCTAGAAAAGCACGTAAAGTCGTTGATCCTGCGCCTGATCTCTCTCTAGTCGTGTCGGATTACCGTCACACCGGACTTCGAGAGTGGGGAAAAGTGAGTGCCCCTGTGCTTGCGCATACAATCTGGTACTGTTATCCTGTCCTGTGCAGATGACTAGTTTCTGTTGAGACTGGCCGCTGTGACCAAAATTCGGTCTGGAGGACATAACGTTCTTCTCTTATAATACTTATTTTAACCTTCAAGCGGGCTCGCGGTCATTCGTAGCGGCAGCAGGCGCGCGTAATCTATAATACTTACTTATGGGTTATGTCATGGATTTAAAAAAATAAATCCCTGACGTATCCCGTAATTAATCATTTGTTTCATTGTACTACATATAGTCATTATGTGAGGACACAATTTGTCGAAAATATACTTAAACATACATAATACACACATAAACACTCACGCCTGTCACCCAGAGGGGTAGGCAGAGGCTATGGACTTCCATTTGGCACGATCCTGACAGACCTCTCTCGCTTCCTCCACATCCATATACCTACACATACACGCTCGTTGGTTAAAGGTACTCTTGATTTGGCCCATTTTCAATATATCGCCAATTTGGTCGACAAACTTTCGCCTAGGGCGACTCTTCCCGACTCTGCCGTTCACCTTTGCAACATAAATTTGCTTTGTCACTCTTTCCTCATTCATTCTTTCTACATGACCAAACCACCGAAGCATTCCTTTCTTAATCCTGGTCACAACATCATCTTGCAAACCAGACTCTTCTTTTATTAAACAATTTCTCACTCTGTCCTTCAGATTCATCCCTAACATACTCCTTAATGACCGCATTTCTGCAGCATTTATTCTACTCTCGTGCTTCTTCTGCCACACCCAACTTTCACTACCGTACATTAAAGTAGGCACTAACACAGCATTGTGAATTGCCATACGTGCCTTTTTGGACACATTCTGACTTTTCACAATAGAGGGTAGAGCCCCATTCACTCTATTTCCTGCGTTCACTCGTCGTTCTATATCCTTATCATATCTACCATCCTTGCTAAACACACATCCCAAATACACAAACTCATCAACTTGCTCTACCAACTCCCCTTCTATTCTTATTTCACATATCGTTTTGCTTTCTTCTCTTTCAAAAACCATAACTTTCGTCTTACTTGCGTTCACTTTCATTCCCTTTTCTTTTAATGTTCTGTTCATTAATGTAACCATCATTTGCAACTTGGCTGCCGAAGACGCAAGTATGACTTGATCATCGGCGTACAAAAGGCATTTGACGGTTAACTCACCCATTCTTAACCCGCATTCTTCTACTTTCAAATTTTCCAAACAACTGTCCATAAATAGGTTGAACAGCCACGGGGAAGCCACACAGCCCTGTCTGACACCTTCATGGATGCCAAACCAGTCCGAGTAGGCCCCGTTGACCCTGACACAGGCACTAGAATCCCTATATAGAGACTTCAATGCCTGTATCAGACCAGCGCTCAACCCAAATGTGGTCAGTGTTTGCCATAACACGTTTCTGTCCACTCTGTCATAAGCCTTCTCCAAGTCTATGAACGCACAAAAAACTCTTTGGTTTTTGGCCAAAAACTTCTCCGTGATCATGCGCATGGAAAATACTTGATCCGTACATCCCATTCCTTTTCTAAATCCCGCTTGCACATCCCAAATTTTTCCATCAGTTTCTTTCATAACTCTTTCAATTAGCACCTTAGCATACAGTTTACCCACAATGCTAAGCAAGCTGATACCACGGTAGTTTTTACAGTCCTGCTGCGACCCCCTTCCCTTATATATTGGGACTATAACGGCTTTGCACCAGTCTTCCGGTACCCGCTTCAGTTCCCAACATAAATTAAACAAGGTGTACAGCAGGCCTGCAACCACACCCTCTCCAGCCCTTAGCATTTCGAGTGATACTCTATCATATCTAGCTGCCTTACCTGCTTTCATGCTTTTCATTGCTTTAATTATTTCATCTACACTTATCTCCCTACCTCTCTCCACTTCTTCCGGAATTTCTATTTCACTTACTTCAGACGACTCTTCACTCTTAAACACGCTTTCAAAGTATTCCTTCCATCTCTTTAAATTCGAAACTTCATCATTTAGCATGCAGCCATTCTCGTCTCGAATAGCATTCATTCTAGGCTGTTTTGAATTTCCCCTGGCAGTTCTTACGAGCTTCCAGAACATTTTAATATATGCCTAGAAGTTATCAGATATTCTTCTATCATTCTTATCTATTCTTTTTTGCTTTTTCCTTTCAACAACTTCTTTTACTCTCTTATTTATACGTCTAAAGTCTGCCTTTTTTCTTTCAATCTCATCATTCATACCGCCAGAATTACCAGCTTTAGTTGCTAGTAAATCTAGCCATGCCCTCTTCTTTGCTTCAACTTCCATCCATACCTCATCATCCCACCACAAAGTATTACTTTTCCTTTCATTCGTTCTCTTACTTACACCACATACTTCGGTGGCTGTATCCACTAAAACTTTCTTAACATTATTCCATACATTCTTCAAGTCTAAATCATTTGTACAAAATTCATTTAACACACTTATATTTTCCCTCAGTCTGCATTTATACTTTTCTTTCACACCTTCATCTTGTAACCTCTCTATTCTTATACGCTGTAACGCAGTGGTAGACACAGATGTCCGATGCCGCCAACGCTTGAATAGACCATTAATTTGGCATAAGACCAAGTAATGGTCCGTCCCTACGTTGGACCCCCGGTAAACCCTTGTATCTACCACTGCGCTCCTCATTCTTCCATCCACAATTATGAAATCTATCATGCTTCTATCATCCCCTCTTTCCCATGTATACATGTGAATCCTCTTATGGCGAAAGAAAGTGTTCACCACAAAAAGATTATTTTCCACACATATGGTGAGGAGGTCTTCACCATTCTCATTTATTCTTTCATCGCCAAACGCGATATATTTAAAATAATGTTAAAATCGGATAAAAACCAAATTATAAAATGTAAAAACATAACTTAAAGTTTCTTTGAATCAATAATATCTTCGATTATCTTCTTTTTTGCTAGACATATTGCAGCTTGATCTGAATGTGCTGGAACTACTTTCCTTGCTTGTTTTATTACCATTGTCTTCAACACTCATATTCAAATGCTCTCTTATGTTTTTTTTTGAGTTTTCTTGGAAGGTTTACCATCAACTCTTCTTTGAACATACTCTTCTGTTAGTTCAATTCCTAATTCACCTAAATACTTTTGTCTTTTTGTATAACCACTATATTTGCCCTCAATATTTCCATAGCATTAATTCTAGTAATTTCTAGAAGACGAAATAAGAATGGCAATGGCCAGCTATTATTGTTTCTTGACGTCGAATAGATCTTAACTTTTTATCGAATTCATCGACACCATTCCTTTTCGGTTTATTGTAAAAAAATATGATGCTTGGCTAGCGATTTTCATGATTCACTCTCTATTTGTCTTATCATTTTATTTGCACTGTTGTGTGTATTTAAAAAAAGCTTCTACAATCATAATTCGATGATATTTGTTGATATTTCACAAAATAATACCTCGCGTTGAGCGCCGCGCGTAGGCTTTTCGACGACAGGCGCGTGGAGTGCTTTCGACGCCTGCGCCGCAACGCAAACAAATTTGATCTGTGCGTTTTAGAGAATGCAGTTAATGGTGGTAAACTGGTTATTTTGTGCATAGTTAAACAATGACTGACTACTAGGGGTGGGAAATTGATGTAACGAGAAAAAACAATATTATGACTGAAAATGTATTGAGTGTTGACGCAACCAACAAACCTTTTATCGTACCGGGCCCACATTGACGTCACGCATACATACGTCACACACATGCCACCACCCCGTTCGGGCCTCAGACTGCACCGTAAAACCGTAGCGGCAACACACGTTTCTTATATCTTTATTTGTCATATACGACATTGTAAATATAGATATAAAATCAAGTTATTAGTACTATCCTGGTCTTCTTCATTGACGATCCTGCGATCCTGGTCTGGAGAGAGCTTACCTGAGGAGTACACCCAACATTAAGTGCGATCGATTCGACGCCGCGCGACCACTTGAAGGTGGAAATCTGTGGTTGGTAATTTATACCTTTACATATTTATATAGCATTTAATGCAAAAAATGAAAATATCAATGTAAGCCTAAACGTAGGTTATCATCATCATCATCATTACAGCCCTTCAAAAGTTCACTGCTGAACAT
The DNA here is from genome assembly GCA_033319125.1 of Parnassius glacialis. Taxonomy (NCBI): domain Eukaryota; kingdom Metazoa; phylum Arthropoda; class Insecta; order Lepidoptera; family Papilionidae; genus Parnassius; species Parnassius glacialis. Next base: position 41,398,485 of record JAVANC010000019.1, on the reverse strand, counting down.
AGGCATTTCCCCCAAGGAATTCTACAAAGTACGATCTTGTTATAAGTACGTTAACCCGCTTTAAATAACACGTTTTTTCTAGTAGCTTTAACTCTATGTAAAAAAAAATTGAAAGCAATATTTGTTCTGTTCTCAAAACGTTATCAGTGCTTTGTAATTCATAAATAATGCTTTTGTTTATTTTCATATCGCAATTTTTGATGATTATTGATGGTGTGTATTAAGGCGACGTTTGTGTTTTTTTATATAAAAATAAATCACAAATGAAATAAAATGAAAAGCCTATTTTTCGACATAAGAAATTAAAATTTTAAAATTGATTACTATAAAAACTTTAATTTTCAGTTTTCTAACGTCAACTTAGTAGTTATTTTGTTCGCAACATTTTAAAGTTCTTTGGTGACAATATTTACTCTGTTTGATCATGAATTATTATGTGTTTAAGAATTGGAATTAAGAGTACGAATGTAAACATTTAATGTTTTATTAAAAATCTAATGTGTCATAAATAAATTTCAGCTTTTTGCACTTTTTCTCCATATAAACTCTAACTATACCAAATTTCACACTGCTCTATATACTAACATTATATATAGTTCATAGCACTACTATTTTTATTTATCTTTATTAAACTAATAAAGTAATTAAAATAGCCTTCCGTGTTTATAAACTGAAATGACAATAGGATAGTTGCGTCTGTTGCAAAAGTAACAACCGATGGAGTAGACGAGTCAAGCAGTGGATAACGCACCTAAGCAAACTCAGAGTGGGGCACTAAGAAAACTCAGTGAGGGACATTAAATGTAGGTAGGAACTGGATTCGTTAAGCCGTAAAGCTTGGAAAAGGTGGACATAGGCCATGAAGTGTAGTTACAAATAAATGAAATGAATCTCTTTTTTTATAGAATAAGGGTGACAAATGAGCACACAGTCCAGGTGATGGTAAGTAGATCCAATGACCCTTAGACATGTACATCTATCCTCGATTAAGAATCAAAATGCAGAAGCGTTGCCACTCCTGAGGACTAAGATGTAATGCCTCGTTTACAGTAAAAAGTCCGTACGTAAGTACACTCGCTATACGAAACACAGCAGCATTGCATTGCAGCATTCTGTGTGAGCACAGTCCTACCCCAGTCGACGCTTCAACCATATCATCAATCCAGTCGTCTTTTGACCATAACAATATAGCTTTTATATTATCTCTGTATAAATTAAATGCAAAATACAAGCAACTGTTCCTTAACAATATCGGCCAACAATCTGATACCGAAATGCCTCGAGCAGTTGTTCTGACAAAATGTTATTTGTGACATTGATTAATAGCTTTATTTATTTTTCGAGGACGATACTACGCTTGAGTTTCGTAATACATTTTATGAAATTACTTTTCATATTTATTAGTTACCATTTTTCGCAAATTTGTAATGTTCAATACTAGTTACATTTTATAAGAAAATTATTTAATTGTTAGAGGGAAACCAGATGTTTCTTTGCGTGTCAAATTCAGGCCATTAACTGTATAGAATAAACAACTTGAAAGAACCAAATATAAAATGGAAAGAAATTTTTAAAGATAATGTTTTAATTCTTCAGACGGAAACAAAACTAGTAATAGCAATCTTGTAATATGTCTAGAAATGTTAAAATTGAGTAGCTAATGATGTTTGTGGCATGTTGCAATAAATATTATTTTAATGGTTTTGTTACGGAAAGACGAGCACGAAACTTTCATGAGCGATTAAATTACAAAAATAAGGATATAATATTGATTTTTTACTAAACGAGTGACAAACGAACTTACAAGAAGCTACTGCAGCCCATGACACCTTTGAACAAAGTAAGCTGCCGATGCGTTGTTACCTCTAAGGGTTCACATGGGATGGCCTAAAATTATACTGGCTCTCAATATCCTTCAGATCGGAACATATAAGTGCAAGAAAAATTGTAAGAGGATGGTACCTACCCATATGGACTTCTAGACAGAAAAGGAGTCCTAGCATATAATATTTTTTATAGAATAAGGGTGAAAAACGAGCACACAGTACACCTGATGGTAAGTGGTTGCTGTGGCCCATAGACATCTACATCTATCCTCTGTTACAGATCAAAATGCAGATGCGTTTTCACCCGTGAGAACTAGGATAAAATGCCTCATTTCTAGTAAAAAGGCGTGGCGAAATAGTCTCTGCTTCAAAACGCACTCATATAAAGACTATTCTACGTTTTACTTTAAAACGGAAATATATTAAAAAAAACAATACAGATAAAAAGCTGGTGTGTAAATTTCTGATGCTCAACGTTTTCTCAAACAAATCGAAAGATGAGTTTGACATGTCAGTCAATACAAGTCTTTCAATAATCTTTGCCAGTAGTATAAAAGATTTTAATGAAAATCGTTGGCGATTTTGCTAAAAACATAATTCTTATCTGAAGTTTACATGTATCTTTTAGCTCCCTATCAATTGGGAAAAGCGCTTTCAATAAATTACTATTCCGATAAAGTTTACATTATGAACCTGCTTTTATAAATGTCTTAGCGGCTTTTTCAAGATCGTCTGATCACGTAGACTCACGTAGTTGCTCAAAAATACTGGTCATATATGAAATACCCGAATAAAGCTTACTTAATACATTTTTGAAATATTTTAGTTAAAAAGAATGTCTGAAGTCTTTTTTTTCCTTTTAGTGAAGATACTTGTTCATGGTTTTTAAATAATGGTACAATTTTATGTGCACTATAACTATCCTATTCATTATTACCGTTACCGCTATAGCCTATTAAAGTCCAATGCCGAACATAAGCGTCTCCTATAGATTGCCTCCTATGGAGGATATTTACCATAGTTGCCACGCTTGGCAAGCGCGTTGCAACCACTACATACTAATTCGTGCCGTGTTGCAGCAGTTGAGAATATCCACTACCACGTATCGTTCCGTAGGTGTTGTAAGAGGCGATAGTGGGAAACAGGCTGGAGATGTGCAGCAGCGTTTTTCTGATGACAACAAAACTACGAGTACAATAAAAAATCTGCGGTTGGCAACCCGCTCGCCAAGCGTGGCAACTATGGCAAACATGTACATGATGAAAGTAATGAAGAGAGGGCCCCAGTCTCTGGCGGCCACGCTATACCTGGCTACGGTGGCGACCATGGTAACGGTGCGGCAGGGGGTAATAAGAATCTCCGTTGTAGGTTAGGTTACCACATGAGACGACTTGACCTAGAAACATACAACGCTCGAATCCTGAGGACTGACGAGAAGATGCTGGTGCTAGAAGAAGAGATAGACAAGTTGCGCAATCTGAGGTCTGAAGAGAGTAATCCGGAAACTTACTCTGTCACCGGGAGGGCGTCCATCTGTCACAAGGAGGTGTCGGATTTATTGTCTACAAATCTCTCGTTAACAACGTTGTAAAGATTGTAAGTGTGTCACGATGGTTGCGTACCTTATATTCAAAATTACCAAACGGTATTCAATGAAGGTCATACAGATTTAAGCATCAACCTCGGCATATCCCGATAAGGAGGTGGAAGAAATGTATGAGGATATCTCAAAAGCCATATATTCCTTGAAATCCTACTATAGAGTGTTAATGGGAGACTTCAACAAAAAACTAGGCACAAGAGGCACTGAAGGTAGGGAACTTCGAAATAGGGCAACGTAACCTAAAGGGCCAGCAACTGGCCTACTTTATGGAGAAGAAGGGACTCTTTATGATGAACTCTTTCTTCCAGAAGCGGCCCCACAGGAAGTGGACCTGGTCGAGCCCCAACGGTTCCACACAAAATAAGATTGACTTTATTATGACGACCAGACGACAACTGTTCAGTGATGTCTCCGTGATCGCGATGGTGAAAACTGGTAGCGATCACCGAATGGTTAGAAGCACACTGAACCTAAACGTTAAGTTAGAGAGGTCACGTCTAATGAAGTCAACGCTTCGTCCCCTTCGTGCTCTGTTCCAAAGTCCCGAAACCTTTCAGCTCGAGTTACAAAACCGTTTTGAGAGCCTATAAAAATGCAAAGCAGTGGACGATATGAATGACAAGCTCGTGGACAGTGTCCATGCGGTCGGACAAGTGCACGACCCGCCGCAGACGAACACAAAAACTCTCCGATCACAATCCTAATCTTATCGTTGAAAAACGGAAAATGAAGTTGCAGTATTCAACAGATTTTACAGCATACAGGCAACTGAACAGACAGATCTCCAAATGCATGCGGCGGGCTTACTAAACTTCAATACATCTCATTTTGAAGAAGCGATCGAGCGGGAACAGGGCTCCAAAGTCTTTGCTATAGATCTGTCTGCCAGAAAGAGCCAACTGTCTAAGCTGAAGACACAGTGTTCCGGGACACCTGAGACTTTGAGTGAGATTGAGAGGTTCTGTGGACAGCTGTACATATCGAAGTTGGAGCCACACGCAAGTGTAAGTAACGAAGTCTTATTCCATAATTCATAATTCATTTATTGCATGTCACAAAGTATAAAGTTGTTACAATATATCTACAGAGCATGTGACAACCCTGTACGGGCGTAGCATATTTTACGGATTTTAATTGTCAATTAATATAAAATCAAATTAAGTTACAATTTTCAAGGTACGTAATCTATACATTATTATTAATTAATTTATTAAATATCAAACTAAATAATACTAAATAAAACTAATCAAACTAATTAAAATTAAATGTCAATAAATATCTCAACTATTGATCATTTTACTTCATGCAAATAAGATTTAAAAATTTGGTGAAAATATTGTTAATGTCATTTAAGTAAATAGAAATAATAATTTTTTTCAATATAATTTAAATTTATAATTTATCAATAAAATATTCATTCAAATTATAATAGCTTTTTACAATAAGCATTTTTTTAAGTGCTATTTCGGAGGGCTTTTGTATTATTAGGTAAATGGTTGTAAACTCTTATAGCCATGTACTAGGGCCCATTTTTAAATATCGTTAGATGTGCGGTAGGAGCAACCAGGTTATAACCACGGTGACGTGCGCCATATCGATTGGGTCTATCCCCAATTCGTTGAAAATAAGAAGGATTTTTCCTAACAAAGCGGCATATTTCAAAAATATAAATGCACGTCACAGTTAATAAGTTGTATTTAGGGAACAACTTTCGACATGAACCTCTTGGAGCTCCGAATGCAATGATTCTAAGGCAACGTTTTTGGAGCACAGATACCGCGTGCACCTCGGTAGAATTGCCCCAGAATATGATGCCGTATCTGATCCAGGCAGCGGCGTGGCTGTGGTACGCAGTAAGCGCACACTGCTCGTTTGTATCTTTACGCAGCTCGCGCAGCGCATAGCAAAAGCTGCTCAACTTACTTACTACACTCTCTATATGATTTTTCCATGAATAAGTTGAATCAGTTGTTACCCCTAGGAGCGAAAATATGCGAACTTCCTCAATATTTATACCTCGGTAAGATATAGCGAGTGGGACTTCTAATCTCTGATATGGGCGAAACTGCATTATTTTTGTCTTTTCAAAATTTAACAATAAACCCAGAACGTCCAATTCATCCACAATTTTGCTAAGGCAGTTAGCTATATTTTGCTGCAAACTAGTGAGATTTTTTTGTTCACAAGTAATTTTTCACGTCATCTGCATACAAGACGACTTTATGTGGTATTACTAAAGGGAGTTCGTTAATATAAATAGAGAACAGCAAGCATCCTAGGACGCTACCCTGCGGTATAGATCCTTTTACTGTGGTAGTGTACGAGTTTATTGCATTTATCATTCCTCTGTTTACATTTCAATGGGATATCTGTACATACTGTTTCCTATTCGCAAGAGAAGAAGAGAGCCATTCGTGCGGTTTCCCTCGTATTCCTAGCGAATATAGCTTTTCTAACAAGGGACCATGCAAAACTTGATCGTATGCTTTGGACATGTCCATAAAAATAGCTACAACCCATCTTCCCTCATTTAGAGCATTAAGAATTTCTAAACTGATGTCAAATACAGCGGATGTAGTAGAATGGTTTTTCCGGAAGCCATGCTGATATCTATTAAAAATGCTGTATTTTTCAAAAAAATTATACATTGTACTACAAATTATTCTCTCAAAAATTTTTGAAATTACAGATAATAATGCGATAGGACGATAATTAGACACATTAGTTTTATCACCTTTTTAAAAACAGGTTTTATCACTGCTAATTTTAGATTTTCCGGGAAAACGCCATCCTCATACGATTGATTTATAAGAAAAGTTAAAGGATTTACAAACTCATCTACGCAATATATCAGTAAGGTAGCTGGGATTTCATCATATCCACAAGAGTTGTTTCTTTTAAGTCGCATTATTGTTCTTTTTACATCAGCCTCTGTAACACTACCCAGATATAGAGAATTTGGCAAGGATACTCGAAATGGCTGTTTATTTAGAGAGCAGCAGTTTTTTGAATTTATAGTTATATAATAATTATTAAATAGGTTTGCAACTTTACCGGGAGATGTATTTAATCCATCATTACTTAAACAAATGTTTTCATGTTTTACAGTTTTAGATTTTTTAGTTTTTTCATTAATCATAGCCCACATAGTTTTATATTTGTTACGTGACGTTTGCAGTCTTTTTATGTACGATTTTCTTTTTTCTGCGGCTATTATTCTCTTTAATATTTTGCTGTAATTTTTTAAATAAGATTTTAAGGCTTCGTTATTATAGTAGTTCGTAAGATAACGTAAAAAACGTTTGTTATGACAACATTTTTAAATGCCTTTTGTGGCCCATTTTGTCTTTATTTTATTTTGTAATATATAAGATTTTCGTGGAATATGCTCATCTAAAATAGACGTGATTTGGTTCTGGAATTTATTATAGTTTGTATTTACATCACTCGTTGGGGTCATTATGTTACTCCAATTAATTTAATTTAGTTTAATTCTGAAATTATTCATATTATTTTCATTAAAAATTCGTTTGTATATTTTATAAGTAATATTTTTTTTTATTTACGTTCTCTTTTACTGGTATTAGTCCAATTAATGTGTGATGGTCTGATAAGTCATAGTTTTGTACATTAGCCGTCATGTATGTATCTTTAGAAATTATAAATTGGTCAATGCACGATTTACTGTTTTGGGTCTCACGCGTAGGGGTTTCTATAAGACACCGTAACCCGAATGATTTTAAAAGATTGATAAGTCTACAACATATTTTTGTGTCCTTTGTAATGTTAATATTTATATCACCCGCTATGATAATTTTTTTGTTATGAGAATTTTTGGATAAGTGGTGTAGTAAAGCTTGTATTTGAACGAAAAATGTTTCTATTTCCCTCTTACAGCGATAAATGGCCACTATCAATAAGTTGGATTCAGTAATCTCCAACGCACACAATTCTACGATAAAGTCTACTGTGAATGATTGGATGTCTAAACGTTCTTTAGTTTTCATATCTTCTCTAACAAAGATACCAACCCCACCGTGTATATGTTTTTGTCGTAAATACTTCGCACGTAGTTAGTAGCCCTCTAGTGTACAAAGATGATAGTTAATAGGTAATAACCAATGTTCACTCACGATTAATAGATCTATATTAACTTCCATCAATAATAAGTTTTAAGTCGTCAATTTTGTGAGAAAGACATTGAATGTTTTGATACATAATTTTGTAGTATTTAGGGGCGAAAGGAAGACCTCTCTGAGTCAGTTTTATTTTCTTGACACGTTATTACTTCTAGATCAGAGATATTTTCCATTCGTCGATTTTCACTGAATGTTACATCGTCAAATGTTGTTATGAATTCATCAATGTCGTGCAAATAGGTCTTAAATCCGAGTTTATTTAATTTTCCATTATATATTGAGAACATATGTGTGGAATACTCTAAATTTTTATTTGAGTCTAAAATGTAACAGTATTCAAAATTAATATTGTCGGAGTATAATAAGTTATTAAAGGTTTCAATTCTTCTATTATATATATTTGATTGGTAACAAAATTTAAAAGTGGGCAGGCATATCAAAATATTTGTGTGCTGAACGGTCAAAAGAGTCTTTCTGATATTCAAAACTAATTCATTATAATTTTTGGAAACATTGAAATCAGTTTCACCTACAATCAAAATACAAAAGTCATTAAGGGTGTAATCTTCAAGTTCTGTTTGTAGACCACTTAATAGTTGATTAATACCACCTCCTGTTATGCGGTAGTGGCAGATGTTTTGCGTCTCGAAGTGGTTTCTTAGTGTGGTCGCCATTTTATTGCTGCGAATGTTGCTGATGATGCACAGTTTCCTATTTGGAGAGTACTTGCAAGTTTCTTCACTAGTCTTAGTTTTTGAGGCTAGAGATTCAGTGTGAAACGGTTTCTATCATTTACAACTTTTTCAGGTTGAGTAGCAGGCAATGTTTCTTTAAGCTTTATTTGTTTAACACTTTCGGAACTATGGCGAGTATCAGGCTTAAAACTTTTCCTTGTTTGTTTTTTGGGTTTACTTAAAGGTGTTGAGTTATATGAATTATTGGCTGTTTTTCTCAATTGTACGTCCTCGATACTAACAGTTTTGTAAATTTTCATAATTTTTTCTTGGTCTAATTTTTTTTTGTTAAGCTTCCTAATCATAATATTTAAATTTTTCACCTCTTTGTTTGCTATGATTAGTTCCGTTCGTAGTCTTAAAATTTCTTCTTTTAACTCTTGTGTCCTCAAGCAGTCTCTTAAGTCGTCGTCTGGTAGACTGCGAGAGGTTTTTTCTAAATTTAATGAACAAGAGTGTGTATAAGTAGACATAAATGAGCCTGAAAAATCTGGAAGTGATTCAGGTAGCTTTTTAGTTTTCTGACGAAAGGTGACAAATTCTGCGTACTCGAAATCCTCGTCTAGTGCATCAAAGGAGTTAGTTGTAGGTATATTTATATTTATTTGATCAAAGTTCGGCAGTTTTGGTATTTACAAAAATTGCATAAGCATTTTTTTCTTTTTTCGACATCTAGTAAGAAGAAACGTTTTTCTCCTATGCTTGTGCAGTCTAAGTGAAAGAGATTCTTACATTTGGGACATTCAATAAAGTCTCTTTTTGTCATTTCTTCTCTGCATTTAAAACAATTTTTCGACATTTTGTAGTATTTTCTTCCTTTTGTAAAATCAATTCGAATAGTTTTTTATTTTTAGTTATCGCCATCTATTGTATTGTAGCTGCACTATTATTATACTTATCCAACAAAGGCATGCTTTTATTTTGTCGTCGATGGTCAATCAACCGTCGCGTTTGTTTTTCCGGTAGATGGCGGCTGTTTACAACGGAATCTAATTAACTTTGAGGAGTTAAAATCAGCTGATTGGTCAGCTGACTTGTGTTTACAAATTTAAACAGCAAACGTTTCACCAGTTCAGCAAAAATAGTAAATTCAAGTTTTTATGGTTTAATTTTTCACTTACGACATGAGTTGTAGCAATACTAGGTTGGGGCACTTATTAATTCACTGGCACTTGAACACTTCGTACTTTTAATACGGTGATATTTGTCTTATCAATACTGATTGATTTATACACAATATACATTGGTTTTACTTTTTACGTTTTACTAAGATAACATTTCCACCGCTCTATTGTATCTAATTTTATGTGGAACACACTGATTTACTATATTTAGATCACTATTTGTTAATTTTAATAAATTTATAACGGAGCTCGATGTTAACCGTGACAACTAGCGACACCTATCTCACTATCACTTATCTGATACTATTCCGATGATATCTCGGATGTTAGTCTGAGCGAGATTAGAATGGCTCCAGCACCTTAAAAACGGAAAGTCACCGAGCGAAGATGGAATTACAGCGGAGCTTCTGAAAGCGGATGGAAAACCGGTACTTGAAGTCCTTTAGAAGCTTTTTGATTCCGTCATCCATGGTGGTACTACTCAGAAGGCGTGGAGCAGAAAAGCGTTGATCTTTTTCTTCAAGAAATGCGACAAAGCTCCGTTGGTAAAACCTACAAAACGATTTCCTTTCTGAGCTGCCTCTACGTGCTGTTTTCGCGAGTCATTACAAATCGTCTCGTACGCCGACTCGAAAACTTCCAGCCACCCGAACAAGCCAGTTTTCAAAAAGGCTTTTTAACACCAGAACAGAACAGAACAGAAACACCATAGACCACATTCATGCCCTTCGGCAAATTTTACAGAAGACTGAAGAGTACAATCTGCCATTTGCCTAGCGTATGTGGACTATGAGAAAGCCTTTGATAACGTTAAAATTTAGGCGGTGCAACAGTCCCTTCAGCGGTGCTAAAATGACTGTCGTTATATCGAAGTGCTGAAGTGCTATCTGACTACAGAACCAGAGTACGAAACCTATCCACTTACAGCAAGTTGTAAAACATGGTGAGAGATACCCCCGAAACTCTTGAACGCTTCATTAGAAGACTTTTACAAGCTACTCGACTGGAACGGATATAGTGTTAACATCAACGACAAGAACATCACTCACCTTCGATTTGCTGACGATATTATAGTCCTTATGGTAGAATCGCTGGAAAACCTAAGCACTATGCTCAATTACTTCAATATTTTCTCCCAGCGTATAAATCTTATTTTTTTCTTAAATGAACATGATTAAAACAAACATCATATTTAATGGCCATGTCACACCTATTTAATAGTAATAAAAGTAAATGTTGTAATTTTCGCATTCACACACACACGCAAACACACACACACACACACACACACACACACACACACACACACACACACACACACACATCCACCAAATTAAATTTATTAAATATTTACTTATAATAATACTTACCACAAGTAAATGAATTATAACTTGTCATGGTTATTAAAATATGTATTCTAAGATTACATACTTTTGTATTTGTCAACTGGAGGGAGACCTGATGACCTGAAATACAGGTTCGTCGCCTAGTTTGAACATCAGTCTCTCACATTACTTTGTGCCTTTTTTTGTCAAAAATCGATATTGTTAATTTAATGTGGTGAGAAAATAAATTATATTATTATTTAGGGGTATCTATATAGTTTTCTCATCTGGTTGGGCTGTATAAATATATAATTGTAAATGAAAATGATAAACATACATAAATATCAACAAAATAAAATAAATACATAAAAATACATAAATAAATAAAAACCCAACCAGATGGAAGCCCTCGGCAGGGGAGACCAAACGGCCGAGGGTTAGGGGGAAAGGGAAAGAAACCGGCGGACGATGCGGGCGGTATCGAGGAGCACCGCCTTCTGCATTTGAGCTTGGAGCGGTCCGTCACGGAGTCCCAGTCGCCTCAGATGACCCGAGAGGCTGACTGGATTAACCCGTTCGCAGAGACGACTACAGGTATAATTTCGGCCGGCAGTCCACCCCACATGTCGGTCACCTCGTGAGCCAGGTCCAGATATTTAGTCAGTTTATCTGTTTCGGCTTTCACGAGGTTCTCGTCATAAGGAATGGTAATGTCGACCAAAAATATCCTTGACTGTGCCCGGTCCATCAGCACAATATCAGGCTTATTCGCAAGAATAGTCCTGTCCGTGATGATGGCCCGGTCCCAGTAGAGCCTGGCGCGGTCATTTTCGAGCACGGCTTCCGGCAAGTACTTATAATACGGCAGTTTCCGATCCACGAGACCGTATTTCAGAGCGAGCTCCTGGTGTAGAATCCTGGCTACTAAGTTGTGCCTGTGCAAATACTCAGAGTTAGAAAGCGCCGAACAACCGGAGATGACATGCCTAAGTGACTCACCGGGATGGCGACAAGCTCGACAGACGTTTATTATTATTATATATCACTTTCATTAGCGCTCCTTTTCGGGGTTTTAGATGCGGCATCGGCTGATCGCAAGATCCCGCCCTTTATTCCTTAAATTGAGAGGTGGCGACGTACGATCGCTGTCGTGTCCAAGATTACGGCTTTTTGTATTTTGTTCCTCACCCTCACTGAGATACTTAGCTTCGCTAAGTTCTCAGTAAGGGATTTAGGAACAATTCCCGTGGTGGAGAGAATCAGCGGGACGATTAGGACCTGCTGCTGCCGCCTTAACTGTCGGATTTCTTCAGCCAGCCGCTGGTATTTAACCATCTTTTCAGTGGTGTATTTCT